>CM052700.1:125010779-125049336 GCA_028551405.1 Uromys caudimaculatus
ATCATCATGAGAAATGATTTTAAATCTGAGTCTTGCTTTTCTGGTGTGTTGGGATATCCAGGGCTTGCTGTGGTGGGAGAGCTGGGTTCTGATGATGCCAAGTAACCTTGGTTTCTGTTCGTTATGTTCTTACCCTTGCCTTTTGCCATCTTGTTAACTCTGATGTTAGCTGATCTTACTCTACCTGGTTGTGGCTTGCCCCTCCTGCAGGCCTCTGTGTCAATACTTCTTGAAGACCAGCTCTCTCTGAGAGGTGTTTGGGTTTGGAGAGCTATGGCACAGGGTCCGCTCTGGGGTACAGACAGAAATCAGAAGGATCTTGTCCCCAGCTGTTCCTTGGTTCCTATGTCCTGATGGCTCTGCAAGGGTCCCCCTTGATCCAGTGAGTTTGAACAGAAGTGGTGGTTTTGCCTGTGCTCAAAGGTGTGTCATCACTCCTGGGATACCCGCTCTCTTCTGGAGCCCTTTGGCCCAGGCTGAGGTCCCCAGGCACAGACCCCTGGTGGCCCAGGCAGAGGTCTCCACCCACAGATGGAAACCGGAAGGCTCAGAGGTTTCCTGCTCACGAGTTCTCAGGCCCTGTATCCCGCCAGTTCCAGGTGGGTTTCGGTGAGTGGTGTTGCTCCCCTTAACCCTATTCATGGCTTTTCCACGCTTCTGGGAGGGTAGCTTTCTCCTTGTCTTTCCTCTTTTTATTATCTTAATTTCTTTTCAGTGTCTTAAAGTTTTCATTGTACAAGTCTTTCACTTATTCAGTTAGATTTATTTCCAGATAATTTGGGTAGATGACTGTGAATGATATGTCATGATGTTTTTCTGTTTGTATCTACAAAGGCTAGTGATTTTTGTGTGCTGATTTTGTATGCTACTACTTTGCTAAATGTATTTATCAGCTGAATGTGTTTTTTGGTTGAACCTTTAGGATATTTTACATATAAAATTTTGCAGTCTGCAAAGAAAAGACTCTAACTTCTTTCTTTCCTAGTTTTAGCCCTTTGTCTCTTTCTCCTATCTTATTGCTCTAGCCAAGACTTCAAGTACTATGTCAAACAGAAGTGGGGAGAATAGATATAGTGGTCTTATTCTTAATTTTAGTAGAAATTCTTTGAATTTTTCAGTATTTAGGATAATGTTGAATGCAGGCTTCTTGAATATTGCCTGTATTGTGTTGAGATATGTCCACTGTATCCTTATTCTCCCAGATGTTTTTTTATCATAAATGAATATTGGATTTTGTCAAATGACTTTCCTGCATCTGATGAGATATTGATCTCAGATCTCACAGAGTTTGCGTGTTAGCGGGAGAGTCAATGGCAAACACGTGTGTTGCTGAATGACAGCAGTTTCTAGCTTCACTCATGTTCATGTTTTCAGTTAGTTCTTCAATGACAGTATATCTTCCCCTAAATCCACTACTGCAAAGGAAGCACCTTTCTCACCAATACTCCTCAAGTTACTCCTCAAAACAGAAAAGAAATATATGCATTTAAGTTTAATTTATGAAGCCAGAATTATCCCAATATCAAAACTAGACAAATAACCAACAAAAAGAAAACTATATAGGCAGAGATCAATAGATCATGAATATTCCAGGCTCAGTAGATATATTATAGATATCACAGGTCCTTCTGGCTCAGAGAACATCAAGGAAAAGGGGAGGAAAGAGTGTAAGAGACAGAATACCAGGACACCTCTATTAAATAGTCTCTCCTAAAAATGGCTATCGAAACAAGACTAAAACAGTGGAGATATCAATGGACATGTTCATCAATATGTCAATATCAAATGCCAATATGTCAAATGTCAATGTCAATGAACATCAATATCGATGGAGAAAATTTCACAAGGTCCTACCCCTAGACAAAGACCTATAGGCAACTAATGACTGCTGAGAGGAGAATAAGCCTTTCTCAGAGACAGGCCTCTTTATTGGTTGATCAATGCAGAGTTTTTAACCTTGAAATCATATATACGTAAACAACAAAAATGGACTCAGTAACTTCTGTAGGACCAGATTTGTGGACAGATATTGTTTAAATTTGACTTTGTCTGGAATATATTGTTTTCTCCCTCTATGGTGATAGAAAGTTTTGCTGGGTATGGCTGGCATCTGTGGGCTCCTAGAGTCTAAAAGTGAAAGTGTATGACAAGAACTTCAAGTCTTTGAAGAAATGAATTGAAGAAGATATCAGAAGATAGAAAGATTACCCATGCTCATGGATCTGAAGGAATAACATAGTAAAAATGGCCATCCTACCAAGAGCAATCTACAGATTCAACACAATCCTCTCAAAATTCCAACACAATTCTTTACAGACCTTGAAAGAACAATACTCAAATTCAAATGGAAAAACAAACAAACAAACAAACAAAATCCAGGATACCTAAAACAATCCTGTACTTGATAAAAGTACTTTTAGAGGTATCACCATCCCTAACCTCAAGTTGTACTACAGAGCAATAGTAATAAAAACTGCTTGGTATTGATATAGAAACAGAGGGGTTGGTCAGTGGAATCAAAAGAAAGCATCTTCAACAAATGTTGCTGGTCTAACTGGATGTCATATTGTAGAAGAATGCAAATAGATCCATATCTATTACCCTGCACAAAACTCAAGTCCAAGTGGACCAAAGTCCTCAACATAAAAACAGATACACTGAACCTGGTAGAAGTGAAAGTGGGGAAGAGCCTTAAACTCATGGTCTCAGAAGAGACAACTTCCTGAACAGAACAACCACGCAGGTACTAAGACTGACAATTAATAAATAGGACTTCATGAAACTGAAAAGCTTCTGTAAGGCAAAGGACACTGTCAATAGGACAAAATGGGAGCCTACAAAATGGGAAACAATTTTCACCAATTCCATATCTGACAAAGGGCTAATTTCCAAAATATATAAAGAACTCAAGAAACTAGACATCAACAAACCGAATAATCCAATTTAAAAATGAGGTACAGATCTAAACAGAGAACTCTCAACAGAGGAAGCACTTAGGGAAATGTTCACCATCCTTGGCCATTAAGGAAATGCAAATCCAAGCAACTCTGAGATTCCGTCTTTCACCTGTCAGAATGACTAAGATCAAAAGCACAGGTGGCAGCTCATGTTGGTGAGGATGTGGAGCAAGGAGACCACTCTTTCATTGCTGATGGAAATGCAAACTTTTTCAGCATCTGTAGAAATCAATATTGTGGTTTATCAGAAAACTTGGAATTGATCTACCTCCAGACCCAACTATACCACTCCTGAACATAAACTCAAAGGATATTCCATTCTCCCACAAGGACACTTGCTCAACTATGTTTATAGCAGTTTTATTTATAATAGTCAGAAACTAGAAACAACCCAGATGTCCTTCAACCAAAGAATGGATGAAGAATATATGGTATATTTATACAGTGAAGTATTACTCAGCTGTTAGAAAAAATAACATCATGAAATTTGCAGACAAAAGGATGACAGACAGTAGAAAAAAATTATCCTGAGTGAGGTAACCCAGACACTGGACAACAAACATGGTATGTACTCAATTATAAGTGGACTTTGGCTGTAAAGTAATGGGTCTACAGGCCCAGAGATGCTGAGTAACAAGGAGGGCTCAAAGAAGAAGGCATGAATCTCTCTGAGAAGGAGAAATAGAGTACATACCATGGAGAGACTGGGTGCAGGTGGGGGGCAGAATGGGAGGAATTAGGTGCCGGGATGGTGGAGGGAGAAAGTACTGCGAGAGACAAATGAAATTGGGGGCATCTCAGTATGAGCTAGAAACCTAATACAATAGAAACTCTCAGGAATCTACAAAGGTAAGCCTGGCTAAAACTCCTAGCAATGATGGATACAGAGCCCAAACTGACCACCTCCTCTAACCAGGCAAGGCTTCCAGTGGAGGGATTGGGGCACCAAACAAGACACAAAACCTTTAGCCTACAATTTGTCCTGCCTACATTATGTGCTAGGTTAAAGATTGCAATGACTGAGTGGTCCAGCTTGAGCCCCATGCCATGAGAGACACCCCTGACACTACCTAGAGGGCCAGATGGATAGCCCGGAGACCCAGGATAGAACCAAACAGGACTGGCAATTAAATAAGTCAATGAAATGATCTCTAATGATATTACATCATACTTGCAGACAGGAGCTTAGCATAACTGTCATCAGAGAGGCTTTATCCAGCAACTGATAGAAACAGATGTAGAGACCCACAGTCAAACATTAGGCAGAACTCAAGGAATCCTGCTAAAGGGGAGGAAGGATTGTAAGAATTAGAGGGGTCAAGGACACCAAAGAATATCCACAGAATCAACTAACCTGGACTCATAGGGGCTCACAGAGACAGAACCAACAATCAAAGAGCCTGCACAGGTCTGACCTAAGCTATCTGTATATATGTTATGGTTGTGTACCTTGGTCTTCTTGTGGGACAATTAACAGTGGAAGCAGGGGCTGTCTCTGACTCTTTTGACTGCTTTTGGGGACCCTTTCCTCCTGTTGGGTTGCCTGGACTAGCCTTAATACAAGGGGTGGAGCCTGGTCTACTGATACTTGACAGTCCATATTTGGTTGATATCCATGGGAGCCCTGCCCTTTTCTGAAGATAAAGGAAGGAGAGGGGGATGGGGATGGGGTGGGGGAGGGGACTGGGAAGGAAGAAGGGGGAGGGGGAACTGTGTTTGGAACGTAATACATGAGAGAAGAAGTAAAAGTTAAAATTGTTTTAAAAATAGACTCATGTGTGTGTGTGTGTGTGTGTGTGTGTGTGTGTGTGCGCGCGCACGTGTGTGTGTGTGATTTGTGCTTACACATACATACATAGTATAAAACAATAATAATCAATAAAAAAAGAAGCTATCAACTTGAGAGTAGGGTAATATGGGAGGAGTTTAAAGGAAGGTAGCTGGGAAGGGCTGCAGGCAAGAAGTGGCAGGGCAGCGGGTGATACAAGTCTATTTCAATTCTATTCTTAAAGTATGATCAAAAACATACGTTAAGAAAGAAAGAAAATGGCTCCCGTCTTATTTATTTCTGCATAGAAGTATACACAAACTGATTCAAATGGCCAAATACCTTAGAAATAGATTCCGAAAATGAAATGATCCCTAAGTCTCAATTCAAAAGTACTATAGCCACTATCTCTGGAGTCTTTGTGCAGACAACGTTCAAGGGACTTCTGACCTCAACGGAAAAAAAAAAAGTAACTTTTTTTGTGTGTGCCAATAGAATGTGATCTGTTCTTCTATATGAATTTTCTCTAAGTTTCCACTTGATTTTACTGCTGCTTCCCATCAGTGACTTTCCTTGGAATGTACTTTAGAAAACTAGATGAAAACTTCAGGGTTTATTTGAATCTGGCCTCAGCACTTCATGAATAATAATTTAGAGCTGAGAGATGAGGAGAGTTGAGCGGAAGGAGCTGATGACCTTCGACACTGTGCTAATTTTAGTATGCCAGGAATGTGCTGTGGACAGGCAACGCTTGAGAGGTTGTAAAGGTAAATGAACTCCTCGATTGTAAGTGGTTTCTATGTGTTAACTTAGTACTGCAATTATCAACACTTCACCTACGAGGAGGTAGGTTGCCCAAGGTTTCACAGTGGCAAAGCTGGGACTTAATTTTTAGCTGTTTGACGTAAAAGTCTTATCATACCATCATAGTAGATGGCCCTCCAGTGTATCTGGAATGAAACTTCAGTGCAAGTGTTGAGACATTTTGAAAACTTCAGGGCATTTTCTACTAGGATGTAGTAAATAGACACAAGTGGGAAATTTTATGAATATTAATCCAATATGAAAGAACTTTAGGGACACTCAAAGGACATCCTGTGAAAGAATGTAAATGTGTTCTCAAATTGCTCTAGTGGACCTGTTTTGGGCAAACCAGAGACATATGGAAGCCAGATCCGTGTCAAGGCAAAGTCTCCTGCCTCTATTGTATCACAAAAGCTACAGGAAGGACATTTGAATGATCATTAAACAGCTTTTTCACAGCCCCCACTTCTGGTGATGGCAAATGTAGAATCACCAGTGGCTTTGTTAGAATGTAGTAAGGGGGTGGTGGCCTCCTCATGCCTGTCTTTGCTAAAGAAGATGCATAGACACTTCTGTGTTGGGTTTTAAATTCCATCCATCCTGTGAAAAAACTGTTCATGAACAGAATTAAAATGGTAAAATCAATGTAAAAGAATGTTAGTCCTTTAAAAATTTTATTTTTTAAGTGCTATGATTCATGTGTATCCACTAATACAAAATTAATGGTAGGTCTTGGGCCTTTCTATATTAAAAGGGCAATCCAGCAACTAGAAATGAATATTATATTTGAAAAAAGTAAAGTCTAACAAATGAGTATTATATCATCCAAACATGCTGAGATAAAATGAAAGATTAAGAAACAACATTGAGATTGGATTGGAGGGAGGGAGGAAAGATACTGGAAGAGATTTTACATGGTGACTGTTGCTATAGGAACCATTTACCAATTGCCCAAGATATCAGTTCCCAAGAAAGTCAGGAGAACTAAGAAAGAAAAAAAAAAAAAAAAAGAAGAAGAAGAAGAAGAAGAAAAAGGATTCATTTATGTGTGAGCACACACACACACATACACATACATACACACACACACACACACACACTCCAAGCACAATTTGATGTAAACACATTGAAAGATGGTATTTTCTCAGGAAGGCAGTTGTGGTAGGCACCCAAAGTGTTGTGACCATTTCTTTCTCAAAGAACAGGTAGGTGGTAATACGTTACACAGCAGGGAGTTCTTGGCCAGCTGCTCCATCATCTTCCATTGCTTACTACCACGCCACAAGTCAGTTCTGTGTCTGGTTTACTTTGCCTGTGGTTCCCCCATTCTCTTGCTTTGAAATATGAATGAGCATAGCATCTCAGTGCGAGGGTGTACTCTCAAAATCTCAGTGAGATTTCTTGTCCAGAGCCTGTCAGACTCAATCAGATCTTTGGAGTTATGGCTTATTTGTAATTTCCTATCTGCTCAACAGATAGAGATACATCACAACAGATTTGTCAGGTTAAAAATCTAATCACCGTATTTCCAACATCCCACTAAATATGTTCCTTCATGATGAGGACACAATAGGCAGGCTTGACGTGTTGGGCCTCAGCCTTTCAGATTAACTGGACATAGGGTGTCCATCACCTCTTAAGCCACCTTTTCCCAGTGAGTTCTTTGTCTTTTTGCTGACTGTAGATGCCCCTTCATTTGTTCCTTTCAAAATATCATTTAGTAATTGTCTCTCCTGGCTAAGAATGGATCTTCCATAAGAACTTTAAACTTTGTTTGATTCATTGGTGAATCCCGGGTTCCCCAAACAGTGATAGACACTTACCCACTAGATAGTTTCAAATAAGTTTTTTTTAAAGAGATTTTAATTTGGGGACATTTCATACATGAATATACAAAATTTATACCATTTCCACCCATCCTTCAACCCCTTCAACTCTTCCTGCCAACTCCTTTTCAGACTCATGGCTTCTTCTTCGATAATTATTATTAAATAAAATTTTAAATGTTGGCAATTATTTAAAAAAAACAGTGTGTGTGTGTGTGTGTGTGTGTGTGTGTGTGTGTGTGTGTGTGTGATGTATACTCAATTAGAACATGCACAGCTGAGGACAACCTATTAGTGCCTCTGGTAGAGAAGCTAGGGCGTCCCTACATTCCTCCTCCCTGGTGTTCCTGGTCTACCAGGACCCTATAGGTATATCTTCTAGTCTAGATTTTATGAACAGCACATAGAACCTGAGATGCGTGTTGAATGTTGGTTCCAGACAGGTCCCTTCTTTCACTGCTTTCTCTAAACTTGTTCCTTAGGAGGATACTACAAACTCCAATCTACAAAATAAGGTAGGGGAGGGACCCAGAAGAAAGCTACAGACTCCTAATGGCACCTGGCTCCAGACCATGTCTGAAACTGAAGCAAGAACTTAGAATCAAAAGCTAGAGCACTCACATGGCAAAATGACGCAGCTGTTGCTTTAAATAATATTTCCCAATAAACTGTGAACAGTAGATGGCATGTTGTGGCGAACTTTAGAGTGAGGGGAACAGGGTGAAATCCTAGCTCTGCCATTTAGTATGGACACCTCACTCAGCTTCACTGAGTTGAATTTTCCTTTCGTTTTCAGTTAGAGGATTTGAGGGGACAATAACCGGAGTAGGTGTTTAATTAATGATAGCTTGCTTTCCTGACTCTAAGCCATATGTGTGCTAAAATTATTCTAGAGAATTTGGATCCTTCTTTCCTAAACCACATTCAGGAGCCTTCTTTGGAGGGAGGTGCATGTGCTTGTTAGTGTGGGTAGATGCACCTGTGGGAGGTGTCTTTTTCACTGCTCTGCTGCTGTGAAGAGGCACCGTGACCAAGGCAACTCTTACAAAAGAAAGCATTTATTTGGGGGTGTGCTCACAATTTCAAAAACTTAGTCCATTGTTGTAATGACAGAGAACACAGTGGCAAGGAGCATGGAAACAGGCAGGAGAAGTAGCTAAGAGCTCCATGTTGATCCCTAAGCAGAGAGAGACACTGGGCCTGGCTCCGGATTTTGAAACCTCAAAGCCCACTTCCTGCGACATACTTTCTCCAACAAGGCCACACCTAATTTCTCTAATCCTTTCAAAGGATTTCAGTCCCTGGTGACTAAGCATTCAAATACATGAGCCTATGAGGACCATTCTTATTCAAACCAACATAGAAGGGTACAAGGACACACACACACACACACACACTCACACCTATGTGGATAAATTTGGGTGTGTGCACATGGAGACCAGGACACATCAGGTATCTTTCCTCAAAAGCTCTCTACCTTTATTTTTGAGGCAGCAGCTCTTACTGAACCTGAAGCTGATGATTAGATGACCTTAATTAGACTAATTAGACTAGGCTGGCCATCCAATGAGATTCGGGGATTCACTGGTCTCTCCACACACCTCCTCTCAGTTTGATTATAATTTTAAAGTTATAGCTGCAGTTATAGGTACAGGCCACCATGCCCAGCTCTTTAGGTAAGTTCTATAGGTCTGAATTCATGCTGGGGTAGCAAACATTTTATCATTTTTACCAACTCTCCAGCTTTCAGCATTCTTCTGACTCTAAAAGTGCATCAATGTACAAAAGTAGCCTTTCTTTAACGTATGCCCTCGCCGTCCTAGACTTTGCCATCTCTTCTTAGTGTATTTCTCTCTCCCCTATCCCTATCTCCATATCTGTGTGTATAATTCTGCATTTATCTTCCTTTTTCAAAAAAGTATAATTTGCTTCCTCAGAGGCCATCTTTTAAAAAACTTTTATAGTTTCTATATATTTGCTGTCTCTAACATTAGGAGAAAGATCAGTTATATGTCAGAAGAAAAGAAAATCAGGAATAGCTTTAAAAATGCAAACATTAATACTGTAAGTCCCTTAAATACAAAGTAGATTTTACAACACTGGCTGCTATTTCCTAAAATGTCTGGTTTCTGGCTTTTGTCTAAATGAATCCAGTAGCAGCAGACCCTTCTGTTGCTATGTGACCTGGAAATTCCCAAGTAATCACCATTGAATAGTTGATGTTTAGATTAGCAAAGATGTTCTTAAGGAAAGAAATCCTTTTCTGGTTATTTCTGAAGGGTTCTGTGTGTTTGGTTCAACACTTTAGTGGAAGTACATTCTCAACAGGTGCAAATAAACACAAGCAGAGCCAGGATCCTCCAAGGGGATCTGGATCCTATTCTCTAGCAGATACATCAAGGCAGGTTGGAGCTTTGACCTAGGGGTGTGTGGGGGTCAGGAGGGCAAGGAAAAGATCTGCTCACACTCTCTCTCTCTCTCTCTCTCTCTCTCTCTCTCTCTCTCTCTCTCTCTTCTTGTGTGAGAGCAGAAAATGGGCCATTTTTAAACAGGCTTAGGAAAGGAAGTATTTTTAGAAAGATAACTTGCTACTTAAAATAATTCTACCAGTGACATTTTAATGTCATGTGCAAAAGCAAGTGTTGGGATAATACAACCTGCTTATAACCTGCTATCAGTATCATGAGGAAATATTTGTCAAGTGTCCTTGAGAGTAAGGTGACCAGGAGACGGACATAGGAATGGGAAACAGAATGTCAGAAGACACCATAGACTTAGGAAAGTATGCTCACATAACACCTTTTTAAATTCTTTTTTCTTTAGTCTATGTCTTGTTTAATTTCTGCTGATCTACCCTCTCTTCAGTAGCTGTGCAAAAAGGGCTTTGAGTCACTCAGACCTTTGCTTAGGGAAAAGACAAAGGAATACTATCCATTAGCTTTTTCCTTTGCACCAAGCAAATGTTTTAACCCCCTATCTCTGTGATGTTTTAAGCTGTGCATCCTCGCAGGCAATAAAACACCAACCTCAGTTCTGAGAGAGCCCTTCTTCCCTTCCTCCTCCTCCTTCTCCTCCCTCCTCCTCCCTTCCCCCTCCCTCTTACTCTCTCCTTACCTCCGGGATATTTCCTCAGTTTCCCTCTGGTTTTCTTCTACTCTGACCTGTTACTGAATTTCTCCTTTAATCCTCTCCCCCTCCACCAAACAATTCCTTACCATTTTGTTAAAGAGAAAAATTATACTGGTCTTGGTAAGAAGCTGAATATACCTATACAATATTTGCCCAGGCCAAAATGGAAGTTAACTATTTTTAATCAATTTTTATGTAATAGACAAACAACAACTGCAACCCAAATCATACAGTCTATGTCCTCCACATAGTGACCATAGGTACTCAGTGGGCAAAAGACGCTGGAGTCCTTCTCCCCTCAGATCTTTCCAATTAGAACTTGAAAGCCCATTTTCCTCCCAGAGAAATGCCAGATGCATTCTTCTTTAATGAGCTTAGGACCAAAACTGCAATCTGATCTCCAGCTTCAGGTGGAACACGGATAAGGGCTGGAAAGAAAGGAGAAAGGGGTCTGGAGGAGGATGTAGATGGAAGGATTACCTTAATTAAATGTAAAAGTAGGATCAGAGAGGTAGCAAAGCTTTCAAGGAACTCTAGTTCTGTGGTCTAGGAGACAAAGCCTTGGAGGGCAGCTGTTCTCATGTAGGGAGGGGGAAATCCAAGTTAACTCTGAATATTTATGTGACATTTAAAGAAATAAGGTGGGCATCACGAACACCTCACAGAATATCAGTAACCGAAGACAAAACCCTATTAGGGACAAATCGCATCTTCAAGGTTTTCAGTAGTGTGGGTAACACCATTCCATGCGTTTTTTCCTAACTCATAAATTCAGATACTGTTTCCAAGGATTTCATTGTATTTTTCAGAATCTTAGCAATTTAGGTCATATAGACAAATGGAAACTCAATTCAGACTCGAATGCAAATAAAGACACAGTTTGTGACACTGTTTCCTTTTTAAAAAAATGTTTTTTTAAATCAGGATTTGAAGATGATGTGGTTTGGATTCAATAACCTCTAATCTATTCAAATAATGAGAAATTATGCAACTTCAGGAACGAATGTGGAAATCACGTGATGTGATAAAAATAAGTCAAAGATAAGTCATTACACAAGTAGAACAATAATATCAACCAATGTATTGGCATTTACATGAATAGGCAAGAATAATATATATGTATTGACTTAAATATGTGATTTGAGAGAGATATGATTTGTTCTCAATAGGGTTTTGTCTTTGGTTACTGATATTCTGTGAGGTATTTGTGATGCCCACCTTATTTCTTTAAATGTCACAAAAATATTTAGATCTACCTTGGGTTTTTTTTTTCTCCCTATATGAGAACAGCTGCTCTCCATGGCTTTGTCTCCTAGATATACTTAGATATATAAAGAAAATTTCAGGAAGTATATGTGAGAAATTAATAAGTAATGATTTTGAATTAGTGGACAGGAGATAACTGGGCTAATTGCACACAGGGTTGAGGAGACATTTTACTATATACAATATTATACTGTTAGATCCTTTCACTAGGAAACATGTGTGTGTGTGTGTGTGTGTGTGTGTGTGTGTGTGTGTGTGTGACTTAAGTTACACTTCAAAGTTCTCTGTTATAACCCAATTAAAATAAAATAATAAGATGCAGCAGTCCAAAAGACAGTTGCAAATTGATGAACCTGTGAAATCTCCACCATCTCTCCACCTCCTGGCTCATATTTTATTTGTGATCTCGGTTATCTTGTTTCTTGCTAATATCTCAAATGCCTAAGTGACCCCTGGGTAAAAGAAGAGATCAGGAAACTTCAGAAAACACGAGCTCCTGGTAATCTGCTTAGAGGCATTTGGAACTGCTCAGTGATCCATGAATGTCAAGGCAAACCTCTAATATCCCTCTTCCCAGGTCCATGTAAATCTCTTTATCTCGGGTAAACTTTAGGTCAATAAGAAATACTGGTGACCTTTGTTGTAAGCTCC
This sequence comes from Uromys caudimaculatus, assembly GCA_028551405.1. Taxonomy (NCBI): domain Eukaryota; kingdom Metazoa; phylum Chordata; class Mammalia; order Rodentia; family Muridae; genus Uromys; species Uromys caudimaculatus. The sequence continues at coordinate 125,023,181 of CM052700.1, forward strand.
TGGGTGTTTCAGAGGCATTCTTTCACATATATTTCTGATCACTCAGAAATATATGCAGCATTTCCGATAGCTTTCCCTGATAGCAGAGTAGAGGCCCTGGAGGGCGTGGCATGGTGACCATCTGTGTGAAGGTAAGAAAGGGCACTCATTTTGCTCTATTCCTATAGAACTGCAGATTCAAAGACTCCCTTCTGACTGCTCCTGAGCTACTTTGCCCTCCAGCCATTCCAGGCTTCCCTGTTCCAGCAGCTCCTGTCATTTTTAAACCAATTTCTTAGGTAACTAGATGCCTTCCTTTTCTCCAGGTGGCAAATGTCCTCTATGTAATATCTGGGGAGTGCTTATCGTTGGAGTTATTAAATGTTTAAGCTGACACAACAAACCACCAATTTGTTATTTTGATGAAAATATTGTTGTATTTTCAGCAGATGGCTCAAAATGTTGCCTTTGTGTTATAGTCTTTGTTTTGACAAAGACAAAAAATAAGAGAGAGGGAGAGAGCGCTCCGGATCATTTTCCTATGAAACTTAATCTAAAACCAAACAATTTGGCACGTGACTCCCGAGTGTTCTGCATTTCACTCTGAAGCCATTTCCCTGGCAACCTCCACCTTCTCCCAGCTGTAGAGGTCAACACAATAGACTTGTCACAGGTTTGAAGTCGGGTAACCACTTTTAATTTGGAGAAATTATTACCCGGGGAGAAAATAGGCTGGTCCTGTACTTCAAAGTAAAAAAAATAGAAATCAAGATGCACACAGCCTCCAGAATCCGACTGACTCTTAGTGCTGCTGTGTGGCCTCATAAGCAGCTGTTCAAATAAGTAGTTGCCCAGAGGAAATGTATATTCAAATGGGCCTTGTCAATTGCCTCTCCTTGCTTCACACCTAAAAGCCAGATGCAAGCTCTTCCCAGCTAACAAATAGATGCCTTCTGCTGGCTCATTATGGTAATTACTGGCCATATATTACTGCCATGTGAAAAGGGCTGTGAGGCAGGCCAACCCAGGGGCATTTACAAGTGGTTTATTTGTGTTCAGCTATTAAGAATCCTCGAGTTATCAGATCAACTACTGCTCTTTGGGTTTTACTGCAAGCAGTTCCTAACAATCCATCCTTCATCTGCTACCTTTGTGATACATTTAAGCGGCACTTAAGGACCTAACCTGCTGTGTGAGAAAGTTACTTCACCCTGTTACAGAGAGTTTTCCAAGTCCTCCTGCCCTACAAGGGCCTGTTCTATTACAGTGCTTCCCTACAACCCCCTTCATCCCTGCAAAGCTCTCCCCTTCGCTGTTCCTCAACAAAACTGCGAACCCCTTCCTTCCGTGGGCAGCAAACACTTTCCTGGTATAAATGTTGATGCAACTGAATTTGATAGATTTGCAGAACTCAGGCTGGATTACAGGTTACACAAGGTCTGAACCTCAGTCAAGATAGGGTAAGCCTTCTTTTAACAGAAAAAAAAGAAAAGGAAGGAAGGAAGGAAGGAAGGAAGGAAGGAAGGAAGGAAGGAAGGAAGGAAGGAAGGAGAAAAAAGGAAAAAAAGAAAAGAGAAAGAAAGAAATTTTAGAATTATTACAAATACATTTTGCAGCAAAAAGTGAATTTTTAAAAGCTGACCAATCTATAATCATCACAAGACTTAAGAAAAAAGAACATGGCTTTTAAAACTCAATTCCTGAGGTGGTAGGATGGCTCAGTGGGTGAAAATGCTCTCTGGGCACGCCTGCCAACCCCAGTGGATCCCCAGAACCCAGAAGAGAGGAGAGAACCAACCACTTCCACAGCTATCCTATGGTCTTCACATTTGGGCTGTGGTATGGACAGTCTCACAAGCAAACACACACTCGCGCACACGCAGAGAGACAGAGACAGAGACAGAGAGACAGAGACAGAGACAGAATAAATAAAATTAAAATTTAAAGACTTTTAAAGACTTATCTATTTAACTCATTATACCATTATTTGTACCACTATTTGTGGCACTTTATGAGCAAGAGTCATACATCTTTGATCCCTTCTTCATGTGACAATGGTTTTATATTTTTTTCAGACAGGGGGTGGGAATCCAGGTTGTTTTTTTTTTTTTTTTTTAAACAACCTTGACTGAAATATGACAGCTTTTATTACTTGAAGGTTCTTTTGGCACCAGAAATTGTTATTAGTGATGTCAGGTAAATTTTTAGAAATTTCTTTTTACATTTGGGAAAGTGTTTATTAAATTTCTCTGTATATGAACTAGAATATTTCAGGGTGTGCTGCAGTGTCTGATTTTAAATACAGTTTGACCCAAAACATAGGCAGTAAGCACAACTTGTGATTTCTGATAGTTGCCATCATTGGGAAACACTTTTACTTTACTTTGCAAATGGTCTGTGTGTTCTGCTTTTGTGAATATTTTTGCTGATTTCATACTTGGATGCTGCTCTTAGTTTCATATCCCATTCCCTTTTCTGAAATTTCTTTTAGTTTTTAATACATTCATAGATGTATTAAAAATGGTACCCTTCATGGATGTTTAAATCAAGACAATGAAGGTAAATTCATATTTATTTATTGAAACATTTCAGCTTTCTAAATTATTTTATTTGTGTGAATATGTGCGATTTCACTCGATGAAAGTGTTTGCTTGACAAGCCGACCAGGGATCCTCAGGATCCACAAAGAAAGGAGAGAACAAAGCATTTCCCAAGATGTCTTTTGTCCGCCACATTTGGGCTGTAGAGTCAGAGGACAGCTAAGAGTAGACTCTCACCTTCCAGCATGTGGTGTGTGTGTGTTGGGGAGGGGGGGGTGGAGATAGCCAGCCTTGCTACTGAGTCATCTCCCCAGCCCCCATTGAAGACTTTCAAAATAGCTTTCCAAATTTGTTTCTCCACTTTAGCATGCATTTGTAAACTGAAAACACACACACACACACACACAAAACATTCCACAGGTTTGGTAAGTAGTCATCTAAGAAACTATGAAGTCTAAACCCCATTAAAATCATTTTTTAAAACTTTGTGAGCTTCTGAGAGACAATCCTAAGGCATGATGCCCACTGTGTATCCCCTAATCAGTGTGACACATTGATCAAGGTGAGCTTCCTAGCTTAATAAATGGAAATGTAAAAACAGGGGCTTCAAGATATATATATTTATCTATTGCTAAGGATATTGGATTGTCATACTCCCAGAATCCTCCAGAGATGAACAATAAAAAGGGTTCTTGGGGCATGAAATGAAAGAAGGAAAAGTTCTTAGACTACCTCCTTCTCTGTCTGCGCTAAGCACCCATAAGCTTATGAACAAGCTACCCGTGTGCTGTCCTGGGATTGGCTGTAGGTGCTCAGCATACCAAAGCCAACACTTTAGAACTGCACTGCATCCAGTCTCTTTCTTATGGCCTGCTTCTAATTCCAGATCTTGGGTTACAGCTCTTACATGAATTTAACACACACACACACACACACACACACACACACACACACACACACACACTATCCACTGAGAAAATTCTTTTTTACAACATCATCTCATTGATTACTGTAGCAAAATTGGAAATAACTTGATGATCAAAATGGGACGTTAAAACCTTAGTTTGCATCACACACTAAAAGAATGTAGCATCTTTTTTTTTTTTTTTTTTTTTTTTTTTTGGTTTTTTTGAGACAGGGTTTCTCTGTGTAGCCCTGGCTGTCCTGGAACTCACTCTGTAGACCACGCTGGCCTCGAACTCAGAAATCCGCCTGCCTCTGCCTCCCAAGTGCTGGGATTAAAGGCATGCGCCACCACTGCATCTTTAAATGCTTTGCTGAAGTAGATTTTTTGCTCAGAAAATTAATTATAATACTCTTTGCATGGAAGAATATAAAACAAAGTGGCGAAAATACTAGTTTTGCTTAAAAAAATAAACTTATTTTCTTATATACATGAATATCTGTGTACCAACGTATTGACAACAATTGTCTTTGGGGAGTTAGAAATTTGGGATATATATATATATATATATATATATATATATATATATATTCTAACTACTTTAAATATTAAAATATTTTAATGTCAAAAAAAGAAAATATGACTTTGACAATGGATTTCTTTAGACTCTCTCAATAATATTGTAGCCTAAAATTTAGATGCTTATGTTAAAATCCCATTTTCAAGAGACAATAATCCATTTCTGAGATTTACTCTCCATCCTGCTATAGCAACACGAGGCAGCTTCATCCCCATCTCCATATGGTGAGATCTGTGTGTTCCATTCGTGTGTGCTTGGGTAATAGGTCCACGTCCAAAATTAGTTCCAGGTGACCATAAGAAATATCATGTGGTCAAGTGAATTTTTCTAGAATGTATAAGTATTTCAAGAATTTTCCGGAGTTGGGATTAGTCCTTCACAGTTGTAATTAGAAAAGACAAAGAACCCAGTAAGAAGTGGGGGTGAAGCCCAGACCTTCCACCTTATTTGGAGTTAGAGTTGTCATGTATATGTTTAAGGGCAGTGTTAACCAGCATTCATAATCTGACGCCTAGAATGTATTAATTTACATAAACTATCCTTCTAGATATCATTCTCAGTTCCTTTCTTCCTTCGAGGGAAACAAAGCCAAACAAAAAACAAGGAAAATTGGTAAAAAAACGCATATTCCAAGGTCACAGCCCCAGTAAACCTCAGGAGAGGATCGGGATGTGGCCAGGAAGTGACTATCTGGAGGGGAGGGGGTCCCTTGGAGCAATGCTATCTACGCCTCCTTTAACGCAGTGGGAGCTCCAGCAGCGCACTAGAAAGAGCCTTTCCTGGAGGCCAAGGCTTCGGTTGTGGAAAAGCAATGGTAGGAACTCTTCCTGTTCTAACCAGTTTTCTCGGTTCTGCAGTCACCAGCTGACCCGCATGCCTCCTGAATTGTGTAACCCTCTGACCAAATTAATCAGTGCTTCAAAACCAGTCCTCCAGCAGCTAATAAAATCACGCCATGGAAAAAACAATTGTTTTCTCTCAAAGTAGTTTGAAACCCTGTTAAGATAATGACTTGGGCCTCGCTTAAAAACCTGCCACAATCAACCTTCTAAGTCCCTGCTCTTACAGATTGCTGCTCCGAGTCCGCGTGCTTTGTCTCCGCTAGTGCTAATGGTTTTCTGTGTTCTCTCTAGACACGTGACGGCCCGGTGTCATGGTGCTGCTGGAAAAAAAAAATGCATTCTCTGTGCCCAGGAAGAACCTGTATAAATATTCTCAATAAATAAATAACAGTTGTCATTTTCAGAATATGACAATCTCCAGCTGCCTGTGCTTAAAGTGAGCGACGTGTCATTTATCCCTAATAGATGTGAATGCCTGTATTGTACATACCAGCGAGTCACCTAATTCTTATTCACTCCAGTCTTGGTCTCAGTTGGGGGCAAGTGCCTCTAACAGGGTTTGGCTGGATGAAATCACAAGCTGAAAAATCTCGGTCAATTATAGAAGCCCGAGGCTAAAGAGAGAGAGAGAGATGTCTCTTCATACCTCCTTACAGCCCCCCCCCTCCCAGACACAGAAGTCACACACCTCCCATCTGTGGAATTTCTGGGAATCCTTTTCCCCCTGGTAATTGAATGTGACTCAGTTGTTCTGGGTCCCCATAATACAAGTGGTGAGAACGTTGCCTAATCCCACTGACATTGTCGCCTGTCAGCACCTCTTTATTTCTCTCTTTAAAGGCTCAACATGTTTTGATTTACAATCCACACTAAGATAACTGCAGGTGCCCTCTCTAAAAGGCAAGGTTAACTCACCTGAGATGAGTTCTTTTATTGCAAACAAAAGCAACACATGAGCAGGAAATACAATTAATACAGGTGGTTCCCCCTGAAACTTAGCAAATGCCTGCTGTCTTGAAAGGGGAGAACAATCTTCACCATTGCCTGGGGGTCCCTTTCACACTTTTTCAGTAAAGGAATTGGACTGGAATAGGTCTGAAGCAAAAAGGAAAAGCCTTCTGTGCAGGACCGCATATAAGGAGCTATAAATTGTTTAAGGACTTAGGTTATTCAGGGGTAAAGAGTTGACTCTCATATAGGAGTTCAGTGAACCACCTGCCAATGAAAACATTGGGTCTCACACTGGATGCATTTTCCGGTCATTTTCATGACAAAAGCTTTTTTCCCCCCTTTAGTGAAAGTAAGGCAAACTTTAAAAGAACTTGTCATTTGATTCTCTTGGAAATATAGAATACATCTATTAATTGGGGCAAGTGTTTGATTCTGTTGGTGGAGGTAGATGAGCTAGCTCCAGCTTGCTTAAATTCTGAGTTCACTGACCCGGAGGCTGACAGATCACTCCTTTCAAACTTAGTAAGCTAACCTGGTAAAAAGACTTTTACTTTGGAGTATAGGTCAGGCTTTTCTGTGGCTGTGGAGGTTGTTTGCTGTTCATGTTAAGAAATGACCATGTTAAGGAAATCAAACAAAATAAATGCTGCAGCCCTACCAATCGGCCACATTTAATCAATTTTGTGTAAAAGAAATTAAGACGAGGAGCCCTGAAAAGCAAAAGCATGGGGTTGACAGGTGTCACAGACTTAAGACCTGATAAACAATTACATCCAACCTGTTAAGCATATTCCACCCTTTCCCCCCTATCTCGATGACTTCTGTAAGCACATGGTCTATCTTTCACCACATACTGGTTTAATTTGAACAGATTTGTTAGACAACATGTAACTGTTCAGCCCTGGCTGGGCCCTTTCTAATATGAATTGAGCCAGGGGTCCAGATTCAGATGTTTGCCACCCTGATCCTCCCTCTGACAATCCACTCACACAAAACTGGCTTCCAGCCTTAGCCACATTTCCTTAGTGCCGGTGGCAAATTTACCTGCTCTGCAGATGACACGATGACAGGGCTGCATGCTCAATTACATCTGTTCCTCTCTTTAAGTGACTGCCTTAGATCTTGCCAAATTACATGCTAGTTTTCTCAGGCACACTAATTCCGATTAGAATGGAGGGGCTAAACTTTTATCAATGACTATAGCCTGACGGTTTGAAGCCAGTGTCTTTGTTTTCCAGAATCTACCCTTTCAGACCCAATCACAAATGGCCAGAGAACCCTGCTCTGTGGAATCCCAGCACTTCGGAACATTTCATCTCCTTCAGGATTGTTTATATGGAAAGCTACTTCCCCGTGTTCTGATTTTCACGTCACAAAGAGGGCTACTTTAGAGAATTCCTTATGATTTGCATAAATAAAAGCAACAGAGGAGTTAAGTATGCCCACCAGCTTTAGCAAGTAAAAATTCAACATGCCTGGTTAAATCTAAATTTCAGGTAAACAATGAATTATCTGTTTGTGTAAGTATGTCTCATGTAATATTTGAGACACAGTGATGCCAAACACTGCTTTTTTATCTGAAACCCCAATTTAGCTGGGCTCCCTATATTTTATCTGGCAAGTCTGGAGTAGAGTAAGCCAAAACTGATCTCTGTCACTGTGTTTTCTAACTAATGTTTTATTGGGAAATTAAGGAATGAGCTATGTTTTGATTTTTATACTAGGGAAATATAAAACAGATTTGTTTAAATAATAGGTAAAACTGAGATACTACTGGCAAGAGACTGTGAGTTGGATGGGACTCCCATGCCCTTTTCACAGTCTATAAAAACATAATTTTTTTCCTGGGCATACAAATATGAAAACTCCATTGATTTCTGCCCAAATTAGCATTTGTTATTTTTGTTCATGACCCCCTAAAACAGTTTCCACTACCCGAGTCATCTGCAGTCAGTCAGAACTGGAGAAGCCTTCTGAGAACTCCAAATGGAGAGACGCAGTCTAATTAAAATGAACTCAGTTCAAGGAAGAAGGGCTTTGAGCCTGAAACTGGACTGTGAACACACAGAGTATTAGAAACGAGCATCTTAGATACTTTTCTGAGTCCAAGACGTGCTAAGGACAATTTCTTCTCTACGTCACACTTGCAAAACCCAAGTGTTCTCTTTTTTACTTTAATGGTTCAGTGTTATTAGCAAAATGGTTACAAAGCAATCGAGTGAATGTTCTTAGGATTCTTCACTGCACATTTTATATTAGGAGCCAATCAGGAAATCTGATGTAAGTTGTTTCAATTTTATGCATTCAAATGTTCAGCCTACGTGAGAATTGAAATGTTTCTCATTTTATAAATCACGTTTTATTATCTTTCACATTGATCTCAGTAATTTTATCTTTTTCTCCCTTACTTTTAAAATAGAGTGCAAATTGGCAAAAGAACATTGGTTATTCTTATATGGTGAGATGGAGTTTTATTATCAGGCAAAGACTGAGTCTGTGTTGAATCTAATGTTACTGTCATAATCTGAAGTGTGCAAAGTAAAAAGTTTTTAATTGTCTTGATGAGATGTGGGACACTCACAAGGGTTTCTGGTACTCTAAAAGAAAACATGTATATTAACAGTAGTCCTGGGTCTACTGGCTAATTTTTTCTTAACCATCACTTTATATACTTGCCTAAAATGTTCCAAATTATTTACTATCTATTCAATGTCTGTGGGAAGGAGCCAAATTAACTGTGCAAATATCCAATATAGACATAAATAAAATTCATATATCTGCATATTAGTATATATCATAATTTAAGAAAAGATTCTATTATTTTACCACATCCTAGTTGGTTCTAAGACAATGTAAAAGAACAGGAAAATAAAAATAAGTAAATAAACTTGAGACCTACTGTGAGGGCAGATCTGCTATCTGTCAGTGTGCCAACCAGAAGCAGGCTACACGCTTGGTGCTCACTGGGGCTGTAAAGTCAAAGCTGCCCTTGCCAAAGTGGACAGTGGGGGAAAAATATTCTCCAAGAGGAAGAAAGGAGAGAAGAGATAAAAAGAATGAAAGCTCAAGAACAATGATGGGATGAATCAGAAGCTGTGATGGGCAGATACAACAACAACAAAACAAGACAAGAGCGCCGCCCTGAACGATGGCAAATTATCATTTCTCCACAAGAGATACTGATGTCCAGAAAGTGAACAGTGCAGTGAAGAAGTAAGTTCCTCGGATCATACGTGCTGGAGGAACGTTCATACTTCTGTCTTGCTTAACTGAGCACCTTAGTTTCCAAGATGATTTATGTTAACAACATACCTTATCTTGATGTTAAATATGTCATGATTAAAATGGATTTCCTCAGACATTTTTTTTTTCACTTGGAAACATTCCTATCATACGAGTAGATAGAGAAATGACCTCCAGCATACTGTCATTTGAAACCCTGGGGTCACTGTGCCATGATGCCCTTGGTGAGAGCAACATGTCAAAGTGGTTAAACAGTAGGAACTTGGAGCTGTGACTCCAGGGGTTCCAATTCAGGTCTAGACAAGGTTCTTGGCTTTTTTATGCCACTATTTCCTCCTCTGTCAAAGAGAGGGGAAATGATAGAAGCACCAGCTTCCTAAGTTGAGGAGAAATATTCCCAACAACATCTCTGGTGAGGTAGTCTCTATAAAATACGTGACCAGTGCCCAGCACTTGTGAAACAAAAGTCCTAATCATTAGGGTGTCTTTACCTTTTACATCTCCTTTGTAAATTCTCTGACTATTCAACCGCTTTTCGTTTTGAGAATGAGATGAAATGAATGTCCAGGTTTTCAAGACAACATAGTGCCTAATCTGTGGTGGAATGTATGTGAGAGTGATCCTCCCAGTCCCGTGGGGGGGGGAGGTGTCAGCGAGATTACACACGTGCAAAGGGCTTAGCGGTTTGATAGGCAGCAGGCATTACTATTTAACTGTGGCAGGGATGAACTGACAGGTAATACTAGTGTGGTTTGGCCTCCTTATCCCCTCAAGTTGCCCCTTTCATAGGTTTTCAATATCTGCTTTGCTGAGACACAAACAGGCTCTCGGGGTGTTGTATCTGTGCACTCAGCCAGAAGAATCCCTGCCACTGGCAGAGGGCATGGTGAAGAAAAGGGAAGATCTGGAGAGGTGGGGAGCCCTTAGAAGGGGGACCACAGCCGAGCTTGTACCACATGATAGATATGTTTATAATTACAGATTGATGGGGAGTTAGGGAGACAATACAGAGATATCTTGGGGAACCTCCACCACAGATCTGTTCTCACAGGGTCTTAGTTTTTGGGTTTTGCTATGTTTTACATTGTCTTAGGAACAACCAAGTGCCCCCCCACACACACACATGCACACTCGAAAAATAGAATGAGGGACTGTCCTCTCATTTGCTATGCCTTAAGTAACTGTAGTTTAGTAAGAGAAGCAGGAGACTTGAGACTGTATATGTATACCATATTCTTGCCATAGTCTCTTCTGGTCTTAATACATCAAAATTTAAAAGACTAATCCTTGGAGTAGATATATTCAAGGCTGTTTATCATAGTTCACTTTCACCTCCACCACCAAGAAGCAAAACTAAAGACTGCTTTGCTTGATCTCTATTTGCAAGCTTTTATTACTATTACTATTATTATTATTGTTGTTGTTGAAAGAGTTCATATTTCTACAAACATTAATTTTTTTATTGATTGTATTTCAACTTTTATATATACCTTAGAGGTAGACATGAATAGAAAAGCAGTTATCGTGACTGGCTTGGATCCCAGAGTGTGGATTTTATGGATTGTGAACATATCTTCACTGCCTGTGATGTGCTTCCCTCTCCTCTTTGTGACTCTGGTCATCACAAGTAAATAAATTGGGAAGGAACTCTATGTCCTAATCAGCTTTTCTGCCTTCCTTTATGATAACCAGTGGAACTGTATGTGCTGAAGGAAGGAGCAAACAATGAAACAGATCCCATTTTAAAAGCCATAAACAAGCTCACGGTGGTTAAGTGGTGACATGAATAAATTGCTTTTGCAGGAAAATTCATAGTTAATATCATTACTAAGCCACCACTGAAAAACATAACTGTATTTCAAATGGTACTGATGGCTGGCTCCACTGGATTAGGAATGATTTCATGATGCCATCGTAATGACTGTTTAAAAAAAAACAAAGCAAAGGAAACCTTAGAATTTCATCATGTTAGGAAGTAAAATTCAATTATGATATGACTGGGTATTAAACCATATTCTTGCCATATTCTCATCTGCTCTTAATACAGTACATCAAGATTTAAAAGCCTAATCCTCAGAGTTTTGGGTGTGGCTCATACTCCAAAGATATTGAGCTTACTGGATTTCCACATGGGTGAATATTATTATAACAAATAATTTTTTATCCACACAATGAGTTAGTTTTGATTGATAAACAAATGTTATTGAAATAGAGAGACTGGGTGAGAATTATGTTCGTTAATTACATCATTGCATCAGCAAAGAGGCTAGCTCTATCTATCTAGCGTCAATTAACAGCACTGTGCTAACTGAGTTTAAAAACAACCCCTGCCCTGAAATGCTTTCACTGCAAAGAAGTGTGTTTTTAAGGCTGCTCCTAGGACATTGCTAATGCAGGTACCCTGAAGGCAGCTACTCCATTAGCTCTTTCTCTTGCATCTCAGTCCTTCCTTGGGTACTTCTTTGTTCTTTTGCCTTGAAGTTCTTCTAGAATTTTCTTTAGAACATAGATCCTTTAAGCTTCTGAGCAGTGTGCTGACTTTACCCTGAAATATATTTCAGTAAATAGAAGATATGTTTCACTCTGTGTGTCTGTGTGTGTGTGTGTGTGTGTCTGTGTGTGTGTGTGTGTTTTGCTTTCTCTTGTTTTCATAACTTCCGTTGGCCTTTGGCAATCTAAATCCTCACTATTAATCTAGGTGTTTTAATTTTTATCTTTCTTTTTGCTTGAGCTTTTTATATTTATTTATCATGAATAGGACAGTTTTCCTATAATTTCTGTAAATCATCTCCTCTGGTAGACTTTAGGACTTTCCCTCCAATTCTATTATCCACCCCCAGCCCAGAAAATTTGATTAGACATCTATTAGGACTTCCCACTCTTCCCTCTTTACTCTGTCTAATCTCTCACTCAGTCCATTGTTTCTGAAAGTTCTTTGGTTTATTCTTTATTTTCCCTGGTCATTATTACAATCTTTTTCACTTTGTAGTGTTTAATGGGTCACTGCTTTCTAGTTTTGAGGTTTTTCCAGCCTTGCTATAGTATGTTGATACTGATGCATTTTTTAATAATATGTCTAAATTGAAATAAAATTATATCACTTCCCACCCTTCTCTTCCATCCAGTCCTCTCATGCCCCCTCGATGTCAAATAATAGCTTCGCTTACCGTTCTTATTATTGTTACATAATATATGTGTGTACATATGTATGTGTATGCACAAATATATAAACACAACCTGCTAAATCCATTTTTGTTGTTTCTTTGTATATGGTTTTAGGGCTGATTATTCTGCACTGGACAACTAATAAAGGGACTTGTCACTGGGAAAGGCTAGTTCATTTTCAAGAGGTGGGATTCGATGTTTTACTCTTTCAACATTAATGTATCTTTGATTTTGCCATTGTTTCGGTCTTGGTATTCAGCCATTTCTAGACAAGACTGTGTCTCAGCTTACTTCCTGGTATTCTGGCCCTTACAGTCTTTATGATACATCTTCTCAATGTTCTCTGAGCCCTAGACATGGCAGTTGTGTTGTAGATGTATCCGGGGTGGACTCCCCACTGTCCATTTATCTCCGAATTACATCCAATGCATGGGATCCAGTTGTGGTTTTCTATGATGGTCTTAATCCTCTGTAATGAAAGAGTTCTCGGTATCAAACATGATTTCTCTCCTGTTGAGTGGGTCTTAAGACCCACCGAGACAGCTATTGGTTACCTCTGAATGTGTGTGCCACTTATTGTATCTTCATTATGCACATCTTTATGCATATTATATGCAAATATGAATATCTTATCCTTGTCATGGTGTTGTATGTGGCCAGGACTATTTAATTGCTATCTTCCTTTGGCAGCTTGCATAGCATTTTCTGATACCTTGAAGGCTAGACTGAAGGAAAAAGGCTCTCGGGTCAGATCCCACTCAAATTATTTGAATCCTGTGCCCTAAGTATGTGGTATCTTCAGGAATAGGGGCCTACCTTCAATCTCTGTTTTGGGAGTCACTTAGACAACCATTCAAAACGAGATTTCTCATGTCTGGTGCTGGAGCTTTTATTATTCTATAGTTTTTGTAGAAAACATTTTCAACCAATGTGACTAATCTTCTTTTAAGATATATATGTGTAAGTGTTGTCTTCAGCTGAGGAGCTTGGCTGTCAGTTTGAAGAGAGTAACCTATAGTCTTGACAACAGCCTGGATTTTTCAGGTGTTCCCATTTGGTCCCTTTGGCCAAAAACTCAATTAGATATAACCCAGTCCCGGTACTGGAAACTTCATTTGATGACAAGACACAGTGAGTTCAGACTCTGGCCTCCCCTTTATTTGGCAATTTCATTTAGAGCACCTCCATATATATTATATTATATCATATCATATCATATTTATAATTATATTATATTTATTATATTATATTATATTATATTATATTTATTATATTTATTATATTATATTATATTATATTAATTATTATGTTATATACAGTTTCTACTGTCTTAGATTTCCATACTGCCCCTCAAATCCCTCTTAGGTTCAGCTGTCTCTCCCCATGTTCCCTCCCACAGTTCTTTTCCCCTAACCTTGCTCCAGGCCCCCACCCTGCTCCATTAATCATAATCATCTATTCTATTTCCCTTTTCTAATGAGAATCTATCTCATATGTACCCCCTGGAGTTCTATGGATTGCAGTTTGGTTATCACTAACTTAACAGCTAATATCCACATATACGTGAATACATACTATATTTGTCATTTGTGTCTGGAATATCTCACTCAGGATAATTTTTTATTTACTTCCATCCACTTGCCTGAATTTCATGGTGTCATTTTTTAAATGTCTGAGTAATACTCCATTGTGTAAATGTGCCACATTTTCTTTATCTGTTCTTCTGTTGAAAGACATCTAGGTTGTTTCTAATTTCTGGCTATCATGAAGAAAACTACAACAAACATGGTTGAGCAAGTGTCTTTGTGGTAGGATGAAACATTGTTAGGTATACGCCCAAGCGTGGTATAGTTGGATCTTGAGGGAGATTGATTCCCATCTTCCTAGGGAACCACCAAATGGATTTCTATAGTGGCTGTACAGATTTTCACTCCCACCAGCAATACATGAGTGCTGGCCTTATTCCAGATCCTCACCAGCATGAGCTGTCAGCCGATATTTGTTTTTGTTTTGTTTTGTTTGTTTGTTTGTTTTTATCTTAGCCATTCTGATAGATGTAAGGGGAAATATCAAAGTAGTTTTAATTTCCATTTCCCAGGCAGCTAAGGATGTTGAATGTTTATTGAACATGAGATGTCAAGCTGGTGCCTACACAGAGCCCCAACTTTTACATTTTAGTGGCTTTAGTACAAGAAGATACTCTGCAAGCTACCAAAACAGAAATGTAAATAATACCAAGCCAGCCACAAACCCTTTGATTTACAATGGTGTATTTACTACCTGCAAGATATGCTAGGGAAATGGTGGCATAAAGCTTGTGGGAATAACCAACCAATGTATGGTTTGACTTAGGGCACACCCCATGAGATGGAACCCACATCTGACACTGCTTCAGTGACCAAGAACCAGAGACTAGATAGCCCAGGGACCTAGGGTAAAAGTAAATAACACTAGTGTAAAAAAAGAGGGAAAAGGGAGATAAATGACTCCTAATGACATTCTGCTCTACTCATAGATAGGTGCCTAGCTCAGCCCTCATCAGGGAAACGTTGTCCTGCAGCAGATGGGAACAAATACAGAGACCCACAGCCAAACATTATGCAGAGAGTGAGAGGCCCTGGACCACCAACCTTAACTGTGTTGTCTCCATCAAATTCCTCCTCTCAAGATTCAGGAAACTCCAAGGAAGAAGAGACACAAAGGGGGTACGAACCAGAAAGGATGAAGGATACCAAGAAAATAATGACCTCTAAATCCTCTAAATCGATATGAGCTAAACTCACATGTAATCAGAGTCTGAGGCAGCATGCTCAGGGCCTTCATGGGTTTGCACCAGGTGCTCAGCACATATATTAAGGTTTCCAGTTTAGAGTTTTTATGAGATTCCTGAGTATGATTAGATCTCTGATTTGTGTGCCTTCTCTTGGGCTCTTTTGCTTCTGTTGGCTTGTCCAGTCCAACTCCAATGAGGTTTTGTTTTGTCATATTTTATTTTGTTATTTTTTTTAAAAGAAAATGAATGAACAAGTGAGTGAATTAATGAGTGGATAGATGGATGAATGAATAAAAACCTGGCCACTAGGGTAAAGGCTAAATAACCGAAATGTTATTTATACCTGCTGAGAGAGGGAGAGTCCGTTTTCTCCAATGGAGTGACACTGCTTATGTCAACCACTCCAGAGGAAGCCTCATGTTCAGGAGTAGTTGACCAACATATATATGAACTCCATACTTTTTGTATGTTTGTTTTGTTTGGTTTGTTTGTTTGTTTCATTGTTGCTGTGGGGGGTATTGTTTTTTGTTTGTTTTTCCCCCTTGTCTGGATGCTGTTTCTTTTGTTTTCCTGATTTGGGAGTCTTGTTGTTATATTGAGTTTGGTGTTTTGTTTTTGTTTTTGTTTTTGAGAAACAAGTTAAAGTTGGATGGGTAGAGTGGGGGAGAGGATCTGGAAGGACATGGGGGAGGGGAAGAATATGATCAAAATATATTTAAATCTAAAATAGTTTAATAATAATTAAAAAGTATGTGTATGTATGCTTAAATGTACTGGGTGTGATCTTAGACCAATACATAAAACACAATTTTTTGAGACTTTTTTTTTTTTGCCTTTATACTGAAGTTTTTATTTAATTGATTATTTATTTACTTTACATCCCAATCACAGCTTCCCCTCTTTCCACTCCTCCCAGTCCCTCCTTCTCACCTACCCCCATCCACCCCTCCTCTCCTTCTCCTCAAATAAGAGGAGGCCACCCATGGATATCAACCAGTTTTGGCATATCAAGTTGTGGTAGGATTAGGTGTACTTTCTTCTACTGAGACTAAAGGAGGCAGCCCAATCAAGGAAAAGGGATCCAAAGGCTGGCAATGTAGTCAGAGATAGACCCTGCTCCCAACTTAGGACTTCCAAATAAAGACCCAGCACAGCTCTTACACATGGGCAAAGGACCGAGGTCCATTCCATTCGAGTCGTTGGTTGGCAATACAGTCTCTATGAAACACTATGGTCCCAAGTTAGTTGACTCTGTAGGTTCCTTGACCCCTGGCTCCTTCAATCCTTCCTCCCCTCTTCTGCAGGATTCCCCAAGCCCCACTTTCTGTTTGGCTGTGGGTCCCTGCATCAGTTTCCATCAGTTGCTGGGTGAAGCCTCTCTGATGACATTTATGCTAGGGTCCTGTCTGCAAGTATATAAGAATATCATTAATAGTATCAGGGGTGGGCTCCCTCTCATGGAAAGGGTTTCAAGCTGGGCCAGTCATTGTTAGGAGGCTTTGTCAAATGAATTGAGTGTTATTTGTCCCTCTTTCCTCGTTCTCCCTCATTATAGAGGGAGTGAGAGCTGCATGCCCCATTTCTCCATTCTCACTTCACGTTATCTGTATTCTATTGCTCCTAGCTCCAGCCTCCCCCATCTAAGGCCCTTCTATCCTTTCTTGGTTTCTATGGTGACTCCGTGTTTTATCCTCACATCTGAGTGCTTGCAGCTAGGAACCACCGATACTATAGAACATGTGGAATTTGGCTTTCTGGGTCTACCTTACTCAATATAATCTTTTCTAGGTCTATCCGTTTAACTTCACATTTCAACACTTCATTTCTCTTTACAGTTTAATATTATTTCATTGTGTGTATATACTATATTTTCATTATCCATTCATCTGTTGGAGGACAATTAGGTTGTTTCCATTTCTTGGCTATTGTGAATAAGGAGGCTATAAACATTGCTGAGCAGGTGTTGGTGAAGTAAGATGTTGAGTCCTTTGGGCATATACCAGGAGTGGTATAGCTGGGTCATATGGTAGTCTCACTTTTAGCTTTTCATACTGATTTCCAGAGTGGCTGCACCAATTCGCATTTCCTTGGCCAACATAAAACTAAATGGAGAAAAACTCAAAGCAATCACATTAAAATCAGGAAGGAGACAGGGTTGCCCAACATTCCTAACTCCATCTTCATCTTTGCTGGAGGCACAGATATTTAGGAGTCTTGTGTTTGTTTTTTTGTGGAAAGGTTGAGTAAATCTTAAATGGGTTTGAGATGGATTTCAAAGAATGCAATGGTCCTGAAAGCTCTGCACTAAGAATTTAATTTCAACTGGCTCTGTGTGAGCTGCACTCAGAGGGGATGAATAGAGTCTAAGATGAAAAGAGACACATTTAAGAAAGAGCACGTGTAGAAGCAAAGTGTAGGAAGCCCAGATAGTTTATCAAAGTATAAATGGCAACAACAAACCTAATGTCAGTATTGAAAGATACCAGCAGGATGAACACAGACACAGACACAGACACAGACAGACATAGACACACACACACACACACACACACACACACACACACAGAGTACATACTCTTCTTATAGACTCTCAGACTGAATCACTTTAAAATTCGATGACAAGATATCTCTAAGATAAACAGGAGTAGCATGTAAATGAAAATACAAGATTATGTGGACGTTGTGATTTCAGACTAGGTTGAATTCACAGCAAAGAAGCATTAGATGATACTATAACGGCATTGTGTAATGATAAATGCCATAATTCACAGGGAAATGTAATAATAATCATGTATGATCATAGGCCAGATAACATAGCATGAAACTTCGGAAGGAATGGGCTGTGAGTGCGCCTTAGTAGGTAAAGTGTTTGCTGGCCAAGCATGGCGACCAGACTTCACATTGCGAACATCTATGTGAAATCTAGAGGTGGTGATGTGCCTTTGCAACCCCAGCCAGTGGGGACAGGCAGAGACTGGAAGATTCCGGGGGCCTGATAGCTAACCACACTAGAAAGTTCCAAGTTAGATAGTGAGACTCCTGTCTCAATGAGAAGGTAAGAGAGCAATAGAGGAAGAAATGCACAGTCAACCTACAGCTTACACACACACACACACACACACACACACACACACACACACACACACACACACACGCTTGCATGCAGATTACCGAAGGCCAAAGGTGAGGTGAGAGTGGACATGTTACTGCATGCTATATTGTCTGTTTACATTTTTAAACCATATCTGTACCACTTATAGAGAACAAAATATTACAATATATATTGAAACCACAAACTTAATAACAGTAATGCCCCAATGAATCAATAGAAGCTGTTTCTGTAAGTTTTGGAATATGATTTGGACAGTGTACATGAGTATATATCATTGACAGGACAGTAGTTTGCTTTATTAGATCTTACCTTGTCAATGAATCCAACATAACCAGGACACTGTGAATAATGATCTGCTTTTAAGGATGGTCCCTGTGAAAATTTGTTGAAACTTGCCTGGGATTTTTCATTTTATTTATTTTATTTTTTTTTTGGTGTTTGGTTTTTTTTTTTTTTTTTGCTCATGTATGAACATGCACCAATGGTCTTATCCCTTATAAGCAAGCATTTAACCACTGAGTTAGCTCCTTGGTTCATTTTATTTTGGTTCCTAATTTTACCAAAATAAATAAGCAGCAGCCTGTGACACCTTCATTGTAACAAGCATCACTAAAACATCTAGGGTTGTTTTATTTTAACTTCGTAAACCCTGTTTCATTATTAAAACTACACCCGAGTGTATAATCACTGCTCAGGCTTTAGACTATGAAACTACAAAATGTAGGTTGAAAGCATATGTAATATATAACAAATGTTATGTATATAATGAAAATATATGTAACATTATATGAAATATACATAGCCAAGTATTTCTGATCACCTGCAGTGACCTCAAAAATGAACTCAAGGAGTTCATTGTTAGAACCTTGTAGAGCCCCTCTGTAAACCCGAGCCAGGAGAATTCATTCTTCCCTAGAAAACCTTTATTCTTCTACTTTTTTTGTTTTTTTTTTTGTTTGTTTGTTTTTTCAAGACAGGGTTTCTCTGTGTAGCCCTGGCTGTCCTGGAACTCACTCTGTAGACCAGGCTGGCCTCGAACTCAGAAATCCGCCTGCCTCTGCCTCCCGAGTGCTGGGATTAAAGGCGTGCGCCACCACTGCCCGGCTTCTTCTACCTATTTTAATCACATCATCCACTTACTAAAATTGGTACCTCACAGCATACTGACCTTCAGACTATAATGGCTTCCTTGGGCCATCACTGCTCACAGGGCCAACACCTTTCAGTCTTTCAACCTCCAGCAAAGGTTACAAGTTTTAGAGCATGAATCGTCACTCTCTTTTCCACCCAGACCCAAAGCATTAGCCCACTTTGGGGCCTTTTAGTACATTAAATGATATTCTTGGAAATCAAATTTATCTCTGAGTAGAAAGGAGGACTTTTAAAATATTTAATATTCCGGGATCATGGCCAGATCATTTC
Organism: Uromys caudimaculatus; assembly: GCA_028551405.1. Lineage (NCBI taxonomy): Eukaryota > Metazoa > Chordata > Mammalia > Rodentia > Muridae > Uromys > Uromys caudimaculatus. The sequence goes on from CM052700.1 coordinate 125,042,692, forward strand.
CTGCTTATCAGCAGTTACAGATTGCTCTCTAACCATTGTCAAGGAAGAGAAGATTAGTTTTTGTTTGGTACAAAAATACACATAAAAAATTATAGCAATTGCCTAAGAATTGTGATTACCCTTGATCTCATTTTCTTTTTGTATTTTCAAATATTCCAGCGAATAAATGCATTAAGTATACTTAAAGTTTAAATCAGACTTGGCTTCACAGTTGGAAAACATACATGAATAGGACAAAAAGAAAAATCCTTGTGTATGTGTAGGCGTTTGTCGGGCGAGCATTTGTGTAGAGCATGGCCAGGATCGCCCACAAGCACTTAGGACCCTCTCTATTACATCGGCATCAAAAGGACATGAGAGTGTTCTTTCTTGTGTTGGAACCCGGATAAAATTAGTCCAGGTGAAAGAGCTGACCTGCAACACAAAGACCTCAGGAAGTGACATGCCTTCTCCCGATCAGTCCCTCTGTATAGGACTGCATTCTTAAAACATTTAGTGCGCTAAGGTGGATGCTCCCATTCCAGCCAGCAGCATCAAGAAGGGAAAGAAAGTAAGTCACATATATTATTTTTTTTCTCTTCTTTCCTTTTAAGATGGGGTCTAATGTAGCCTATGCTGGCTGACTGGCTGGCTGGCTGTGTGGCTGATGACCCTGAACTCCCGGTCCTTCTGCCTCTCCTTCCTGAGTTCTGGAGAAACTGGAGTAGGCCACCATGTCCAGTTGCATGTGGCACTGGTGATAAAATTCAAAATTTTGTGAGCACCAGGTGACGTTACACTCACTGATCTAAATCCCAGCTCTCTTCTTCTGTATATTTTAGAAGTTAAACATGACACCTCCGTTTCCCTGTAAATGCCCAGAACAGTGACATGACCATCATCCTCCATTAAGGAATCCTGGGAAAAGCAATGGTTTTGGATGACGGGGCCACCTGAAAATTGGCTTAACTTTTCTGCTTCTTCAATCCCATTCCTTTTTTTACTGGCACACACTTTCAAATCGCTAGCAGAAGCTAAAATTTGAAATCTTTGTTCTCTCTTCATTTGTAAAATCATGAATGAAAATGGGTTTCTTTAAGACAAAAGCTTATCTATAATGGAGACATTTGTAGAATAATATAAACTGCCACAATTGACTCAAAATGAAATAAAAAAACAAAACACCCCACAATACCACCGTAGATACATTTCTGAAATCAATATCAGTATCACTATCAACAACTTTTCTCTATTCAACAAAAGAATTCACACCAAGAGACAATTTTACCAAATTCTCTGCTTTTAAAATCATCTCTTTTTAAACAAAGCATCTCAGGGAGTAGGGAAAACTCAGTCACTGCACCCATGGAAACTGTGAAGGCAGAGCTTAAGGAAGAAGCACCTAGCAGGCTGAATGCAGAACCAAAGGCGGTTCCGAATCTACCTAGGGCTTATGAAGTGTCCAAGAACCTGAGGTGTTTACTGGCTTTATGTTAAATTCATAAGTTCACCTGGGTGGGTTTCTGTTTATTTATAATAAAACAGCTGTTGACATACTAGACTTTGAAGTGACTCTTGGTTTCACTTTTCTCTTGCTACTCTTGCACAGTGTGTCTATTTGTTTAGTAGTCACGTGTATTGTTTAGCAGATGTGGAAGAAATAGTAATATTAATGAGTATATTTAGCCTCTTTCATAATATCACAAAACATTGTGATATTACATTACAACTCTCTGGTGTTGTAAATAATAATTAGCAATATCTTTCCATTGGAAATGTGTATGTTCGTCATAGATGTATTTCACATGTATATGGATATATATGAATTCTTTTTTATTCTCAGAAAGAAGCTTCCCTTCCCTCCAGAGGATTCCTTTTTTTTTCATTTATTTATTCACTTTACACCCCTATCGCTGCCCCCATTCCAGGTCCCCCACCCCATAGTCCCCCCCTTCTCCTCTGAGAGGTGGAGATACCTTCTGGGTATCTCCCCACCCTGGCACAACAAGTCTAAGCAAGGCTAGGTACATCCTCTCCCACTGAGACAAAACAAGGCAGCCCAGCCTGAAGAACATATTCCACAGACAGGCAACAGCTTTAGGGATAGCCACCATTCCAGTTATTCAAGACCCACATGAAGACCAAGCTGCACATCTGCTACATATGTGCGGGGAGGCCTAGGTCCAGCCTGTGTGTGCTCTTTGGTTGGTGGTTCAGTCTCAGAGTCGAGGTTAATCGACTCTATTGTTCTTTCTGTGGAGTTCCTATCCTCTTTGGGGCCCTCAATCCTTCCCCCAACTCTTCCATAATAGTCCCCAAGGTTATGGATTTTTTTCTTATTGCTGATTTACTAGTAGTGTATTTGCTCAGGAACTGGGTATAAATTTTAAAATTTCTTTACTTTATTGAAAGGCAGTTTCACTGTGTATCAAATTCTCTGTGACTATTGATTGATTATTCATTAATACTTAAAGTGCTAGCATATTCTGCTTCACAAGTATTACTGAAAAACTAACTCCCAGTATAAGTGCTTTTTCAATACTCGATCCTAGACTGTTTCGTTGCAGAAAATATTAAAAATTACTATTTGTATCCTGCACTATGCCGGGCAGCTGTCAGGCCACATGGCTCCAGCGGGTGTTCCCAACTCCGTGGTCTCTAGCTCAGAGCTCCCAAAATGTCTGTACTTGACTCGCTAAGTTCCTTTGGTATGTCGTTGCCAGCCAGTCCCACGCAACGGCCACCCGCCTTGCAGTCAGCCACCACAACACTCAGCAACCCGGTAGAAACAAAATTCTAAGAACTTATAATTAATCCGTCAGATTTATATATCAATAAATTCTCAATTCACCGGATGCCCACACAATAAATTCATAGCCAATTGATAATGATACACGCTGCCCACCTAGATTAGACAAGTTATCCCAATTATTCTATCCCTGTATGATATTCATAATTACCTGTGGCTATTTTAAACCACACGGGATCAGGATCTTCTTCCTGTCAGTTGCCCTCCTGTGGGGCAGTGGTCTATGACAGGCTGTCTGGCACCTGGTCTAGCACAGGCTAAAACTCTGGGTGACCCTGTGGGCAACTCACAAGGGAATGGAAAGCATTTTGCCAATGCTCCCAGGAGGCTTTTGGCTCCTGTCAAGTACAATCCCCCACAGCCTCCTGTAAAGAGGTTTGTCATGTGAGGTCTGTCAGTACACCCCTCCTCAGGTGGAGGCATGGCTACGCCCCAGGTAGAGGTGTCCACGCAGCCTCAAGCCATCCCCAGGTTAATGAGACAGCTAGAGACTTAACCACACCCCTTCCCAGTTAACCACACCCCTTCCCAGTTACTATATCGGCCTTGTCCCTCCCAGAGGGTGCAGGAGTACTATTTCATCCACGTCGTTCATCACGATGTCAATAAACACCTTAGAATTATGGACTGTCTATTCATCTTGACACGCTGTGGGAAGCGAGGGATCTGGCCTTCGATTAAGGAGCTGTGTCTAATCTCTGGCTGAAGGCATCCAGTGTCTCAGAGCTTCCAGGTGGTACACATTCACCCAAGCCTAATCAGCCAGCCTGGCACCACAAGCCACAAACCCGGTGGGGGGAGGGGGAGGAACCCCAGCTGCACTCTGGCTAGCCCGTCTGTAGCACCTAGCGGGTGTCTGCGGTGCCCCAAGCTAGAGAACCCACGGAGCTGGCTGTCATGAGTTCCCGGGAATGGCCTCCTCCCCCACCCACGGGAAGGTCTCCACAAAGGCTTCCCACAGCCTGACCTGCCCGTCGGGACTGTGTGGGAAGACGTGCGTCCACTTTCTGCGTGTCCCCCGTCCCTCCCAGAGCCACAGTGCCCAGGACGGACACGTGGGACTTCTTTCCACCACGCTGGATTGGTCCCACACCCTTCATCTTGCTTCCTCCTCCTCTTTCTGAGTCTGTCTCTGTCCTTGCAACTCTTAGCTCTGCCTCCATTTTCCCTGTCTAATCATATGCCTTCTGCTGCACTAATATTTAAATTAATTGAACAGGGAAAATACTGCCACATATTATATCTACCTGTGGCTATTTAAAACCACACCAGTTTTGAATCTTGCCACACTGTTTTCTGGTCTTTTGTGTCTTAGGAGAGTTTGTGTTTTCTCTGTGTCTAAATATGAGTAAAATTTTATTTTTAATTTGGGGGACTCTTTAAATTGTATGAAATTGTGCTCTTGCATGTTATGTTCAACAATCTATATCTGCAACTTTAAGCCACCACTGTAAAAGTAACTTCTATGTGCAAAATGTAATTGTCATCTTGGAGGCTTACTGCTAAGTAAGCTCAGTCTTTCTAGTTCTTTCTAAACTCTGGCTAGCTGTTCAACTCAATTGTTCTGACTGACTGATTCAAACTGGCTTCTCTCAGGTTCTGGCTGAATTGCTCTGCTTAGCCTCAAACTAACTCTGGTAATCTGTTCTTATTCTCTGACTCATTCTGTTCTTATCTGCAACCTGCCTCTGCAAAACTGTCCCAGTAAGAATTAAACTCTCTCTCTCTCTCTCTCTCTCTCTCTCTCTCTCTCTCTCTCTCTCTTCTGCTGCTCTCTTAAGTCACCTGTCTTTTTGTCTGTTCTAGTGAGAGTTGGGCTTATCCTATCACTGACTCATTCTATCAAATCCTTCTCTGACCTTGTCTTTCCCTTGATTAAATGTCGATTTCAAAAAATGGCTGCTTACTTCCACAAACTAATTTTATAATTCATTGTGATTATAAGATGTATAGTCAGGGAGGGTCTGTATTCCATCCAGAAGGATTAAAGGTGTGTTATTCCAGCCAGATCACACAGACCTAGAAGGTCTTTGGATGTGATCCCTTGCCAGAGCAGCCATGTTGATGGATTAAAATTTCCCTACATACCACAGATTAAAACTATTTCATAGGAGGTGCATCTCTACCAAACATCAAACCATTATTCTAAAATCAAGAGAGTGTGATGACTGTTTACATGGCATTTACAATGTGTTGAATGTAAGCTGCACAGCCCTCTAATAAGAAAACTCATAGTGCTCAAAATTCTAACACTTTTTAAGAACTAATACCTAAGCAATTTGGGGTTTTAAAGGACTTAGGAATTTTTTAGTCATGGATGCTGTCTTAGTCAGGGTTTCTATTCCTGTACAAACATCATGACCAAGAAGCAAGTTGGGGAGGAAAGGGTTTATTCGGCTTACACTTCCAATGCTGTTCACAAAAGGAAGACAGGACTGGAATTCAAGCAGGTCAAGGAGCAGGAGCTGATGCAGAGGCCATGGAGGGATGTAACTTACTGGCTTGCTTGCTCAGTCTGCTTTCTTATAGAACCTAAGACTACCAGCCCATAGATAGTACCACCCACAAGGGGCCCTCCACCCTTGATCACTAATTGAGAAAATGCCTTACACCTGGATTTCATAGAGGCATTTTCTCAACTGAAGCTCCTTTTTCTGGGATAACTCCAACTTGTGTCAAGTTGACACACAAAACTAGCCAGTATAGATGCTCTTCTAGAAAGCCTATGAGGGATTGAAACATCCTCAGATAATGATGTCTCTTGGGTGTCCTGGACACCACCCTTTACTCTCAATTCCAAGATGACTATGCTTTTAAAGAACTCTTAGGAAACTATTAAACATTTTGTATTGTACAAACTAATAATGTTGAAATTCTAAATCTTTCTACACCTGTCTTGTTTTTCTGCTAGATTTCTACCATGTGACATTTGTTTCTTGGACAGTATGCAATTGTTACTGTGAATAAGTTTTTCTTCTGAACTTTGAGTGATAATTCTTTAAATGGAGGTCTGAATTTCCTTTCTTCAGGGAGCTTATTTCCTAGCTCCTGACACTAAAACCACAGCTTTAATTTCCTAGGCTCAGTTGTTATTCTTTGTTTAACTTATCTTGGTGTTTTTTTCATATGAACTATATATATTCTGTTATCATGAATCAATAAAAAATCAATTAATTAATTAATTAATTAAAAAATTAAAGCAGAGTTGCAGGTGAGATTTCTCAAGAGAGATAGCTTTTTCTTTTCTGTCTGATGCTCAAATACCGACGTACACGTTTTCTTGGCATGATGTGCAATGAGGTTCATTTTGGATGAATCTTTTGTGGAGGGCTGTTGAATGTTCACTTGGGCCTAGCCTCAGATTTTAAACTTGTCTCCTGTGTTCATTTTACCCAAGAAAATGGAGGCTGAAGATATCAGGGTGTGTGAAGGAAATGGCAACTTTCCAATGAGCTTATTAACTCCCTGGGCTTCTGCTTCCTTGTGTTTTAGACATATATGAATTCCTTTGATGCTAGCTCAAAAGTTCCCTCAAACTTATTTTTAAGAAAATCTTGCGGAAACCTCAGCTTGGGCCACAGGGCCCCACAGCTAATCAGCACCAGGACAAAGACCCCTCGCAGGAGATCGCAAGACCCAGCAGAGGGCCAAAGACACGCCCCACAGCTCACCAGGTACTGCCCCAAACCCGCGAGACACAGGGACCGAGGTAGGCGGGCCTAGAAACCCCCCTGGATCCCAAAAGCGGGCGGCTGTGGCAGGAAACTTCTGCCTGGGACACTAGGATTCCATAGACAAGCAGCCCCGGGAGAAAATTCTCTCTCCCAGGAACGAGGAAAAGCCTCTAGCAGGGGCAA
>CM052700.1:125049836-125071757 GCA_028551405.1 Uromys caudimaculatus
GGGTAGGTGGGAGGAGGAATTCCCTCACAGAGGCGGGGAGGGGGAGCGGACACGGGGTTTCCAAAGAAAAGGGGAATCATCGGAAATGTAAATTAAATTAAATTAAAAAAAAAAAAAAAGAAAATCTTTAGCCACCATTTGTCTTTCGGTCTAAGTGCGCATGTTCTAGAAACTGAAATGGCTCTTTGTGCCTGTTTAATGTTTCTGCCTTAGCTATGCTTGCACTTTATCACACATGTAACTTGTATGACACTGGCTCTCTTCTCTGCCTCACCAGCAAACGCCTGTTTTTGTTGTTTTCTCCACTATCATCACAGGACTTTTTGTTTGTTCATTCATTACTCCTATTGTAATTCTTGCAGTCTTCATAACTTACTATTCAAACACAAGATCTTTCTAGTGTCTGTGGTTCTCCATTTCTGCCCCCTTTCCCTCTGCCTCAGTCACTCACATCCATGAGAGTCTCTTTAATCTTGTCATTATCAATTCCTGAAATCTTTACATTATTTTGTATCATCAGTTTCTAAATTCCAAAATTAACTTTCTTTCTTTCTTTCTTTCTTTCTTTCTTTCTTTCTTTCTTTCTTTCTTTCTTTCTTTCTTTCTCTTTCTTTTTTTCTTTTTTCCTCACTCTCTCTTATATTACAATTTGACTATTTCTATTATCCCTTTGGTAGTGATGTTACTACCAAAGGCCATCTGGACATTCCTGGTCTGGGATGCCACCTAGGGCCATGTTGATGTCCAAGGACAGTTGGCCCTGTCTCACCTGGGCATAGAGGGAGAGTTGGTGGGCTGACCAACTTAGCCACCATGTAGGCCCAGATCCAGGGCTTTGAGTTGGCCCACCCCAACATCCAACTGATCTGTGAACTGCTGGAACACATGAAGCTGCCAGTCCTGCAGATCCAAAGCTAAAGGATCTCTATGACACAGGGAAACAGCAGAATATCCAAGAGGAGTCCAGGTGAGGATCCAGTATAGGTAGTGTAGCAGAAGCCAGAGACCTCAAACCAGACCAAAAACTCATCACAATGAACATTTGTAACTAAAGTTATTTGGGCAAAAGTCTGTACTATGTGATACACCATAATACACCACAGCTTCCACGGTGAGCTGTGTTTGTTTGTTGCTTGCTTTTGGAGGGGAGGTTGCAAAGGCAGAGGATAGACATGAAAGAATGGGGAGAGGAGTAGGATTGAGGTGCCTGATCTGAAATTCACAAAAAATCAATAAAAGGTTTTTTTTTTTTAAGGGATCAATGAATGAGTGAATGAGAATCTTGCTAATCCATGTCAACAAATGCCAATGAGATAACTCACCTTTCTCATCAAAACATAGGTTCCATTATCTTGTTTTAAAGAGTTAATAATGTTTAATTTGTATTGAATATACAAGGGAAGGATTACTCTCCACTTAACTCTCTCTAACCTTTTATATGAGTAAATGAATTACATGTGGTCATAGAAGTGATAGCTACAGAATGACTTGGCTTTCTTCTATCAGCACCAGAACTAGAATAAGTTCTGATGATTAAATATGAATAACAGGTCCTTCCTTGATGTATGCTATAGCTGCAAAAATTTAAAATTGGTAAATATTGTATCCTTTTAGAGCACAGTGACACAAATACTACAAGAGGTGGTGAAAGGGTTGGTTGTTGGTAACTTTTCTCATCGTTGTGACCGAATCCCTGATAAAGCATCTTAAGGGAAGAAGGTTATGTTTTGGCTCAGGCTTAAGGCACAGGGCATTCTAGCAGGGAATGTAGCATGACTGGATGGCTGTGGGCTACAGTAACAGGAACAGTAGGATGCTTGCTCTTATCTTAGTGGTACAGAAGCAGAGGTAAGATGAGAAACTGAGCTATAAACCACAAGGCCCACTCCCAGTAACTTTCTCCAGACATCCCACTCCTCTCAAAAGTTCCACAATCTCTCAAAATATTTCAACCAACTTGGAACCAAGAGTATAAACACTTGAGCCTATTGGGGGCCATTTTCCATCTGAACTGTAAGAGGCAGATCCTTCGATCTGCCACCCCTGAAGCTAATGGCATGTAAATATATCTCAGGATATGCGGACCACCACAACGCTTTCTTCTTTTATCCACAGAAAGTGAGCCCGTGGACACTTGTCACCTCCCTGTCTGTAGCACATCTTTAACGGTTCACGTTCTATTCCCTTCAGATAAGATGGGAATGCTTAGATATTTAAATGGTTCCAAAGCTACTGTTAAGTGAAATATTGAATATGAAACAGATGTTCAAGTACTAAGGCAAAAAAAAAAATAATGGCTTACTTAGAACAACACAAAAGCAGATAAAAAAGAGAGGTCAACTCATAACAGAGGAGCACCTGCAGCTACAGCAATGCTGGGAGAAGCAGCAGGAAGGAAAGAGAAGCTATTAAAGGGTGCTGGGAGTCTGCTATTTTGAATGGGGTACCAAAAAAGGAAGACTGTGTGCTTCTGCTTGATGGTTGCCCCATGTCTTTCCTGTATACTACAAGAAAAGCAACTTAAAAGAGACAGGATTTATTTTAGCTCACACTTTAAGATACAGTCCATCATGGTGGGGAAATCAAAGCGGTGGGCGTTGGAATCACATTCTAGTAAAGTCCCATCACATTCAAAATCAGAACAAGAAAGGGGTGAGTGCATGCTGCTGCTCAGTTCCTTTCTCCAGTTACACAGTTCAGGACCCTCTGCCTTGAGAATGGACCTGTCTACAATGAAGATGACTTGTCCCATATCAATCCACTATAGTTAATATGTATCCAAATTTAAAATGTACAAAGCTCTAAACCAGAACTTCTATTTCCAGGAAGTTATTCTAAGAAAATAGCCAGAAACATTTTCATATACACAACAAGTAAAGGCATTCAGTACAAATTGTCTATAATAATGACGTATCTAAAACAACTCTCATTCCAGTTCATGGATCCATTCTTTCTGTGGAATCCTATTCTAATAGTAAAGGGATTTGTGAAGACTCACCACTACTCAGCCTCCCTCTGGGTAAAAGGCCTCTCTTCCATGTGAACTAACAGACCAGAAACAGTCATGCAACTCTGCCTAAAGGGAGGTGTGTGTCTTTCCCTGCTTAGGAAACAAAAATCCAGATGTGGGTCAGCCCTAGAAATATTTATCATAAGTGACCATTAAAAGTGATCTGGAAAAAATATCTAAAACCCATTATTTTGGAAAAAAGATGTTTTGGAAAATTCATTTATTTGGACATATGAAAATAAGACATGGAAGCATGCATATACATATGTATGAATTGCAAACTCTAGCAGGATTTACACACTGAGAGTCCAGTAGTAAGTGTGCTTGAGTGATGGGATTATGGGTACCTAAGGCCCTAAGGCTGTTTGATTCAAGTTTAGATAATATTGTGTAGCTCCATAAAACCTGGTATAGCACATCAGAATTTACACTGTGGATAAACTGTTCTGACACACTTAAACCTCACAAAAACTGACAAGAGATTTTATCATCTCCTTTAACAGATAAGCATCTAAGACAGAATTTAAGCAGTTTAAACCAATAGTAGTGAATGAATAGTATCATGAGGGTCTACAAACTATAAGTAACATGTCATGTAAAAATATGTGCAATGAAGCTTTTTTTAAAAAAAAAAAATCTTAAGAAAATCTTTTCATCCCAGCAGACCAGGGTTCCTGGAGTCTTGCCACATGAATCATAGCTCAGGTCTGAGGTTACTCAGGAGACGCATTTTTTAAACAATACTCTGTGGTCTTCCGAAGACGTTCTGAGTCTGCCTGTTGAGTACTTATGTTGCTGTTCCTTTACAGTCACTACCTCCCATGTTGATTGCCTCCTTTGATTTATTTCATTCTTTGTAGACAATTCTTCAAGAAGCAACTAGGTCAAAGTCTCCACCCTTTTAAGTTTGTTGTTGGTACTGGGCTCTGAGCCTGTTTCTCCTCCAGCCTCCTTCCTGTACACTGATCTGCATGGACCACAAGTTCATGTAAGAAGCCTTGTCGAATTAAACTCATCTCAGGCAGAACTTTAGATAATTTTGCATTTCTCTGACTCTGCTCATACACTAGTGATTTTGCTTCGTTATATTCTATGCTTGTATTCCCATCTGAGAAACATCTATTATTTACCAACCAAGCTTCTGACCAGCAAAGCCTGTTCTCTGCCCTTTGTTTTTCCCGATGTCTCAGTGGGGCAGCCATAGTGCATCATCTGCTCAGACCCCTTCTGGTACCACTGTCAAGTTACAAAGAGGCCAAGGTTCCCTAGCTAGAGACTGAAGGATGCAGAGGCTTGGTGTTGGCCCATCCTGCGGGATGCAGGACTCGAAAATGCAGCTTCTCACTTTCAGTTTAGTTCCTGTGGCTGCCAAAGCAAATGACCACAGACAGGGTGGGTGGAAACAATGGGAGAATATTCTCTCACAGCTCTGAGGCCAGGAGTGTGAACTTGAAATTTTGGCAGGCATGGCTTCATCCCAAAGCTCTGAGGGAAAACCCAGTGTATGTTTTTTGTCTAGTTTGCTGGTGCCTGTCAGCAGTCTTTGTTGATCCTTAGCTTATATTTGTATAATTGTCTTCATATGTTCCCCCAGCTCGTGTGTGTGTGTGTGTGTGTGTGTGTGTGTGTGTGTGTGTGTTCCCTAATACAAAGACACTTGCCATTTAATTTAGGACCCATGTAGATGATCCAAAATTATTTCATCCTGAGGCCTTAGATTCAATATGCAAAGATTTCTTTTCCAAATAATGATACATTCACAGGTCTTAGGTATATGGGGCAGGGCAGAGATGAGAGCATTCAATCCACTCTGTTCAGGAACTTCAGGACAACCTGGCCAAAACTTTCCCAGAGATAACGCTGTTATCAGAGACCTTCCTGGTGTCACCTGTGGTAGGCCTGAGTGCTCCCAAAGGTTCTATGTCCATTCTTACTATTTTTATTCTTTGTATTTCCTTTAATAAATCTCTGCAAGTCTGTGTTCATCTTGATGACTGCTCTGTTGTGGAGGATGGGGAGAGTTGCTGGAACATACAAAATCTAACATACACTTAATTTGCATTGTTGTTGTTTTGTTTGGTTTTGTTTGGTTTTTTGAGACAGGGTTTCTCTGTATAGCCCTGGCTGTCCTGGAACTCACTCTATAGACCAGGCTGGCCTCGAACTCAGAACTCTTCCTGCCTCTGCCTCCCAAGTGCTGGGACTAAAGAATCTCTGTTTCTTAATGAACACCAATGCTTGTCTTTACTCTTTCCATCCCACGTTAGTTCAGGAAGAAACTGGGTTTCCTAAGTTTGCTGCTTAGGTTTTTGTCAACTTGATACACGTTATAGTTTTTTGGGGACAAAGAAATGGCAATTGAAAAACTACCCCTATCCTATCAGCCTGTTGGCTGGTCTGTGTATATTTTCTTGACTATGACTGACTTGAGAAGGCCCTGCCACTGTGAGTGGTGCCAACCCTGGGGCAGGTAATCCGGGGTTACATAGGAGAGCAAGCTGAGCAAGTCACAGGGAGCAAGCCAGGAAGCACCGTTTGGCTTCAGTTCCTGCCTCCAGATTCCTGCCTTGAGTTCCTTCCCTAGCTTCCTGTAAGTTACCTGCAAAATGTAAGATGACACAAACACTTTCCTTCCCAAGCTGGTATTTTGTCTCAGCAACAGAGACACAAACTAAAACAATATACAATATCCCACATTTTCTGTATCTTCATTCGTTTTGAGTGGCTGCACAATGCAGTCTTTCTCAGCACTTTCCCCAGTTTTTAATGCACTGACAGATTGCTTTACAAAAGCAGAGTGAGGAACTTGATGGAGCTGATCAGCTTCAACTCTTCTCTTTCCCTCCAGGAAGAACATCGTAAGACAACTTGGAAAATCAGAAGCTACTGTAGCCTCAGAGTCAGTACTGTATAAACACGGGCCTCTTTCTTCTTACGGATATCACCTCATTCTTACTTCCTTTTCAGCCGTATGTGCTGCAGCATCCTAGTGAACACATTACCATAAACATGAATTGACAGCCCACAAATGTGTCCATCTGAGAGGGCAAAGAATAAAATCCAGGCTTTATGAATGGAATCATAAACCGTTTTGCAGCCGCAGTCATAAATGAGGTTCAGAAAATATTAGTGCACTTCAGTTGGTAATTGCATTTGCTATTATCAAGAGCTCGGTAATATAGTACTTAGCTATTCTAAAGTCACTCAGGTATGCTAAACAATTATACATGAAGCTGGGAGAATTGCTGTATTTAGCCTTCCTCAATTATAGAACTATGTATTGTTTGCCGGTATTTTCTACATCAAGTCTGTGAGACATGAGTGTCTTACTTCGGTTTTTTTTTTTTTTTTGAAAAAATTAATACTTTTGATTGACAAATCATAATTGCATACATTTATGGGATACAGTGTAATGTTTTGATATATGTAAACAATACGGTACCATTAGATCAGGGTAATTAACATATCTATCATCTCACTTACCTATCATTTTTATAGTGAGAATTTTTAATTTGCTCTCTTTCATGAAATATATAATATATCATTATTGCCTATAGTGGCCCTGCTCTAAAATCTTTCAAAACCCATTTCTCTGGTGCTTCTGAAATTCTGTTGCCTTGATCAGTAACTTGCCATTTCCTCCTTCCCACACACTGTTTTGTCTCTGAGCTCAAATAAATTAAAGTCCACGTATAAGCAAGACCATGCAATAATTAGGTTTTGTACCTTGCCTGTTGTCACTTTACCATAATGTCATTGGGTTCAAATTTCCCCCCTTTTAAAGGCTGACTATTGTTCCATGTGTATAAAACACTATACAGGTTACATTTTTAGAAAATCCTTCCATTCATTGACAAATATTTAGGGGATTCCATACTTTTGCTGTTGTAGATAATTTTGCAGTGAATGTGAGATGAATGAATGAATATAGTTCCTTCAATGTATTGATTTAAGGTGTGCGTGCAAGTGTGTGTGTGTGTGTGTGTGTGTATGTGTGTGTGTGTGCAAGTGTGTGTGCAAGTGTGTATGTGTTATATGTGTGTGTAAGCTAGAAACGCAATTCTAAGCCATTTGGAGGTCCCATTTTCAGGCTTCTGGAAAGCCTCTGTACTGTTTTCCATAATGGCTGTAGTAATCTACCTTTGCACTAAAGACGAACGAGTTCATTTCCTCAGTACCCTCCCTAGAACTTTCTACCACTCCTTTCCTTAAATGTAAAAGCCACCCGTATGACTGTAAAGGTGATATCTCATTACTGCAATCTTCTTTTTTCTAATGATAGACAGATTTTTTTTTTAACGTTAACCCTTTATTAGAAGCGTGGTCTGTTGGTATTTTCTTACATCCGTTCGTCATCTCTTCACTTCCGGGATCCTTAGTTGCCCGCCGCAGCTTTTTATTTTAATGTGGTGCAGCTCATCCAGTCTTGCTGCTCTCTTGCCTGTGTTTTCATTTTCTTTTGTTATTGTTTCAGGATCTCGCTATATAGGGCAAGCTGACCTAGAATTCATGATCACCCTGCCCTTGTCTCTCAAGTGCCACATTGTGGGTATGTGCCCCAATATCCCAGCTCCACACCTGTATTGGAGAGACCACCCTTTCAGCATTATATTCTTGTGCCTTTGTCAAAAACCCAATTGACTGTGAATGCGTGGATTTATTTCTCAGTTTTCAACTGTACATTACCGGTAAATGTGCCAGCTCTTAGGACAATGCTGTAATCTTTTGATCCTTATCACTTAATGTTTTGAAATCAGGAAATGTGCTACCTCCATTTTTTCCATTTAGGTAGAGTTTTTTCCATTGAGGGTATTTTATAGTTAACAGGAACTTAAGAAGAGTGATTTGCATTTCTATTAAAAATATCATTGATAAACTAGTTTTGGTGGTGTGTACCTGTAGTCCCCACACTCAGGAGGTGGAAACAGATGATTTGGAAGTTCAGCGTCACCCTCAGCTACATAGCGAATTCGAGGCTGGTCTGAACTTCCCGAGACCAATCCTTATCTCAAAAAATAAACAAGCGAGGCCAGTCATGTGTTGATTCACATCATCCTAAACCTGAAGATCTCTTCTGGGGGCTGGGGCAGCCATTGTCACAGCAGTGACCACGAAATGGTGTATTTCCCCATTTATTTGTGTTTTCTTCAATTTCTATCATCACTGTGCTCATATATAGTGTTGCCTTCTTGGTTGAATTTACACCTAAGTTTTTAGTTTTCATGATTATAAATTTGATGGTGTCCTTAATTGAAGAAACAAATCTCTTTGTATCCCTTTTTAAAATTGTTTCTCATCTACCTTCTACACACTTATCCCCAGAGCAACTGTTGCAGGTGTAGCCATGTCTCTGCCAATTTGAGCCTGTGCTGTGTGTAGGACCTTCTGTCTGCTGCTGCTTTGGCTGTCTCATGGTTGTGCATTTTGAACCACTTTTTTAAACACTACGTGCTGCTAGAGGCTTAGCTTGGTGCTTACCATGCAGCGCCAAAACTGCCTTGTCCCGCCATTAGCTGGCAACAAACTCTTGCTGTGTTTTATGATTTTTGAGGTCAAGCTTATTTTTGTAGTTTGCACCTTTTGACTTATGGTAGGTACATCTGTTGTCTTTAGTACTTTTGGGGTATTAGCCCTCTCAGTTGAGATGAAAACTTCTTTATACATATCTTGGTTAGGGTTTCCATAACCATGACAACTCTTTTAAAGAAAAACATTTCATCGGGGCTGGTTTACAGTTCAGAGATTTAGTCTATTACCATTACAGTAGGAAGCGCGGTAGCTCGAAGGCAGACACACTTCCTCCATAACGGCACACCTACTCCAACAAGGCCACACTTCCTAACGATGCTACTTCCCATGAGCCTATGAGGGCCACTTTGTTTCAAACTACCATAGTACATCAATCTTACAGTATTAGAGAGTTCTGAGCACGGCTCTCATTCCTTATGCCACGTGTGTTTTTATATTTTCTCATGGGCATCTTTATTTCCTGCTGTTATAAATGAATAACCTTTCACTTTAGCTTGAAAACCTCCTCTTAGCGATTCTTGGGAAGCAGGCATAGTGCCTTTGATGGCTAATGTTAATTGGCAGCGTGGTAGCATCTAGAATCACCTAGGAGACCAGCCTCCAGGCACACTGTGTGCGTGATGGTAGGGCTGTTTTAGCCTCTCTGGCTATGCCAATGAGAGATTAGGACTGGAGAAAATGAGAAGGTGAGCTGAAACTTCCTGGGTGTGGATGTGATATGAGCAACTGCTTCAAGCTCTTTATTTCCCAGCCATGGTGGACTATATCTTACAAGAATGAGTCAGAACAAGCCATACAGCTCCCTGACATTGTTTTCGTCTGGGTGGTTCATCACAGCAACAAGAGAAACTAAGACAGTGATAAGGAACTTCCCTAGATTTTATCTGGGGAAATTTTTAGTTTTCTTATTTCTTAAGAATAGCTCCGTGGGCAACCTTGATAGGCATCTTGTTTCCCTTCATGATTTTGTGTGTCTTGCCCTACTGTCTCCTGACTTGCAAACTTTCTGATTGAGAAGTCTACTGAGTCATGTTGGAACTCCCTTTGAACGTGACAGTTCTTGTTGCTTTATTTTATTCTTTCTTTTCTCTTTTCTTCATTTTTTTTTTTAAAGATTTATTTATTTTATGTGTATGAGTACACTGGAGCTGTCTTCAGACACACCAGAAGAGGGCATCAGATCCCACTACAGATGGTTGTGAGCCACCATGTGGTTGCTGGGAATTGAACTCAGGACCTCTGGAAGAGCAGTCAGGGCTCTTAACCACTGAGTCTCTCTAACCCCCACCTTTTTCTTTGTCATTGAATATTTTTTTTTTTTTTTTTTTTTGCATTTGGTTATGACATGCTTGGATGAACTTCTCTTCAAATTGAGTTTGACAATCAACCTCAGAAAAATCCCATACTGGTCATTTTCCTCTCAAGGTCTAGGAAATGTGCCTTCCGTCCAGTGGCTGTAAGGGTTGACTTCTAGCCCTCTGCCTAAATATTCCTTCTTCATGTGAAGGTTGGTTCTATGAAGGGTGTCCCATGATAATCTTTTCCTTTTGATTCTCTGGTCCAGATTTTTCATAATTCTTGTTTTCCTCAAATGCCTTATGTATGAGGAAATAAAAATCACTTCCAGTCTTTTTGAGTATCATTTGGAGAGAACAATTTTTGCTACTTATTCCTGCCTGGGTGAGCTGGCTGATAGCAGTAGTGCGTCACTTTGACCAAAGCATTGTGGTGAAAATGTTAAACTCAAACCATTTATAAATTAAAGTGATCAGTTCATTCACAGCCAAAAGCTATTGTGCCCCTGGGAAAATATAAATGAAGCATTTTATAGTGTAACATTATGATCCTGATTTGATAACACCACAGTCCTAGCCTACCCATTCATCCTTTTGTTTACATTTAGTAAGAGGGGAAAAGGTAAATGGATCATATTCATAAATGTCAACTTATTTCTAAAAATACACTTGATTTTACATTTTTAGGCATTATCATATGTGCTGAATGTTTTGACATGCAGAAGCTCAGGCCTGGGAGTAGAGTATCTCAAATATATTTCAAATCTTAGAGCCCTGAGCATTGATATAGAAAAAATCCTGAGAGTCCTAACATAGTGCTGTCCAGTAAAGCAACCTCTGGGTAAAAATGTCTACCTTTGTTCATACAAATCATAGGACAAAATTTAAGAACCCTTTTAGGAATTGGGGGCTTCATTTACCATCCCATGAGTGAGCTAGAAAGTCTTGGTTGGATCACACAAGTACTCAGAGTGTCAAAGTGTCAGTCGAAGGCCTAGAGTTGTCTATTCATTCAAAAGGGGCATCCAATAGACAAGGCACGTCAGTTCCCAAGTAGGATGACTGATTGTCCTGGTTGTCCTGGTTACAGAAGGTACCAAGGAAACCAGAATCCACTGGTAACCATTGCAGTTCCTGTACTCCACCATTTCTGTTCCAGTATTCTATGTAGGGTAGAATTCCCAAGGAATACTTAGGCTTCAATTCTTCCAGTCTTGCAAGAAGATTGCTAATTCTCAGGTTATAAATGCCAGAGTAGAAAATCCTGACCAGGTTTGGGGTGTGAGTCCAAGCTTCTATTCTGCCTCCCCAATTCCTCACTGATCTGCCACCTGGAGGATGTATACCCTGAGGCCTGAGTCAACCGCTGGGATTTTGGAAGTAGATCTGTTCATTACGGAGCCATTTGCTCAAGAAACCCAGCACACATTTTTTCATTCTTTACCGTGTAATAACTACTATTCAACTTGCTGCAGACACTGTAATGAACAAAGCAAACAGCATACTTATGCTTAGTAAGCTGGTATTTTTTAAGAGACAGAAATGGCCAGTAAAAGGGATTCTGGGTAATGACAAATGCTCTTTCTGAATTTGGTAAACTACAGTGCTTCTCACTAACAGTAAGTAGCAGTCAGGTTCTGTGACATCGCCAGCTGTTGCTCAGAGGGATCAAGTAGAAATATTCTAATATAGAGCTTCTTTCACTTAACATGCATCAAACTACCTGAGAGTATTATTAAAATGTGAATTTTGATTCAGTGGGCCTGGGCTGTGTCTCAAAGTGAACCTTTTACAACTGCTTAACATACCCCCTCCACCTTAACTTTTTCTTAATGTGTTACTTCTTTATAACCATCAGGAGGGCAAAGGCACAGTGGCTGTTCACCAGCCTCCACGGAGTTTGTCATACAAAGGGCAACCTTCGCCAATCTCAGCAGAGTTGTGAGAGATCTCATTAGAGCAGTGGTGAATAAGCAAGAGTCCTGTGTGCAGGGAAGGTCCTGACCCACTGTGGCTCATCTAGGTCCCACTTTACAACTGCCTTCATCACATCGGCAGAACCACAACAAGCCCTGTGAGAGCCAACAGGGAAAGCACCATTGTAAAATGAAGACAGCTGCTTCCACAATGGAGCTAATTGCATGCTGCATCACAGATCTAAATTAGTAGTGAAAACAGTTATAAAAACTGACAGACAGTGAAACATGACTCACTTGAGAGCTTTTGCCAGCCAGGCACACTGTCCTTGGCCACTGTTCAAAAACTCACACCTGCATATTTTTTTGAATAGTAAACACAGAAGATGTAATTACTAGGAAAACATATGCCACTCTCCCAATGTGACACTACTATTTTCTTCCTTGCTACCATGAGTGGCATGGTTCTAAACTGACCACAATACTTATTTACTCCCAGGAGGTTCCACAGAGAAACTGAACTCAGCTAAGGCTTAGGATGAGTTACTATTCACATGTTAGAGACTGTCATTAGTTTATACAGTTTTCAATGGTGTGTTTTGCCAACAAGAAATTTCTCAATGTCTTCTCAACTTCTCAAGGAAAACTTAAATTTTGTTATATAAGAAGTATCCATTCCCAGTTGCACATGAATATACCAGTCAGCTGAAATACTCAAGCAGCAGTGAGTTGGGGTGTCTTCCCTAGCTCCCTTCTCAGCTATCCAGTAATTGCTGTCTCAATAAGAAACAGATGTTCCTAGAAGACTTCATCTGTTCCTGCAGCCTAAACACATTTCTGCCTCCTCAGCTACAATGTATTGTAGAGAGTCTGTAGGTTCCGAAATGGTTCACATGAATCCTGCTAGGTACAATCAAAGGGGGATACTTTCTCCCTCATAGTAGGTAGGTGGCTAGCAGTGATAAAGACTCTTTGGTCTCTGACCAGCTAGGCATAAGTAATGATCCTACAAAGATGATACCCTTTGAGCTAGTTGTCAAAGATAATTCTTCTCCATCCAAAATAGCCCAGAGAAGCCAAAGGGTTAGACACTATTAAGCTAAAGTATGACAGTTCAGGTTCTAATCATTACATTATTACAGTCTTATCTGAGATTTTTAAAGATGCAAATTTTAATGAAATTTATTTTCCAACAAAGTATAAATTCATTCTGAAACCAACTCAGAGAGCTTGTTTAATGTCCAGGTGACAACCCTGCCTTTGGAATGTTCCAGCTTTGCCTAATGGAAAATTGGCATTGTGAGTTGTGAAGTTACACATTGACTAATACTTTCCCCCTTCTCAATTAATTAGTTAAATATAAATATAAGTGCAGAACCATTTATGAGATTTCTACTTGCTTTTTTAATACCTAAGATTAAGCACTAAAAATACACAGCGTTTTCTTCATGTAATAGAGGGCAGGGGATTATATGAATATTTTTCATGTCATATTACTTTATAAGTAAGATGCTTATATAAACAAAAGTCCTATTAGTATCAATTTGAGAATGTAAGAACATGTATCCCATTCTAGATGAGGGGCCTGCATTCCATGTTTATAACTTGTGGTTATGTCTCTGAATCTGCCAGATTCATCAGTAGGTATCCACCAAATCCTGTCTTGTGAAAAGGTTTCTAATCTGAATTTGCTTCATTGGTCTCTTCAGAATTCAAGATCAGCAGTCTTGGCTAAGAAGAAACTGAAGTGAGGTCTTCTCAAAGTAAGAGAAGCCTGCCAAAGCTACTGCCTATTGTCCAGGTTGGTTGGAGGGACGGGCACCAATGTAATGGATTAGGTCTCTGGTCTCACTCATCTGAGGTCATTTCTGAAGGAAGTAGAAAGAGAATTTGTTAGACTTAAGCATGCCTTCAGGGTTGCTAGACTAGTGGAATTAACCAGGGCAATTTAGATTTAAATCTCATTTCAGCTATAATTCTTATAAATCAATATGTTAAGCTGGTAAGTAACAAGGAGGGCCCAAGGGAGGATGCTTAAATCTCACTCAGAAGAAAAAAATAAAATAGACATAGGGAGTAGATGGATAGAGGGAACTGGGTGGGAGAGAGGATGGGGAGGGGAATGGAGGTGGGGGTCAGGTGTGGAGAGATGGGGGTGGGGTGAGAGGGCTGGGAGAGAGAAAGGAAATCCGTGGGGGGGGGGAGGCATCTTTGGGACAAGCTGGGGGTCTGGAAAAAAGGAGACTCTTGTGTGTGTATGGAGGTGACCCTAGCTGAGACTTAGCAGCTGGGGATATGGAGCCTAAAGTGGGTACCTCCTGTAGCCAGATGGGACATCCAGTGGAGGGAGAGGAACACCAATCCACCCATAAAACCTTCCACCCTCTGCCTACAAGATGTGCAGGGACAAAGATGGAGCAGAGACTGATGGAGCAATGACTGGCTGAACTTGAGACCCACCCCATGGGAGAGAGCCATATCTGACACAATTAATGACATTCTGCTATGCGTGCAGACAGGAGCCGAGCATAAGTGTCATCTTGGAGGCTTCATCCAGCAGCTGATGGAAATCCCAAACATTATGTAGAACCCAGGGAGTCTTGTGGAAGAGTCAGGGGAAGGATTGAGGGAGACAGAGGGGTCAAGAACACCACAGAAGACCTACAGAGCCAACTAACCTGGACCCATAGGGGCTCACAGAGACCAAACCACCAACCAAACAACATTCATAGACTGAACCTAGGCCCCCTAGACATATGTAGCAGATGTGCAGCTTGATCTTCATGTGGGCCCCTTAACAATTAGAGAGGGGGCTGTCTCTGACTCTGTTGCTTGCCGTGATCCCTTCCCCTAGCTGGACTACCTTGTCTGCCTTCAGTGGAAAAAGATCCACTTAGCCCTCATGTGTCTTGATGTGCCAGGGCATATCAGAGGGTGGGGCTCTCCTCTGAGTAGAAGGGCATGGAGGAAGGAGAGTAGAAGAGTGGGGGAGGGAGGGAAGAGACTTTGTGGTTTGTGATCAGGCAGTCATGGGGATGGAGCAGAGACTGAGGTTATGGCCAAACAATAACCTGCCCAACTCAAGACCCAGCCCCTGATCAAGCACCAATTCCTGACTCTATTAATGATACTCTGTTTTGCTTCCAGACAGGAGCATGGTGTCTTCTGAGAGGTTCCACCAAGCAGCTGACTCAGATAGATAGACATCTACAGCCAAACAGTGGATGCAGCTTGAGGATTCTATGGAAGAATAGGAGGAAGGATTGTGAGTCCCAAACGGGGATAGGAACTCACAGGAAGACCAACAGAGTCAGCTAACCTGGACTCTTGGGTTCTCTCAGAGTCTGAACCACCAACCAAAGAACATACACAGGCTGAACCTATGCCTTCCAGCACATATGTAGCAGATGTGCAGCTTGACTTGACCTTCATGTGGGTCCTGAACAACTGGAGCAGGGGCTCTCCCCAAAGTTGCTGCCTGTACTGTGGGATATGCTCTACTAGCTGGGCTGCCTTGTCTGTCCTCAGTGGGAGGGTAAGGGCCTAGTCCCACAGAGACTTGAAGTGCCAGCTGGGGGTGGGGGTGGGGATACCTAGGGATGTCCTCACCCGAACAGAAGAGAAGGGAAGGGGAGAAGGGGGAAGTGGAAGGTGTGACCAGGAAAAGGGGCAGTGAGTGAGATGTAAAGTAAATAAGTAGAAAAAAAATTTAATTTGAAAAAACTCAATGAAAACAAATCTGAAATGATTAATACACTAAAGAATTTATCAAAAATAGAGATGAATGTTTTCCTCCCATAATAAAATATGTTAAGCTGGAAGCTTTGGGGCTAGAACCTTCCATGCTATTGTCTGTATTTCTTTGCATGAGGTATATGTGAACAGCAAGTGGAACAGCTACTGAAATAGTAAAGGTTCCGGGCTGAATACATGACTCTTCCACAGCTAGCATACATGTTTAAGAGGCCTAGACGTTTTAATGGAGATATTTACCACTAGAAGGAAAACATTTATTCAACTGTTATAGAAAGCAGCAGCTTTAGAATGAACCTATTTTAAGAACTAAAGCACCCATATTCTCTCTCACTAGCCAATGAATGCTGTCTAACTCAGAGGCTGATATCCAGCTCTTTGTTACATCACACACATATTCTTTCTACAACGCTGCCTTGTTTGACAAAGCGTATCTCAGTCAGTTCCTCAGTCACCTTAAATGAGCTCCTCCTCTCCCCTTTAAAAAAGTTGATTTCATTATTATTAAATACTGTGGGGTATTTTGCCTGCATATATGTCTGTGCACCATGTGCATACAATGTCCACCGGGGCCAGAAGAGGGCGTTGAATTCGCCCAGAACTGGAGTTACAGACAGTTGTGAGACAGGACTTGAACCCAGATCCCTTGGAAAAGCTGCCAGTTCTCTTAACCACGGAGCCATCTTTCCAGTCTCTCCTCCTTTTTTATCTTTGTTTTAATGATATTTATTTTATGTATTTTAGATGCGTCTTATGATACCTTAAAATGAGTTTTAAGAAAAAAATTGTAAAAATATAACATTTCCAAAACCTGAATTTCCTTCCCAAACTATGGAACATGTGGGGAGTAGTTAAGAAGATGGGGAACATCATTGAATGGGATAAAGCCAAGGCAGGAAAGGAGAAGAAGGAGAGGAAGAAAGCAAACTATTGAATATTCTGAGTTTGGGGGTTGGAGATGTGGGTCAGTGGTAGAGAGCTGACAAGGCTCTGAGTTTCCATCCCCCAGTGCTGAAACAAACAAACAAATAAACATCTATACAATGAAGCAAATGTTTGCCTTCCTTGGAGACAGCAAGCCACACAGTAAAAGAGAGAGCTTGACAATCACATTTCTTAAGCACCTGGGAGTGGGAAACGTCAGGAGCTGGAAATAGCAAAAGTGGTTGTCAGCTTTCAGAACAGTGAAGGAGCAGAGCGCCCACACCACTATGGGGCTAGAGGCTAGTGTGGTGACATTCATAATTCAAGCCTTGATAGCCTCTTTTAATTACATTGCGTCATAGCGACTTTCTAGGAAAGGACGCTAAAAATTAAAAATTAAAAGCTCATTATCATGTGTGTTCATATTGACTAACAATGAATAAATATAGTTTACTAACTAAAACTGTATTTGATGCTATTTTTAAACACTGTATTAAACATCTAAGTGAAAATACAAATACATTTTAGTTTGGGAAGTTAGCACAGGTGTGTAGTTTCTGGTCCACGTGTGCTGATCGCACTTGATCAAAGAGTTTTTGACTGTGTGACGATACTGATGTATATTGTTCATTTTTCTCTCAAGTAATTTGGTGAATTGAGGGTAATTAAGACCTTATGAAAATAGTATTTTATATTTATTTATAAAATTCCAGGGACGATTCAACAAACTTTAGTCAGACTAAAACACACCAGGTGCTCACATCAACTGACACACCACGACTCTGTTACTGGAGAGAAAATATGTTTATTTGGAACTAACTGTTTATGTTAAACATACAGGAAAATTGTTATGCACGAATTTGTGCAATAAAGGCACAAGCTAGTAGAGATAGCGTGAGAAAATATTTTCTAGAGGTCTTTTTAAATGAGTAAGAGACAGTCACTGTGGAGGCTTAAACTGATGAATTTAAAATATAGGAGCCAGGGGTAAATTATTTACCTCCTGAATTGGTGCTGTGAAGAATAAACCACCATAGTTGCGTAAAAGTAAAAGAACAGATAGACAGTAGCAGATAGACCGCAGCAATGGACATATAGTAAACATCATCAAAGCAGGGCTTATGACATCCAGAGAGAGAAAGGCAATTCTGTCAAATCAGAGGCTTTCAACATTCAGCAGATCAACAGCAGAAGACATCGTGCTGGATTTTGCCACCGAGAGTCTCTCCATCAGGAGCTTCTGTCTTCCCAGTTCCCTCTTTAGGCATTCTTATACCATGGGATAAATAGTGATAATATCTGTTCTAACTGTTCACAAGGATGCAGTTCTTCTAAATACCTTTAGTTGGTTACTGTTTCCCTTCTTTTCTTCACAGAGCTGGGGTCCGGGGAGCCTAATCGAGGACTTGCTATAAACATGACTAATTCTAAAATAAAGGGGCGCCTCCTCAATTCCAGAGTCTTCCTTCAACCAGTTTAAACAGCACATGACAGTTTATCAGTACCATGCATATTACAGCATATACCACACATGTGAAGGCACACACACACACACACACACACACCTGTACATACACACAACAATATCAAAGACCATGATAGCATTTGGCTTTAAAATATTTCTTTACTATTGCCTCTGGGTTTGTGGTGAGATATGTACATGTTAATAGGTAGACTGGTGGATTAATAGATAGAAGATGAACAGACAGACGATATCTGTCAGGTACATTTGGGCTTCTTTGTACTAGTGCCTCTCTTTGGGTTACTATGGTTTCTCAATGTTTGGAAGTGTTTTAAAATTTTTATGGATGAGTTGAAAATATGTTTCTAGTAAAATTTTAAATTATTTTTAATAAAATCCAATCACCATTACCAATATTATATGAGACTCATAACTTCCTTTGTCAAGAGTTTGTCTAAACACACACACACAGTTTGAACTACCTATTTTCTCCTTCCACATTCATTCCATCTGTATGGTTTGTATATGCTAGGCCCAGGGAGTGGCACTAATAGAAGGTGTGACTCTGTTGAAGTAGGTGTGGCCTTGTTGGAGTAGGTGTGTCACTGTGGGCTTTAACACCCTCATCCTAGCTGCCTGGAAGCCAGTATTCTGCTAGTAGCCTTCAGAAGAAGATGTAGTACTTTCAGCTCCCCCTGCACCATGCCTGCCTGGATGCTACCATGCTCCCACATCAACAATAATGGACTGAACTTCTGAACCTGTAAGCCAGCCCCAATTAAATGTCCTTTATAAGAGTTGCCTTGATCATTGTGTCTGTTCACAGCAGTAAAACCCTAACTAAGACACCATCCGAATGCTGTATATTATAAGCATTTTATGTCATTATTAAAATAGTAACTTTCCCAGATTATATAATTACTCAGCAAGTTATTCAATTATCCCAAACTCCTAGAAATTTTAATTATAGGGATATTTTGGCATGTATATACATATGTACACACATCTGTTGATGAAGATACATGTGTGTGCAGGTTGGAGGTACTGTTTTTCAAGACATCCATCTACCTTGCTTTTTTATGAGAGGGTCCCACACTGGAGCTAAAAGCTCACTGATGTAGGTAAGCTGGCTGGCCAGCAAGCTCAGGCACCTGCCTGTGTCTGCTTCCCTAGCACAGGAATTACAATTGTGTGATATCATACCTAGATTTCTTATGTGGGTCATGGGGATTCCTATCCCTGCACTTGTTAAGTTACCAGCTAAGCTATATCCTTAGTTCTGTAAATATAAAAATCTTCCTGATAGATTTTTGAGTTACTTTTATGAAATCCAATGGAATTTTTTTTATCAAAACTATGTTAAATCTATGAACTCATATGGACAAATTTATTACTTAACATGCCATTAACTCAACAAATATTTCTTGAACATGTACCATGAGATAGGTGCCACTCATGAGACTAGAGCTGGGCACAAGCAATCTTCGTGCCCAGGAAGCTAAGTTCTGTCTTGCTGCATATGGAGGATATTAAGTGCCTCTGGACACATTATTTGTAAGCCATGTTTTACATTCATTGGTAAGTTATTTGTCTTGGAGGAGACTAACTATGCAGATGGATTCCATCATTTGTAGTTGGAGCTAATTAGAATTTTATAATTTGTCTGTTATAGCTTACCACAACTTCTCAAGTGCCTTACCCAGTAACCATGCATGTTGTAAGAACAAAACCAACGAGTTAAATGTTATTGACTATATCAATTCATGTTTTGGTCAAATATTTAAAGGTGAATTTTTTTCAACATACTTTTTCTTGTCATATTGTATTAGCTATCTATTACTGCAAACTAAATTATATGAATAATGGCTTAAAATAGTAAGTATTTCACAGTTTCTCTAGGTCCCCAGTTGATCATGGTCTATCTGAATCTTCTTTGGGCTTCTTAAGATGTGTTTACAATCAAGGTGTTTACCCAGTGCCTATGTTCTTATGCTGATTCCATTGGTGGAAAGATAAATCTCCTAGCTAATTCACATGGCTGCAGGCAGGATTCATTTCTCTAAGAGCTGCTGGCTAGAAGTCACCCTCAGTACTGCCCACAGGGAATCTTCAACATAGTAAATGACTATAGCAAATAAAGCAAAAGAGAGAGAGTCTGCTAGCATGAAGGAAACAGTTATGTTAGCTGTAGGGGGATTGCAGGGTTATTTCTCACTTTATTACCATCAGGTAAAAGTCTGGGAACACCTTTCCTGATTCCAATAGAGGAGAAGGAATGATTGTTGTAAAGATGACCAGTGTGATGGTTTGAATATGCTTGGCCCAGGGAGTGGGATTTTTAGGAAATGTGGCCTTGTTGAAGGAACTGTGCCACTGTGGGGGTGGGTTTTGAAAGACCTTGCTCCTAGCTGCCTGGAAGACAGTCTTATCCTGTTTGACTTCAGAACAGGAGGTAGAACTCTCAGCTCCTCCAGCTCCTTGCCTGCCCTCATACCTTGATGATAATGGACTGAACCTCTAAACCTGTAAGCTAGCTCCAAATAAATGTTGTCCTTTATAAGAGTTGCCTTGGTCATGGTGTCTCCTCACTAGCAATGACAACCAGTGTATTTATCACAGCAAAGAACTACTTTCAAGAGGGAAAGACTTTATCAGAGCTGTATACCAGCTGGGGTGGGGGCATTTTCTTCACCACAGGTTCTTCCAAATTTTGCACCTTACCAAAATGAGAAGTAGGCTCATACTCTTGTGATGTCCACAACTCGATGAGATGTTTATGAGATGGGAGTAAAATGTGACCTGCCATAACACTCTCCTCTTCCACATCTCACTGCCAGTCAACAAGACCCCAGGATGAAAGTACGAGTGCTAACGGAGCTGCGAGACTCGGATGGTTTCTGAAGATGGTTTCTGAAGAGCTCACAGGGACCCTCAGTCAGATGTGGAGAGGAAGTCAAGAATACCAGAAGAAGATGAGGCTTCATCATCCACAGGTACAGAAAAGATCAAGCACAGATACTTTCTTAACCAGGTTAACATAACTGGATATTCAAACTATAAAATTTTAAGAAGAAATAACAGTCAAGAATAATATGGGTTTCCCTGTCCAGAAATACTATCTTCCAAAATCACAGGTCAAATACTTTGTCTGATAAACAAAAATTCATGACCAAGAAGAAAGAGTTGACTTGGGCTTATAGTTTCAGAGAGAACATTCATAATGCTGACAGGAGTATGGTAGCAAGCCACCTGAGCAGGAAGCCAAGAGATCATATCTTTACATACAAATTCAAAGCAAAATGGGAACTTGGTAAGGCTAGACTCTGAATTCTTAAGACCCACCCCCAGGGTGTGCTTCTTCTAGCAAATGTCCTCAAATGGTGCCCAACACCTGGAAACCAAGTGTTCATATCCCTGAGCTTAAAGGAGACATTTATCAAACAACTCAACCAGCAATGTTACAATGTATTGTTGCAGAAAATAAAGGACAACAGCAACACAAGGGATGGAGAAAAACTGAGACTAGTCTGTCACAGACACCTGAGCTGACCCTTCACTATGGTGTTCTTTGAAAGAGTTTACACTAGTTAAAAATTATAGGTTATGTGGGGCTAGAGAAATGGCTCAGCAGTGATGAGCATGGATTGCTCTTCCGGAGGACCCAACTTCAACTCCTAGCACCCGCATCAGTCGGCTCATATCTGTAACGTCAGCTCCAAGGGACTTCCCATCTCTGGTCTCTTAAAGTACCTACACTGATGTGGATACACACACATATACACACACCATACATACACTTAATTAAAATAATTTTAAAACTCTATTGTAAATTCTAGTGCAACCATTATGTTCTTTTAGAAAATAAAAATTATAAAAAAATTGATTAGAAACCCCCCTGGATCCCAAAAGCGGGCGGCTGTGGCAAGAAACTTCTGCCCGGGACACTAGGATTCCATAGACAAGCAGCTCCGGGAGGAACGCAGAAAAGCCCATAGCAGGGGCAAAGCGTCCCCAGAGCTCACTGACTCTGCC
>CM052700.1:125072257-125085531 GCA_028551405.1 Uromys caudimaculatus
ATGGTTTTGTTCATTTCCTTTTTCTGTTTGATTGTGTTTTCCTGTAATTCTTTAATGGATTTCTGTGTTTCCTCTTTAAGGGCTTCTAGTTCTTTACCTCTGTTCTCTTGTGTTTCTTTAAGGGTATTAATTTCTTTCTTAAAGTCTTCTATCATCATCATGAGAAATGATTTTAAATCTGAGTCTTGCTTTTCTGGCGTATTGGGGAATCCAGGGCTTTCTGTGGGAGAACTGGGTTCTGGTGATGCCAAGTGGTCTTGGTTTCTGTTCCTTAGGTTCTTGCCCTTGCCTTTTGCCATCTTGTTACCTCTGATGTTAGCTGTTCTTACTCTGTCTAGCTATGGCTTTTCCCACTTGCAGGCCTCTGTATCAATACTCCTTGATGACCAGCTCTCTCTGAGAGGTGTTTTTTTCCACACTCCTGGAAGAGTAAGTTTCTCCCCGGCGCTGCTTGGCTATGGAACCCTGGTGGCCCAGGTGGAGGTCTCCTGCCGCCGCTGATGGGATCTAGGGAGTTTCTATACCTGCCTACCTCAGTCCCTATGTCTCGCAGGTTTGGGGCGGTTCCTGGTGAGCTGTGGAGCTTTTCTTGGCCCCACTCCCGACTTTTCCAAGCTCCTGGGAGGGTAGCTTTCTCCCAGCACTAATTGTCTATGGAGCCCTGTGGCCCAAGCTGAGGTCCCCAGCTGCTGATGGAGACCGGAAGTTCCTGTCCCTCAATCTCTGTGGCCCACGGTTTCCGGGCAGAATCGGTGAGCACTGGGGCTCGTTTTGTCCCTACTCAGGGGTTTTCCGCTCTCCTGGGAGAGTAACTTTCTCCCCAGCACTGCTTGGCTATGGAACCCTAGTGGCCCAGGTGGGGGTCTCCTGCCGCCCCTGATGGGATCTAGGGGGTTTCTATGCCCGCCTACCTCAGTCCCTGTGTCTCGCAGGTTCGGGGCAGTTCCTGGTGAGCTGTCGAGCTTGTCTTGGCCCCACTCCCGGCTTTTCCGAGCTCCTGGGAGGGTAGCTTTCTCCCAACGCTAATTCCTGTGTTTATTTTCAAGACAAGGTTTCTTGGCTGTCCTGAAACTAGCATTATAGACAAGACTGGCCTTAGATTCACAGAGAGCTGCCTGCCTCTGCCTCCTGAGTGCCCCGATTAAAGGCATGTGCTACCACCAACTGGCTTAATTTCTCTCTTGACTCATATTTCATTCAATAGTTCAATGTTCAGGCTCCATTAGTTTGTAAGCTTTGTGTTATTTCTGTTGCTGGCATTCAGCTTTAATCTGTGGTGGTCAGATAGGATACAGGGAGTTATTTCAAATTTCGTTTATCTGTTGAGACTTGCTTTGTATCCAAGTATGTGGTCAATTTTGAAGAATGTTGCATGAGGTCCTGCAAAGAAGTTATATTCTTTTGTGTTTGGGTGAAATATTCTGTAAATATCTGTTAAGTCTATTTGGTTCATAACTTTAGTTAGCACTAACATTTCTTTCTTTAGTTTTTCTCTGGATAACCTCTCTATTGTCAAGAATGGGTTATTGAAGTCTCCTACTCTCAGTGTATGAGGGTCAATATGTGATTTAAGCTGTAGTAGTGACTTATTTTTTGTTCATTTAGTTTAGTTTTGGTTTTTTGTTTTGTTTTGTTTTTTACAAATTTGGTTGGTCTTGTATTTGGTGTATGAATGTTAAGAACTGCAATGTCTTCTTGGTGGATTTTTCCCCCCTTTGGTGAGTATGTAGTGTCCTTTTCTATCTCTTCTGAATAGGTTTGAAGTCTGTTTTGTTAGATATTAAAATGGCCACATGAGATTGCTTCTTAGGTACATTTTCTTGGAATATATTTTTCAACCCTTTTATCCTGAAGTGATGTCTACCCTTGATTTTAAGGTGTGTTTCTTGGATGTAGCAGAAGGATGGTTTCTTCTAGTTAACTTTTCACAAAGAATCAATTCTATGTTTCATTGACTTTTATTGGTTTGTTTCTATTATTTTGGTTTCAGACATGAGTTTATTTCTTGCAATCCACTCTGTTAGTCTGTGTCTTTTTATTAAGGAATTGAGAACATTGGTGTTGAAAATATCAATGAATAATATTTGTCGATTTGATTCCCGTTATTTTTTGTTGTTGTTTTTGTTGTTGTTTTTGTTGTTGTTGTTTAGGTGGTGGTGGTGGTGGTGGTAGTGTGTGTGTGTGTGTGTGTGTGTGTGGTGTGTGTGTGTGTGTGTGTGTGTGTGTGTGTGTGGTGTGTGTGTGTGTGTGTGTGTGTGTGTGTGTGTGTGTGTGTGTGCTGTGTGTTATGTGTGTGTTTCCTATCTTTTGATGTGCAGGTCTAGAATTGTTTATTCTCTTTTGTTTGGGGAATGTAGTTAACCTACCTAGATTGTAGTTTTCTCTCTAGCACCTTCTGTAGGTCTGGATCTGTAAAAAAGATATTGCTTACATTTGGTTTTACTGAGAAATTTCTTATTTTATCCATCTATTGTGATTGAAAGTTTTACTAGTTCTAGTAGTCTGTCTGGCATCTATGGTCTTGTAGTGTCTATAGCACATCTGTCCAAACTCTTCTGGATTTTAGAGTCTCCATTGAGAAGTCAAGTAATTTCTAATAGGTCTGTCTTTATATGTTACTTTGTCTTTTACCCAAGCAGTATTTTTTTTTTTGTTCTGTACATTTAATGTTTTGATTATTATATGCCAAGGGGACTTTCTTTCCTGCTCCAATCTATTTGACATTATGTATGTTTTTTGCACCTTCTCCTTTAGGTTAGGGAAATGTTTTTCTGCGATTTTGTTGAAAATATTCTCTGTGATTTTGACCTGTGTTTCTTCTCCATCATCCATTCCTATATTATTATTATTTCTATTTCCATTTTCAGTCTTGAAATGCTTTATTTATTTCCTTTCACTGTTAGTGTCTTCATAGATTTCTTGAAGCGATTTATTCATTTCTTCCTTAAGGACCTCTCTCTTGTTCAGAAATAATATTTTAAGATTTTGTGTGTGTGTGTATGTGTGTGTGT
This sequence comes from Uromys caudimaculatus, assembly GCA_028551405.1. Classification (NCBI taxonomy): domain Eukaryota; kingdom Metazoa; phylum Chordata; class Mammalia; order Rodentia; family Muridae; genus Uromys; species Uromys caudimaculatus. The sequence goes on from CM052700.1 coordinate 125,075,269, forward strand.
GTGTGTGTGTGTGTGTGTGTGTGTGTGTGTGTGTGTGTGAGATCTATGTTGGAATACTTAGGGCCTGTTGTAATAGGGTGGATGGGTCTAGTGAAGACATATTGTCCTTGCTGTTATTGGTTGTGTTTTTACACTGGCATCTAAGCATCTGGGTTTGGGAAGATTGGGGATGTTTGGTTCCTTGGTTTCTGTTGCTCTCTCTTGTTCTTAGGAGAGTTTGGTGGTTGTGTGTTAATTGGCATGAAATTATTTGGGATTCCTGATAGACGTGGCCATTGGGGGATCCTGGGTAAAATGGTTTTCTGGGTACTCAGAACCAATACTAAGAAATGAGGATCACCTGGAGGTAAGGGCTCTGATGGGGTCCACAGGAGTGAGGAAAGCAGGGTGTTCCACTGGGATCTGCTTAGTTCCCTAAAAATGGGAGAAAACATTGAGGAGAGGCTACAACAGAAGGTCGGCTACAGAGCTAGGGATGAGACTTGAGGACTGGACTTGGAGGAATGAAGGAAGAAGTGAAGAGTTTCAGTTAACCTACTTGCTTCCCTGGTCAGTGCGCCCTATGGGTTCTATTGGAGTTGGGGCTGGGATAAAGCAATGAGTTAGGCGAGGGAGATCTGTGTGACCCACTGGAGATAAAGTTAGGTGGAGTAGCCAAAGCTGGTGGTCAGCTGCAGAGTTTGGGATAAGTCTGAAGGGGAGTAAATTTAGAGAAGCAGAGGGTGATGTGAAGATTTGCGGTTAGCCTGCCTAGTTCCTTGGATGGAGAGCATAAGCTTTTGTAATAAGTAGTCCTGCTTGTCAATACTTGCTGTCATTTGTTGTGCAGTGGGAGGCCCACATAGGAATTCATTGCCTGTGCCAATATTTTAAAGCGTTTCCCCTCGTTTTCCTTAAATAGCCTCCGAGTCCTAGGTCTCACATCTTTAATTTATTTTGAGGTGATTTTTATGTGATTCATCTTGAAGAGAGGATGATTCGTATGTATCAAACTTGTGCATACATAGAATTCCAGCACTATTTGTCAAAGAGGCTAACCCTTGCAATAAGTTAGTTTTTCCATTTCCCCTTTGTATTTACCTCTTTTATATGTGATTAGTGGTTCTATCTTTCTATTTCTTTTTAAAAACTTTTATTCTTCTCTCATTCATTACATCCTGACTGCAATTTCCGTTCCCTCCACTCCTCCCAGTCCCTCTCTTCTCCCCCAGGTCTACTCCCCCTTGATTTCCTTTCAAAGGTAAGTAAATAAATAAATAAATAAATAAATAAATAAATAAATAAATAAAATCTTTCAGAGCTATCCATTGAACCTGGCCTAACAAGATTCAGTAAGACTGGGCACAAACTTTCATTTCACAGCTGGACGTGGCAACCTGGTAAGAGGAGAAGAGTCCCAAGGATAGGCAAATGAATCATGGTCACCCCCTCACTCTCATCAATGGGAGTTCCACAAGAACACAAAGCTACTCAACCATAAGGTGTTTGCAGAGGACCTTGTTCAGTCCCACACAGGGTCTTTGTCTGTAGTTTCAGTCTCTGTGAGACCCACTGAGCCCTGATTAGTTGATTCTATAGGCCTTGTTCTCATGGTGTCCTCAACCTCTCTGGGTCCTACAACCCTTCCTACCGGTTTTTCTATAGGGTTCCTCTGTTGTTCTCCTGCCTAGTGTTTGGTTGTGGGTCTCTGCTTCTGCCCCCATCAGTTGCTGGATGACACCCTTCTGATAACAGGACTAGGCACTGATCTATTAGTATAGCAGTATATCATTAGAAATCATTTGATTGAATTTTTTTTCAGTCCTGCTTGGTTTTATTCTGGGTCTCGGAGCTGTCCTGCCTCTGTTTCTTGGTCATCCAGGCAGTCTTGGGCATAGGCTACATCTCATGATGTGGGCTACAAGTTGGACCAGTCACAGGTGGGTCACTCTTACAAGTTCTGCGCCATCATTGCCCCAGCACATCTTCATCCAGGACAGATTGTAGGATGAAGGTTTTGTGGCTTGGTAGATGTTCCAACCCCACTGTTAGGAGCCTTGCCTGGTTATAGCAGACATCAAGGATGGGTTCCGTGCACCCCAGTACTAGGAGATTTCACTAGGATCCCTCTCATAGATTCCAGGGAATTTCTACTACACTAGGTTTTTAAATTGCCCCCAATTCCAGTTGTCTTCTCCAGTACTCTCCCCCCCATCTCGGCACCACCGTGGCCTGATCCCTCCTGTCTCCATCCCTACCTAGTTCCAGTCTATCCAAGAAAATCTATTCTATTTTCCCTTCCCTGGGAGATTTATGCATTCCTGCACCCAAGCCCTTCTTGTTACTTAGCCTCTCTTTTGCCGTGTTAATTTATTTAATTATTAAATAAATAATTAAAACCTAATCTAATTTTTACTAGGCTAATCTTACTGATCTATGAGCATGGGAGATCTTTAATTTCTTTCTTCAAAAACTTGACGTTTTTAATCATGTAAGTCTTTTGCTTGGTTGGTTAGAATTACCTCAAGATATTTTATATTATCTGTGGCTATGAAGGGTGTTGTTTCCATGATTCCTTTCTCAGTCCATTGTCATTTGTGTGTAGGAGGGCTACTGACTTTTTTTTTTTTTTTTTTTTTAGTTAATCTTGTTTCCAACTACTTCCCTAAGGTATTTTTCAGCTATAGGAGTTTCCTGGTAGAATTTTCAGGGTTGCTTATGTGTACTATCATATTATTTGCCAATGAGACTTCTTTCTTTCCAATTTGTGTCCCCTTGATCTCTTTTAGTTGTCTTATTGCTTCCGCTAGAACTTCAGTTACTATATTGAATAGATATAGAGAATGGACAGCCTTGTCTTGCTTCTGATTTTAGTGGAATTGCTTTTAGTTTCTCTCCATTTAATTTGATGTTGGCTATCAGCTTGCTGTAAGCTGCCTTTACTATGTTTAGATATGTCCCGTGTTCCTAATCCTTCAAGGCTTTCATCATGAAGGGGTGTTGAATTTGGGCAGAGGTTTTTCAGCATCTAACATTTTTGTTGAAGATCAGTTGGTTAAAGATGCATCCTTTGATTCTGGGTCCTCCGGTCTGCTCTGTTGATCTTTGTGTCTGTTTTTATGTCAATGGCATGTTGTGTTAGTTAGGACGGCTCAATAATGTGCTTTGAAATCAAGCTTTGTGGTGTCTCCAGGCTTGTTCTTTTTTCTCAGTTCCTTTGTTATTTGAAGCTCTTTGTGCTTCAGTATGAACGTGAAGAATTTTAGGGTTTTTAAAGCTCCTTGAAGAGCATCATTGGCGTTTGATGGAGACTGTTATTGATTGTATGTTGCCTTTGGCATCATGAGCACATTAGCAACATTAATTCTTTCAGCCCATGAACAATCTAGTCTTTCTCTCTGTAGGAGTCTTTTTTCCCTCAGTGTTTTATAATTTATTGGGTTTTGATAATATCTTATTATATATTAAATGTGAGTTATGACTATTATATATGAGGTTATCATGATTTCTTTCTTAGAAAATCAATTATTGATGTATAGAAAGTATTGGGTTTTGTATATTGATCATGTGTGCTGCTACTTTACTGAATTAATTTAATAGTCTTTTGGTAGACTATAGGTTTTTCTGTGTATATAGTAAAATTGTATGTGATTAGTGATAATTAGATTTTCTTCTTTCTTGTTTATGTGTCTTTTCTTTTTTTTAATTAATTTCTCTCCCTTAAATTTCTATTACTATACTGGACAAGAGTAAGCACCTATAGCTTGTCTCTGAAGTCTCAGGTTTTCCCCACTTGATATGCTCTCTAAGGGTTTTTTGCTTATAACTTTTATTACATTGGTGTATGATCTTTCTGTACCTAATCTTGTCGGGGTCTTTATTATGAATAGATGTTGAATTTTATCGAATGCTTATTCTTCACCTATAAGAGGAGAAATGTAAATTTTATCTTTATCTGCATGTATATTTATTGGCTTTTGCATGTTTAACTATCCGTTCATCTCCAGGGTGGATGGATAGTATGCTTGTGATGTATGAGCATCTCTAATGAACTATTGAATTCAATTCGTAAGTATTTTCTTGAGAATTTTTGCAACTGTGTTCATCATGAGTAAATATCAGTCTCCTGGTTTTTTGGTGTGTCTTTTCAGGTATTGGTAGCAGAATGATGCTGGTCTAGTAGAATGAATTCGGAAGCATCCCCTTCCGTCCAATTGCATGGAACTCTTTGAGAATCCAATATGTCTTTTAACTCCAAACTACCAAACTCTCTACGAAGACAGATTCTCTTCCTCATTCCATTAACAAAATCCAGTGATAGAGATCCAGCGTGTGCTAATTCTTACTGTAAACTTCTAGCACTGTACCTAAGATTGAATTAGGTACTAAATAGAGATCCTTCTTCCCCTTCCTTCCATATGTACCGTGTTCTTTAAGACACAGGTCAACTTAGCAGAACAAAGACTCATTTTACTCCACTCTCTCCCACATAGATCCTTCTCTTCTTGTTCTTGTCCATTGCACTTAGCTGTTCTGAATCTCTTCTAGACAGCCTACAGGCTCTATGATGTACTGATTTTGCTTCAGATTGGCCAAATTTTGCAGTCAAATTCAAGAGGATGCTATTTATTCAAGAATGTCATGCTAGATTGCTGTCAAGAAAAGAAAGATATTGAGAACGGGGCTCATTTCTATCTCTCTCCAGTTAGGACCGCAACACTGCAATGGTGTGGCTTGTGACTCCCAAGCCACCTCTTTTATAGATTTTTCTCCTTTATTGATCTGTCGGGCTGCAAGCTAGGACACACTCTTCTGACTTCACAGGAAGACATCTCAAAACTACTACTTGAAATCTTTACACTCCTGTGTTTTTCATCCAGCTGGTTTTAGTTCCCAAGTTCTTCAGACAAAACATCTGTAGAGCTATACTTGTATTGGAGGTAGACAAGTTCTGTTCCTCTAGGTACTACCTTCCGTCACATCATCTCCCAAACCTGAGCAGGTGCATCAGCTACTTCCTCATATCCCTTCAAGTTCCTGCTGATTGCCTGACGGCTTTCACCATCACATCACCCATTGTTAGCTCACTCTGCCTAGTGAGTCTTGCTCCCCCTTAGCTCCAGGGGTTTATCTCATAAGGACCCCAGCCTATCCTTCTTACCATGCTGCACCTGTGAAACCAGCTACAGCCAGTAAGAGCAACCACCCTAAAATTAACCCTGAAACAAATCAAAATTTTCTGTGACATCCTCCCATAGCCAGAGATATTCAGGAGAGGTTTTTGCATTAGTTAAGCACCCTCTTCTGCAAAGTGTTTGGGGAAGGAAGTAGAAAACCTATTTTTATGCTAGGAGTTAGGGATTCCTGGAGCTCCCCCACAGTAATTCAGAATGCGTTAGTACCACAGTGAAGGCTCTTCCTACACACCTCACAGAAGGAATTTTTAAACCTGTAGTCTGTGTGTTTGTTTTTAGAAAAGGATCACAGTTACTCTATATGAAAAACGTCTCATTTGTATCTCCCTAAAGACAGCTGAGGAGAGTGTAAAACACCCGGAAAACTATTTCTGTGAAAAGATAGTCCTTTTTAGAAATGTTATATTTCCATGCTCAGAATAATCCCAGCTGAGAAGTCTCTTCCCAAGAGTGTCAATTTCTTGTTTATCAAAAAAACGTCAGCAATGCAAGTACTTAGGTTTTACTCCCTGAGCAGAGAACCTGTCCATACTTGTAACTATTGAAAAGTCTACTTTGCACACATACCTTGAGTAAGGGAAAGTTAATTGATTTAGTTTATGATTCAGAATGAAAAGAGTAAATTGGGTTGCCGGGGTGGTGAACCAGTCAGTAAATATGCTACGCAAGCAGAGGGCCTTGAGTTCAATCCCTAGTACCCACATATTAAACCTCAGCTTGAAGGCTGGGGAAATAACTCAAGGGGTAGGAGAGCTTGCAATACAAGCAAAAGGACCTGAGTTTGAGTCCTCATCAACCAATGAAAAACTTGGTATGATTGCCCATTCCTATAACTCCAGGGTTGGAGGGCAGAGACAGGCTGACACTGGGCAACCAGCAGAGTGGAAACAGGTTCAGGTTCAGACCTTATCTCAAAACCAAACAAACAAAATGGTGGAAAGCAACAGAGGAAGACACCCAACCTCCTACATGCATGCACGCACGCACAAATGCAGACAACGTGAACCCAACAAAAAGGAAGCAGAGACAGGAAGATCACTGGGGCTTGCTCCCCAGTCAGACTAGCTGAATGATTGAGATTCAGGCCCAGTGAGAGATTTGTCAAGAAATAACATGAATAACATGAATAATGAAGAGTTGTTGAAAGAGTTTGCCTAACAATGACTTCTAGCTTCCACATGTGCACGCATCATGTGTGCACGCATCATATGTGCACACATACACATGTACACTCAAGCCACATACACATGAGTATGATATAGTGCCCCACCCCTAGAATTCTAACACTTGGGAGGCAGAGGCAGAATGATCACCTAGAAGTTCCAGCTAGCCAGAGATACATAACAAGACTCAGCTCCCCACAACAGAAATGACCCTCAAAAAACTAAAGGGAGATGTCTTCTTCATGGCAGAAGAACTTTGTACCTACATCGATTAAATACTAACACGCAGGTGTTGCTGATCTGTGCTCCTTTGGCACAGTATAAAAGCGAAGGAAATCTTTATAATAAGAAAGGAGAGATGGCTCAGCGGTTAAGAACTCCGATTGCTCTTCCGAAGGTCATGAGTTCAAATCCCAGCAACCACATGGTGGCTCACAACCATCCGTAATGAGATCTGATGCCCTCTTCTGGGGTGTCTGAAGACAGCTACAGTGTACTTACATATAATAAATAAATAAATGAATAAATAAATAAATAAATAAAATTAAAAAAAAAAAAGAAAAAAAAAAAAAGAAAGAAGGCAGATTCTAAACTGGCATGTTGCTTACAAATGACATGTTAATTTAAAATGTTATTTCATATAATCATTTGCCTTTTTTTCCTCTTTCTATCTTCCCCTATTTTCTAAAAAACAGCAACTGGGGAAAGGTTGAAGCATCTCCAGCCTGCTGTAGCCTGAAGACTCTTTGTGGGAGTCTATCTGGAGCCTAGGGCAAAGGGTTCTTGTGTCCTACCAGATGAGATCTGTAACCCAATGGTTAGCCACAACACTTTTTTCTTGCCTTCAAACCTAGGCGAGCTGCAACCCCAGGTTTCGTGGAAATAGATTCTTCACTTTTTTTTTTTTTTTTTTTAAATATTTTTTAGGCATTGGGTAACCCATGTTAAATTTCTTTAGTAGGGGAATATGTGTTAGGGTATAGTTTTTAAGCTTGTCATGTCGTGTGTAGTTCAAGGTTTTCTACAGAAGGTTCTAGTGACAGCATACAGACTGGGAAGAAGGTTGAATGACAGATTATCTTCTCCATGAGCTCTAATGTCTAAGGGGAACTCAGGGCTCTCGCAGGTCTTTGATCTGATATAATGCTTTTTTTTTTCTTGTTTTAGTTGGGGTTTTGTGTTTCTTTGTTTTGTTTTGTTTTTTGGTTCTTCTTCTTTTTGTTTTTTCCAAGACAGTGTTTCTCTGTGTAGCCCTGGCTGTCCTGGAACTCACTCTGTAGACCAGGCTGGCCTCAAACTCAGAAATCTGCCTGCCTCTGCCTCCCAAGTGCTGGGATCAAAGGCGTGAGCCACCACTGCCCGGCTGGGTTTTGGGTTTCTTAAGAGGAGTTTGGTTTTTGTCTCTGGTGTGAATTGACACAGGATCTTGTTGGGCAGCCCAGACTCCCCTCAAACTCAGGATTCTCCTGCCTCAGCCTCCTGAGTTCTGGGATGTCAGGCTGCTGAATGAACTAAACCATAGAAAAAAAATATCATCCTACTGAGAAGTGATGTGTGAACCATGCATACTCATTTTGTGAGATATTGGCAAAAGCAGAAGGCAAATCCAAACCCCTTGTAGATTTTAATTATTTCCAAAGAGTAACAAAAATAGCTCGGACAGGCTGCCCGGGGATGTATAACTTACCGCAAACGAGGCTTGCTTTCTAAGAATGGTAGTCCTGGGGAAACCAAACGCTAAGCCAGATATAACTGAACATTCGAATCCCATCCCGTTCCGCTATCTCATGGAAAGCACAATTTGTCAGGAGTGGGAATGATGATAATGCCATGAATTAATAAACTTGCCAGTGAAACCTCCCTTCAGACACATGCTGAGTAATTTAATTAGCCCTGGCTGCACTTTCTCTGTCAATCCCAAACTTACATGGATTGGATTGTTAAGTACATTTAAAAAAAAAAAAAAAGCTCTGTGAGTCTGAGAAGTTTATTTTTACCTGGCAAATTATTTTAAACGTGAGACAAAGCAGGGCAGCATTGGTGAAATCACACAGGAAGCCCATGTCCCTGTTCCCCGAGCCTGGGCCCTAGCAACTGGGACCCCTGTGCATAAAGAGCCGGTGTGAATTTCAGACCCCAGGCCTGCTCTGAATCAAGGGAATGGGAGAAATTGGAAATGACATCATTTACCCAGGGGCCTTTGCCACGGAGTTTCTTTTCTTTCTTTTTACTTTTCCTGGTTTTGTTTTTTTTTTTAAACTTTTACATCAGACTCAGAATTCATCAGCTTCATTAACATGTGTATCCCTGTATTAGGCAAGAGCACACACATTATTAGCAAGGGATAGTCCCCCCTGCCCCCCCTTTTTCTTTATTTCATTTGCTTGTGGTTTCCTTCTCCCTATCCCCAAATATCTATTGTATCTTTCCTCTCAAGACTAAGTGGCATCCCGTGCTGACTTACTCGTACACTCTGGGGAAATACATTTCTTTATGTGCCCCGTTTTGGAGACTACGCCACGGCGCCACGGAGGATGCTTGGGACATTCTTGTCTCCTGCTTACCCACATCTCCTTCCTTTCCTTTTAAACCTTACAGTTTTAGGCAAAGACGGGAATCATGAAAAATAACTTCTTTTCTGTGAAGCTGAGGATGATTGTTCTTGAAACTGATATGTCTATCTGATAACAAAAACTGTCCTAGCCTCCCACAGAACACAAGCCCCCCGAGCCTGGGAAGAACAAAGCCTGCCTCTGAGAGAAATAGGGAGTGGTGGGGGTCATTTGCAGTCTCTCATCCCTGTGGCACCGTCCGGAGCCCACAAACCATTTTATCATCCTCTGGCCCTAGGAGATCAAGAGAGGCTGTGTTTGGAGGGTTGCCCTCAAGACTGAGTTAAGCACTGGGTCTTTTGTTTGTCCCAGGGGCTTCTTTCCCGCTGCCTACTCCTAGGACACACAGCTCCATAGGCTGAGCCAAGGGATGCTTCTGCTTCTGGACCTCATTGCTTTTCTTCCTGGTCTGGTGTGGGGGGAGGTCTTCATTAGGATACATTATCCCTCAGGGTCTCTGCTCCCTGCATAAGTTCAGAGCCGTTTATTGGTAGTTGGGCACAAGAAGAGATTTTTTTTTTCTTTTTGTATTGAGAATCTGTTTCACTTCCCGATCAAAACCAGTTTTAACTATTTTCTATAGAAAATTTGCACACTGTATGTATTAAAAACCTTTAAAACAATGTTTCAGTCCATGGGGAGACCTAGGAATCAGAGAGCTACTTTAATATTGTCAGAATTAATATGTATATCTGCAAAATATGTTTTACCCAAATGTATAAAGCTTAGGGGTATTTTGTCTAAGTTGCTAGCAATGAAATGTAAAAATTATGTTAATGGCATGCACTATGTTTTAGGAGGAAGATGATAAAAATTATTTAAAATCAATTGAGGTCACTAAAATCTTTTTAATTGTGTGTTTCATTGGCTCATGGGAAGAGCTTCAACATTTTACCAACGTCTAAGCCCTACTCAGGACACAAAGAGCAAGGAGCAAGTGGGCTATCAGTGTATTCTAAAGCCCCTTCTTTCTTACATACTAGCTGAATAATTAAACCATTAAGGGGATGAAAATTCGGACATTTTCCTCCAACCACGCCGGTTGCGGTTAAGGAGAAGAGTTTCGTTGTAGATAGGAGGAAGAGGCATCCATGGTCCAGACTGAACCTGGCCATGAAAGGAGAAGTAGAGGTAAGGGGAGGCAGCAAGAGACGAAAAAAAAAAGGAGAAAGCAAAAGAGAGAGGGCAAGCTGACCTAGAGCAGAGCCAAGGACCAAGGACACAGCTGAAGTGACAGGTTTATATAGGAACGAGAAGCTGAGGGAAGGGAGTGAAGCCCAGTGCCGGAGCTGGAGAGAAGGGGGAGGGGGGCGG
>CM052700.1:125085631-125158377 GCA_028551405.1 Uromys caudimaculatus
GCTCTCTCAAGCGCACCTTTCTATAGGCCCATGAGTCTCAAATTGTGGCAGGCAGCAATTTCATAACCAGCGATTCATTAAATCAGGATAGCTGACGCGGTAGCCCTGGAATGTGCCCAGAGGGTTAGTTTTCTAGCAAGTTCTCAAAGGAAGCTGACACTACTGCCATGAAAAAACAGAAGCAGGACCGGGAGCCATCAATAGGAGTGAGGATAATAATTCAACAAAGTTCCTGAGGTTGGCAGAGGTTGTAGGTGACCGGAGTGTTCCCTGTGCAGTCTAACAAAGAAAACAGCTGGTTCAAGATAGCTTTGGACCACTTGAAATGCAGTCATTATGACTGAAGACATACACTTTAAACTGTTATTTTAATTAATTAAAATTAAAATAGAAAACTGATACTTGATCTAGCTAGGGAAAAACTTTAAATGAGGAAAAGCATATGGTATGTCCTCAACTATAAATTTTATACAAATTTAATGCAGATCAAATATTTCCTATGAAACTCTACATGACAGATATTAAAATGTTGGCATGAGCCCAGCATGGTGGCTTTATCGTAGATGGAAGTAGAAAGAATTCATTTCATTTGAGGGCAGTTAAGGCTACATAAACTTTGTCTCAAAAGTGAAACAAAAAACTTTGTATAAAATAAAATTTAATAGCTCACCAGTAACTCTCATACATGTCAGGACTGTTGATGAAGGTCTATGATCTCAGTCACTCTGAAGGCTGATTGAATCAGGAAGATCTCAAGTTAAAGGCTGATTGGACAACAGAGTAGTTTAAGGCCAACCTGAATGACTGGAGCCATAGTTCAAGGGCAAATGTATTTCTTTGTATGCTCTAGGTTCTGGGTTTTATCCTCAACACCAGACACAAACACACACACACACACACACACACACACACACACACACACACACCCCATGTTGAGATAATTTTGATACATTTGTTTAAATATATTAATTATATAAAACAGTGTTATTAACTGTATAGAAATAATTTTTACTTATGAATGTGCCTACTAGAGAATTTGAAATGACCTGTATCAGAGTCGTATTCCTACTGGACAGCATGGTATATATGAATAGTGTCTACTAGGGCAGCCATGAGATACATGTTGCTACTTAATTTTAACCAAGAAAAAGTACTTAGAATTAAAAATATAGTACCTCTGTCTTAGTAGCTACATTTTAATGCTTTAATTGCTGTCCCTGCCTCACTCCATAGATAGAGACCAATGGCATCATCACAGGAAACTCTATTGAACAGCTGTAGTCTATATTTTCAATAAATTCAGAGGCAAGATCTTTTCCTGTATTGGGGGAGAAGATTATTAAAGCTAAAATGTCAAGGGAGGTAGCAAAAGACTATAAAGGAAACAGTACAAAATGAAAACCACAATGAGCCAAAGAATAGTTTGCTAAGTTGAAGAAGATAAATAGAAGAAGATTCCCCTGAAAAATGTCTAGGGATGCAGTGTTGAGGTTGCCCTAGCCTCTCTCCCTCTTTCCATCCTTCACTCCTTCTGGGACAGAAGCTCACTGTGGCAAAATAGCCTGAAGCCTGAAATGCACCTACCTTAGCCTGGGATAATCATGGCCCACAACATCCAGTAAGTGGAACCACTCCAAGTGGAAGTGAAGGCAGAGGTCTGACTACATCGGTGAGTAGATGAGTCTAGCAGTGACAGCGAATGACGCTAACAGAACCTTAACGCCATGATTGAGGTTTTGAGAATGAGAGCTGGTAACAGAATGAAGAAGCTAGCCACTGGAGAAGGGCAAGACCAGAGGTTGGTAGATGACTGTGGTCAGAAAAGGGGAAAATCGACAGAAGCTGATGGGTAGAACTCCAAGACATGGAGGAAGGACAGAGAAGTGCTGACCATAGTGTTTTGGGAAAGAAGTGAGGTACTTCATGAAACAGCCTTGGACTTCCTCAGACAAACACAGTCTTTCCCTTTGTAATCTGTGAGGCACCGTGTATGTGCTTGGTGAAATTCTGTAGGTTTTAGACCATGATGTTCTGTATCTCTTAACCCCCTCCAGCCCCACCCTGCTCCATCTAGGGCACAAAAATACCCATATGTTTATCACACAGAGATGTGTTTGATGGCTAAACTAATGCTTCCTTCCTTTCTCTTAGTTTCCAAATTTCAAGAAGTTTATGTCAAATCAAGATTAATATTCTTGTAAGCAAAAGTACAAAGACTGGATCCACAAGAGGAAAGGAAAATCTGAAGACACTCAGTAAAATACTACATAGCCCAACCCTCCCCATCTTCTTGTTCATTTTTCAATCAAAAATTTGAATGAAAGATGTTTGGGGCAATGTCAGAGAGCTGAGCCACTCCATCATTACACAAAGAAATCTGAACAATATTAGGATAAGTTCATCATAACGATGAGATGAAAGGATTGGACTGAGCATTTCAACCCCATTCACCGTGTGCTGATTTTCCACACGTTCTGTATCTGTGTACAGTCCTGGCAATGAACCCAAAGCAGAGTGCTAACACCAAGGGGTAAAAGGAAGCATGATCAGTGACTTTCAAAGCCCTGTTCCTCGGATCAGAGCCCACCAGGTGATGGAAGCATTGAGCTTGGTCAGACCAAACTCAAAAGTCTAGGACAGAGAAAGCCAAACAAGAGAAACTAATATCCATCTACACAAAGACAACAGTCTGAATGGCGTGACTGATATTTTAATCCCTCGGTACCTAGAGGTCAGGGATTTATATGCCAGGAGTGGATCAGTCACGCAAATATAATAGTAATGTGGAGCATGTGCCTGGGGCTACATGTCAGTCTGTGTCATCTTGGATGTCTCAGACACTGCACACCACACATGCCAGGATATCCGAAATGCTAACATCCACTTCCTTCTCTCTGCGCTCCACATCCTTTCAGGGATAATTAACAATTTGGTGAAATTGATTTTGAAAAGAGGGGAAACAAAGACCACGTTTTATTTATTTATTTCTTCTCTTTCCCTAAGATCTCTTTTTCCTCTGTACTCTGTATAGTTCAAGTTGGTGATGTAAACAATTTGGCTCTCATTTTGTTCTTGAATTTTGGGTAACTCTATAGTCAAAGGGCCATCTGGATACATTCCTTGAAACTCTCCTATCTGTGTTTCTGGACCATTGGTGGAGACGTGCAGCCTGAATTCTGCACAGTATTCTGGGAAACTCATGGCAGTGAAATGGAAAAACTTAGCCTGCCCAGATAGGCCTCCATTTGGGGCTTCACATTTGGACATGAGAAGCCAAATCTTCATTCCATGAGGCTCTGGGGAAGCTTTGGTCAGCATGTAATTCGGTGTGGGTTGGGCAAGGAAAAGACAGGAGAACATGAAACTGCCAAGTTTGAAGCTTGTTACGCAGTTGTGACCTGACCTAGAATGTGGTGCCGAGTTGTGTGTGGGGAACTCAACCATAAAGAGGCATCTGCGGTCTTATTAGTCGTGAACTTGAGATTGTTTTTACAGAAGAAGAATTGCCCTTAAATGATTGATCTGGTATTTGGAGGAAACGCTGTTCTCTGCATCTCCTAAATGGAGACACGAACCAGATGCTTGTCCCACACCCAGAATGGGCATTTGTGGTGTGGCTTGTACCATGGTCTGCTATAGAATAATGACCTTGGACTGACAGTTCCCCTTTAAGTAGCAAACTTGCATTTTTCATCTTACCATGATATGGCCAGAGGCACTGAATAAGAACCTTCATCCTTTCGCAGACGACATGTTGGTGCCAGGTTTAAGCTGATAAAAGCTGGAAGGAGCATTTTCTGAGAGGTCTGACTGAGGCTGGAAATAGGAACACTCAATAAGAGACAGTAACCCCTACTAGAGAACAATCAGAGATACTCTCTGTGAGCATGGACTCAAAGTAGCTTAAAATTTTACACCAAGAGACATGCCCCTCCCTGTGCCTTATGAGGTTTTACAGAAAAATGAATTGTTTGGTTGAGATGAAATTTGCCAGCTTCAGCATTGCTTGACAAGGTCTAACCTGGAGAATTAGGGGGCTCACAGGAAAATCAGTTGGTGAGAGAAGCAAGCCTCTACCCTAGGTCAGCTGGTCAAACTCAAAACTAACAAGTAGCAGGGACAGGAGAGTTAGGGTATGGGTGAACCCAGCATCCTGGCCCCTGCCTTCTTCTTGGCCACAGACAAATAAAATCCTGAAGCTTCTGATGAACAACTTTACACAAATGTAGATATGGCACCCTCTGACTTCTGTCCAAAATCAAAATTAGAGTATAGATTTTCTTCTTTGTTCTCCCCTAACCTTCATCACCAGACTAGATTTTCTTCTGAACTTTCTACCTTCCTTTTGGCCATTTCAGCCTTTGTTGGGGGTGGCAGGATAGTAAACCACATGACTGAGGTGTCTTGGTCTTGAACATGAAGATTATTTCCAGATGTGAACTCGAAGGAGTCAAGTGTTAGATCAGCTGTTTGATGGAAACAAAAGTCTTGAGAATAACCCTTCCGGTTTGTATAGCATTTGATTACCACAGAGCAGATCCTGCTCTTGGCTCATCTGGTTACTACAGAAGCTCTACGAAATAGATCAGGCAGGTGTTCATTCCTAGGGCTACAGGTAAAGAGACTGAGCCCCCAGCTGACCATCCCACAGAAAGTCTCTCTCACTGTCTCTTTCTTTCTCTCTCACTCTTGCTCTCTCACTCTCTCTTACACACACACAAACACAAACACACACACTTACACAGTGAAATATCAGGCTTGATCTGGGTTTGCATGTCACCTGGCCCTGTCCTACAAAAGAATATGGAATGATGAGGGACCCATAGCATCCTCTGACTTCATCTATTCATCTCTGACTCCTCCTTCAGCTGTGGTTTCTTCCAATGAGATCATGATATCATTTTTTTTCTGGTTCCTAAAGTTGCATGCCTTGGAATGCATCAAAATCTTTCCTAACAGGATCTTCTTACCAGTACAAGTGGGATAGGAACAGGTTTCGGTTGACATCAGATAGAGAGGCCAGGCTGATGAGTACAAAGCCCATCAAAAGATTTCTTCTTCCTACCTGCTCCCTTTCCTTGCCAGCACATACTGAAAGGCAGTCTGTTTTGCTAGCCACCACCAAGAAAACAAGCTTATTCTTTTTAGTCTGCCTGTGATGTATAGCTCTGGGAAGAACTGCTTCCGGGATAGGCCATTGTACTCTTGTAGAGGTTTAGCCAGCATACAAAAGCTTTGGGGATATTTCCAGGCCAGAGTTTTGGTTTTCATTTGAATTCTGGAATCTTTATAACAATCTAAGATGTAAGGAGAGTCTTGTAGGATAGCTCTCTGCCTAGAATACCCAGGTAGCTCATTCCCTCACTTCCTCTGAGTATTCACTCCTCCAGCCTCATCTGCCAATGAGCCCTCATCCCTATCCCTACTCTATTTAAAATTCTCAACCTACCCACCTTCACTACATTTCCGGTCCCCTTTACATTGCCCCACAATTCCTTTGCCTATAGCATGCACTACCTAAAGTACCATGTAACTTACTTTTTTGATTTGTCTGCTCTTCATTCTTTCTCTCCTCCTTCTTGAATTAAGTTCTAAGAGGGGACAGAGTTGACATTTTATTGTGGCTACCATATCCCAAGTACTAATCACTAATGTTCTCCTTATCCATGTATTTCATGGTCCTCTATTAGACTTCCAGAATGTTCTTTTTCTTGTCTTCACCAATCGCTAGTGTTTCTAACATAATATACCTCCAAAATCCCTAATTTGCCTCTACTTGTAAATAATTCCACCATGCCAACTGGTCATAGTATCTTAAAAGGGACATTTCTTGAAGGCCAAGGCCCAAGATAATGTCTCTCAGGTATATGGATTTGTTGTTCAACCACATTGGTTAGTTCTTTTGGTGCCTATAGAGCACCAAATCATGTGAGACCAAGAATTATTTCTTATTCATAAAATATATGTGGATGGTTTTGTTATTTTGATAGTTATGAATGCTTTGTCTACACTGTCATTGGCTACCCAAATTCCTTCTCTCTGCTTTCTATCACAATAATGGCCAACTCAAGTGTGTTACATGGAATACCATGCAGAGGTCAGTAGCTATTGCTGTGTATACTAAAGAAAAGACAATCTATTCAGAACAAAATATGGTGGAGACAAATATAGCATAGAAGCCCATAATTACCCATGTAGGCCATTGCATATATGGCCTGAACTTTATCCTACAGAATAAATTGGTTGCTACTTGGACATATTGTGGGGAGGGGAGTTGGTATGAAACTTCATGTATCAGGTTGATTAGAATATTTTTGCTGGTTAAGAGAATTATATTTCCAGTGGGTCAAGCTGCTCATGGAACTACATTATTAACTGAAGATTACATAATGATTACAAATGCAAGGTGAATGAACTTGGGTCTATTTTACTGGCAGTGGCGATAGTTCCAATTCTGGTAGAGATACAGATGCTAGACCAGATGTTCACTCTAGCAGGTACTCAAATATTGACTGTAAATCTCTTGTCTTGATTTAATGGTAACATTATTTTTGTGTTAATAGTCACTGTGACACTTTTATCATCCTAGTAATATATATATATATATATATATATATACACATATATATGAAGTTAACATGTGAAAGCATGCTTTAGTCTACAAGCTTATAGCATATTGTAAAGGCTATTGTGCCTTATGCTCATTGCTAAGTGGTGACACTGGAAAAATTCTCAGTCCCAACATTGAATAAGGAGACAGTAATATGGCTCCCCCTCAACACATATATCTTCATATATGTATTCAATGAGAATGAATTACTCCCATGATCTATAAAACTAAGTAAACTATGATTTGTGTCAAGCCCAAACCCTAAGCCTTTTATCCCACATGTGTACTGTATGCTCTATCACTGTACATGAGTACAACAAGTGTATTCTTTCCATTCAGAATATAGTACTTTCATCATGTAGTAAAATCTCTCAGTCCTTACAACTGTGGTATCGTCTTTTCATTCTAGGCTGAGGCTTTGGACACACATATACGAAATGTATGGCAAGTGGTGTCTGCTTACATTTCAAAGTGTCCAAGTTACCTATACTATATTTAAAGTGACAATGGCATTAGGGTATGTGGCACAGGAACAATGATCATGTAGAATGGCATTAGAAATTTGCTCAGTATAACCATTTGTTTCTATCTTGAACATATGAAGCACTCTATTAGCACAAAGCAACGACTATCATGGGAGATCAAAGGCCAAGATTAGGTCATTCACATAATAGAACTTCATGTGTTTAGAAATACTAAAATTTTCTTAATATCTAGTGGCCACAGATATACAGTCTAAAAATATTGAGATTCTGATTTTCAGCTTTCAACTTAGCACAAACTAAAAGAAATATATCATAAATGTTGAAATGAGTTGAAGAAAGGAATAATACATTTGGAGTGCAACCTCACAGTACTTTAAAAGATTTATCTTTTTAGAGTGCTTTCATTGTTTCAGCAAAATTGAGGGTGAGGTATAGAAATTTCCATGATCTTCTTTACCTCCATGTAAGCAGTCTCCCCTTTTTGAGCAACCCCTACCAAAGTGGAACTTCTGCTACAATCATTAGACATACATGGATAAATCTCTAACCAAAGTTATGGCTACATGAGGATTTCCTCTTGTTATTTGTCGTCCTATGGATTTGAACAAGGATATATAATGGTACTTATCCATCCTCCCTATATCAAGAATATTTTCACTGCTAAAAAAAATACTTGTTGGAAATATTTGTCTTTCCCTCTTCTCAGTTGTCTTAGGGTTTTGTTGCTGTGAACAGACACCATGACCAAGGCAACTCTTATAAAGAACATTTAACTGGGGCTGGCTTACAGGTTCAGAGGCTCGGTCCATTATCATCAAGTCAGGAAACATGGCAATGTCCAGGCAAACTTGGTGCTGGAGAAGGAACTGCCTTGTTCCAAAGGCAGCCAGGAGAAGACTGCCAACCATGTGGTTAGGAGGAAGGTCTCGAAGCCCATCCATACAGTGACACCCTTCCTCCAGCCAGGCTATGTCTCCTAATAGTGCCACTCCATGGGCCAAGCATATTCAAACCACCACATCAGTCTATAGAAATCTTTTTCCTAACCTTTCATTGTATCCACAGCTTACCCACTTCTAGAGTGTCACACAGTTGGACTCTACAGCATGCATACCTTTTTGATTGGTTTTTTCACTTAGCAATACAGCATTAAATGTCTTCCATGGCTTTAATGGCTTGGTAGCTCTTTCTTTTTAATGCTGAATAATATTTCACTCTCTGGACACACCACACTCAGATGCTTATTTACTCACTCAATGGAAGTTATCTTTCTTAGCATTGGGGTACTCGGGGATTATTGTTTTTGTGTTATTTGCCTGGTTTCCTCACATCCTCCTCCTTCTCCAAGTCTAAATTCAATTGTGTGAAAATAGAGTCATCTTGGCTTGGGGTTCATCATAGTGATTTCTTCTTTACTTGATGACCTACAAAAAATTCATTTACAAAATGGTTATATTAGTAGAAATTCTGAAATTAAGACATCAACCAACATTGCTGATCAGACATCGGTGAAAGAAATGGGGGTATAGTTTCATATTAGGTTTCTTTGCTTATCTACTATATTTCTGGCCTGGGTTCCTTATTTATTAAATACGAAAAAAATTAGCAACCTTTCTGACTCACCTGTCCTTCCTCTCCCTACCTGCTCATCCCATCAGGCCTTTTAAGGCCTTCTGTGAAATTCGACTTCATCACACGAATAAGCAGAACGTGTGTTTTTATCAACAATGGTGGAGAGTTGAAGGCATCACTTCCTAACAGAAGCAGGTCAAGAAATCAAACACACATCATATCACAGCTCCTGGGAAAGCTTTGCTTGAGCCTGTTTCTCTTTTCTCACTAATCTCTCATAATGCCCCTGATTCATAATGTAATTTAGTGAAATTAAGCTCAAACAGCCCCAAATTATACAATTAATTACATTTGGCTTCAATTACATTGACTAATTGATCCAAGCCTGCTCACAGACTACCTGTAGCCTAAGGTGGAATAAGCAGGTGGTAGAGGCTCATTCACTTCATTTGTACTAGCTAATTTGGTTTTGTTGAAATTGTGACAGATTTCAGATGAATCCCACCAAACATCAGGTGTGTCTCACTTAGCCCACGAATACCGTGCTATCCATGTAACACCACATCAAGGGCCTTTGCTGAATCTGTGCTGTACTACAGCCCCTACCATCAAGCTCTCCACACTCTAGTCCATTCCAAGAAAGCCAAGTTCATATTTCTGACATGGAATCCTAATGGTGATCTTAGCCTGGGAGGCAGGGCTTTGGTTGTGGGAACAGGAGTGACTGCATGCCCCAGGAGCTCAGTCTCCCACTGTTACATCTCCTCAACAGTTTATAAGGAGTTATGGTGATGAAATGGTTGCTGAGAATCTAAGACTTTGGAGCCTGACTATTCAAGCTGCCTCTCCAAGAGTCACAGCAGTGGGTTTGAGCTTCAGAAATGCAGAATCGAGGGCCAACACCAAATAAAAATCTGAAATTTAACAGGCTACCTGGGGGACTTGTATGCATTTTAGCTTTTTTGAGGATCGCCATTAGAAAGGAGGTTTTGTGAAATTGGGTTCACTTTATATAATGTGTGGTATTCACACTAGGAAACAGAGTGGGAGACCAAGAGAGAAGCCAATGAGAAAGATCTCTTAACAAACCACTCTCCGCTTCCATTGATCTGTAATGCAGCTTCTAGGTAGTTCTAGGTGTAAGGAGCTGGCTGATCTGTATGTGATACTCCCTCTTTCTACAGATTCTGTGTATGACCCACAAACCTTCCATGCGACAGTCTCTATAATACGCCCAACCTAACTTTCTAGCCTCTTTCCTCTACCACTTTGCACTGTGTCCTCCAGCTGAGTAGGTGTGCTTACTCTTCCTTAGATAAATGCCATATATTCCTCCTTATGTGACCTGTTAGCATGGCAGGTTTTTTCCTCACTGTTGTATCTAGAGATAACAAAAACACTGTTTGGGCCGTTTTGAGGCACATTACACAGTAGGATTCTGTACACCACATTTTTGTTCAACAATCACACACATCGATCTCCTGAACATTTTCATCTCTCCCAGGGGCCCACAGCTATCGTCCTACTTTCTCTATGCAGTCACCTGTCCTAGATGTTTCATATATGTGGCATCTTCAACATATGCATGGATGCAGCAATGCATGCGATGTTTAGCATTTTTCATCTGACTTATTCCATGCAGCCATGTCTTCCAGGTTGGTCCATGTCACAGCATGCATCAGAATGTCCCTCCTTGGTAAAGCTCAACGATACTAAACTGTATGTGGTATGTTCTGTTTCTCTCTTCCTATGAACCCTTGGGTTATTTCCACTATCTCTGTTATGAATGTAGCCGTGAACACAGGCATATAAATTATAATTTAGGTTTCCATAACTGCTGAGCACTATGAACATAAAGTCAGAGCATCTGAAGAGGAGGCATATGCTACTCTAGTCGTTCAATGTCAAATCTTGTATTATTGATTCTTCATCAAACTTCAGATAAATAAAATTCTGGTCATCAGTTCTCTAATCTCTGTAGCATATGCTCATTAATGTGAAAAGGGAATGCTAGCAATGTAAAGGGACATTGTAGAAATCTAACTCAGCATAGGACATATGATCTATGATAATAAAAATTGTAATCTCTTACAATAAGGATTAGCATTTCATTTAAAAATAAGTTTCTAATCAAATTATGACACTTTTAAAAATCCCACTTGATTTACAGTTACAAAGGCTGAACATATCTTCACAAAAAATAAAAATTCCCAGGATTCCCTTTAGCTCCCTGAAGATTCTCTATAGTAGCACTACCTGAGAGCTTCCCATTAGCCGTATGGAATTTTGACTAGGGACTATTTTCTTTGATCTCATTCTATAACGTATTTATCCACCTTAAGTCTCCCACTAGATCCGTAGCCAAAATCTGGATGTGGTATTAATGGGCTGCAGTCTCACTGACGGTAATAACAGCGTGGCTTGCTAACCGCATGATAAGATCAAGATGCATATTTGAATTGACTGTATTTATGTTCCAGATGCAAGATGATTATCTCACAGCAGAGGCAACATGATTTAATACATAAGGCACAGGGCCAGAAATCAGGAAATCTGGATTTTATTCCTGGCTTTATCACTTGGGCCATGTACACATGAATGTAGTATTTTGTAATTGCATTGTTCTTTCTGACCCTAAACTGCTTCCTCCTGCCTCTATTGTACATTACTATGTTCGGCCATGACACCATTGCTTCCTCTCCTTTTCCTTCTGCTTTTGTTTCCTTTTTCCTCATCTTCCCTATTTCTTACTAAAATGCATTAAATTTTTATCACATGAACAGTGCGTAAATATGTTTTCACCTTGTCTAACATGCAGAGAATAATGTCGATCCCTCTCTAGTTATCATGTTTCCATTTCCCCAAATTTCTCCTCTTATCCTTAATCTTGTTTTTGTGTGTGTCTTCTATTTCACTTATTTTCTGACTATAGAGTCTCACTCCATTTCTTTCCCACCTTCTTTTTAGTAGTTTCACTAGCTTGCATTATACATCACAGGTTGTTTTTTTTTTTAATATGCATTTGTGTTTTGCCTACACATATGTCTGCATAAGGACTTGGATCTCCTAGAACTGGAGTTACAGTTTGTAAGCTGCCATATGGATGCTGTGAACCCTGGTCCTTTGGAAGAGCAGCCAGTGCTCTTAACCACTAAGCCAGCTCTCCAGTCCCCAAACATAAAATCTTACCACCAACTATATTCCTCTGAGATATGTAATGTAAGCAGGACACAAAGGCAAACAAAGAAACATCCTAGAAGGCCAGAGGGGTCCCTGTGTCTTCAGGACAAGCGTTCAGTGAACTGAAAGCTGCTCTCAGATCATCCTATCCCACTGAGAAGACGTGAGACAGCAACATTCTGGTGATCCATAAAATTTCATGAGAATGAAACACCTCTCTGCATCCCTGCCATGTGTAGGGTTCATGGCAGTCCATTGCAATGGTCTTTTGGCTCATGTAAAGAACTAGCCATAACAGCACCACAGAGAATAGAGAAGGCCAGTCTACAACTAGGATAGCCAGCAAGGCAAGGCTGTATAGTCCCCATCTTCCCCTTTAAAAGTGTGGGTCACTGAGGCGGCTCAGCACTGGCCTATAAAAGGTCGAAGAACAGTCTAATTGCTTGGACAAGGCTCGGTGTTTTCCTAGGTCATGTTGGCAAACAAGCAGAGAGGAGAAAGCTGGAGAACTGTTCCTTTGACCAGAATGTGTTGTTTGGAATTGTATTTTTTGTTCCTTTCAAGTTCCGATAGTTATACATGGAGTGACTAAGGGTACAGTTAGCACTTGGTAATTTTTGCCTCAA
The DNA here is from genome assembly GCA_028551405.1 of Uromys caudimaculatus. Taxonomy (NCBI): domain Eukaryota; kingdom Metazoa; phylum Chordata; class Mammalia; order Rodentia; family Muridae; genus Uromys; species Uromys caudimaculatus. The sequence goes on from CM052700.1 coordinate 125,098,105, forward strand.
TAAAATACCATTGGCACAAATAAAGATCCATGTTTTCTTGACCCGGGTACTGCTGCAAAACACAGTGAGCTTTTGATAATAAATGTGAGATGCAATGTTTTTGAGACACTGAGCAGTTTAGTAAGCTCAATTGTGTAAACATACACGTTTGCACACATCCTTGAGAATATATATATAATCTCTACTTTAAAAAATGGAGCAGGCAGGCTGAAACATAAAATTACCGACCACTTTGGCACACAGCAAATAGGATGAAGTAAATGGCTTCCTGTGCTCTCAAAGAGCTCTTTTCTGTCTTTTGTTTCGCCTTTTCCAGTATTCTTCTTTTAAGAAAATACAAAAGGTGTCACTGAAGTCCTTGCCACTGCCCAGTCTTCCTCTTTCTAAGAGGCAGGCAGTGTTCTGAAATGAATGTAAACCCTTCCTGTTTATGCTTTACGTTTTAACAATGTGTATATCCTCAACCAATATATAACACTGAGAAATCCTCTAAAAAACACTGAATTCCTTACAAGATTATGCCATAAATAAAAAAATCACCGATTCATTTAATAATTGTCCTTAAACATGCTGTCTATATTCAACATACGCTTGGCAAACTTTTCTCTCGAACATGGGTAGATACTACTTGATCCTGGAAAATTGCTGAACATATGGTACTCAACGGCATCACTAGTTACAGCCAATGGTTTTTTTTGGGGGGGAGGGGTAGGGGAAGATGCTGTTTATTCATTGTAATAGTCAATTTTACACTTTTTTGTTTGTTTGTTTGTTTGCTTGATTTTTGTTTTTCGAGACAGAGTTTCTCTGTATAGGCCTGGCTGTCCTGGAACTCACTCTGTAGACCAGGCTAGCCTTGAACTCAGAAATCCACCTGCCTCTGCCTCCCAAGTGCTGGGATTAAAGGCATGTACCACCTCTGCCTGGCTGTAATGGTTAATCTTTTTTTCTTTTTCTTTTTCTTTTTCTTTTCTTTTTTTTTTTTTTTGATACTTTATTTACATTTCAAATGTTTCCCCCTTTCCAGGTCTCCACTTTGGAAACCCCCTATCCCCTCCCCCCTCCCCCAACTCTATGAGGTTATTCCTCCCACCCACCCACCTGCCCACCCACTCCTGTCTTCCCACCTTGGCATTCCCTATATTGGGGCCTCTAACACACTCAGGCCCAAGGGCCTCTCCTCCCCCGATGGGCAACAAGGCCCTCCTCTGCCACATATGTGGTCCGAACCATGGATCCCTCCGTGTGTATTCTTTGCTTGATGGGCCAGTCTCCAGGAGCACCGGAGGGTCAGGCCAGTTGACACTGTTGCTCCCTCCATGGGGTACAGCCAATGTTTTACATGACCACTATCATAAGAAATCAGCTTTAACTGTCCTTCAGCATTTGAATTTTTGTATAATTGAAACAAGCCTGGCCTTGAGCTGATGAGAAGATACTTGTAGACTCAGTTCTTAAATGTATTGTGGGGGGAGTTGACAGATCATTCTGTTTCCATACATGGTAAAAATGTCCCATGCCATTAAAAATAGAGAGAGAGAGAGAGGAGGAGGAACTGGAGTGGAATCCAGACTCCAAGCTTTGCTGTTCTCACAGGCTCTGCTTTGAAAGGCTGTAGTCTTTGAAGATGGGAGTTGAAGATTCAAGAAGAAAAAGAGCCAGTTTAGAAAAGCATGTGACTTGACAGCCATGAAAACAAATCCCAGGACGTATACCTATCCCGACAACATGCTTGTGATGCTTGAATCACAGAGGGTGCTAACAGGACTTCAAAAACTCTACAAATTCCCAAGGAAGTTATACTCAGTCTTTGTATGTGTGCATTTCTGAGGACAAAGTGTGTACTTTGTCCTACAAAGCCATAGAAGAGATTCCCTTTCTCTGAAAGTTTGAAAAACTCTTGGTGTTAGGGGAAATGAGGAAAACTGAGAACATGCACTGTGGGCTCCACAAAAAAAACCAACAGGAAGTTAGCAGTTGTGGGTACCGCTGTGAATGTGACACTTGGGCAGCACTACAGCATCTGGGTGGATAGTACCCAGTGTCTGAGCTGCGCTTGTAACCAGTCTCTTACCTTCTTAGTCTCCTTGCTAAAGAAGCAGTTTTAGTGAACCTTGACCCTGCACACCATAACAACCACTGCCATCAGGGTTCACAGAGCCATAACAGTAGGAGTCTTCAGTTAAGGGAATTCTAAGGTAAGAGCGTTTAGTATAAGAATATCTACTGGCCCTGGATTTTCCTAATCATCATGAAGACCCTGGTTTAGTAATGGTCCCTCTGATGCTGAAAAATGAGGCTACGATGAGTTTAGGAAGCCTTGTGTTATTTTAGCATACCAGACATGTAAAAGATGAATAGAAGCATCATTGGATATTTGCTTTGGCTAGCCCATCCCAAGGATATGTCTGTCCCAGTGAGTCACACAATCCATAACACTCAGTCTTCAAGATGAAAACAGACATGGTATGTTTCCTAGACTAATCCTTTTTCCCTTGTGAGCAGTAACCAGAGTTCTTTGCCTACTGAGCAAAGAATGATGGTAGTGATTCTGGAAATCAACAAGAAGAACTTTCACAAGAGAGAATGGGTTTTTTTAATGTCAAACCTGTTATTACATTCAAATGGACATAGAATTCTGACTACTCACTATTCAAGAATGGAGGTAACTATCCACTGAGACAGAATGTTGCTTGTTGGTCCTTGGAGGTTATACTGGGGATAAAAGACTTTAATGTTTCATTCAATAGGCATGTCTCAAATAAGTGATTTGATAATAGCCATTTTAGAGGTCCTTCTTATCTAAAGATAAAATTATGCTTCCAGTAGAGAAATAATGTCTAACATATTCTATTGTCAACTGTGCAGGCTTGTTTTAATCAGCATTTGGGCAATGTTTAGGGTTAGCAGACCTCGCCAATCCATCAGTAAGGGGCTCTTGTTGCTGGTTCTTAAATTCTGGAAGGGCTCAGAAGAAAGCAAAAACTTGAAGCCATTTCTGGGCTACATCAGAATGAGTCACTCAGTAAAGAATGCTTCTTGTGCTGAGGTTATATAATTGCTCTACATTCACTTGGCCCCTACCCCAGAACAAGACGGCTATGGCTGAGCACATGCCTTACACATAGGAGGACCTTAAGCATGTGTTGAGTGACAACAGTATGATAATGGGTTTGAGCATGAAATCGCTGGCGAGAGAACTTCCCTGCTGGCCTGGAGTTTATTCTTCCCTTGGAACACAAAGGAGTGGAGATCAAACTCAAGTAACAGTAACATCTGCTTGGTGAGCACTTAGCCTCTCTCAGGCCATATTCTAAGTAACTGACACATGTTAACTCTCATAACAAGCCGAGGAGATGACTGTCATGATCCATTTTATGAATGGAAAACCGAGGCCAAGAGAACCTATGTCATTGTATTCAAAATCATATGGCTTATAAGTGACACACTCTGGGTTCAAACCCAGGCTGTTTCCTTTCACGATCTGTTGTCTTAATTCCTGTTTTAAACCATGGCTTTGGGAACAGAAACAATCACCAAAAGCCTTGTTTCAAAACATGGATGTGTTTTGAGAGGCTATTTCACGGCAACAATGCAATAGAATGCAGTGGTTTACAGGGCGCGGCCCTTGGAACCAGTGATTTTAAAAAACACAAAACAAAACAAAAAAACAAAACAAAATCACTACCCATGGTTTACCAGTGGCTCTAAGTAGATTGCCAACATTAAACCGAAGGTAAATATGCCTTGTCTCAGAGAGGCTTTCTGAAGATTAAATAAAGCTTTTAGTGGGTTTGTTACACATGGTAATGATAAGGGTAATGATAATAATTGACATTTATTGAGTGTTTGCTATGTACTTACCAAATATCTAATAAATTCTGATTAAAACAGCTTGGTGTGCTCAATGTCTACCACATTTGGATGGTTTCTAATCTTCTCTAACAACAGAGACTATAGTTACCACCAATTAATTTAAGGACTTTATCAACTACAAACTAATAGTTAACTTTAAAAAATGATTCTACGAAAGTTCTATACACTAAAAAATAGTGTTGTATCAATGAGTTAAAGACAGCTAGCCAAATGTTACTTCAATTGCATCCCTGCTGACTAGAAATTAGTCAGTAATTGACCAAATGACGTCAGTAAACATTTTAACACCTGCCTTAGCCATTTCTTTCCACCCACATAGGAAGACCCAGAATCAAATCTAGGTGTTTTTCTATCTTTTAAACATTGTGAGACAATTTAGACATAAGGGAAAACAGAGAGAACAGTAGGCCAGGACCAGAGAGGTCATACTAACTCTTTCATGAACCATACTTAATCTTAGAATACCCACAGTGTTACTGTAATTTGCAATGAGATCCAAGAAGTCTGGCCTCACAATAGAAGCATCATGCCAATAGTCCTTAGGTAGCAGTAATCTGTGAAGGTCAACCGATGGCAACTTCTTGATTCTTTTGGATTTCGTAAGAATCGTTGTTTTGTACCATCCAGTTGAAGCTGAAGAGAAATCTTTGGAAAGCAGATAGAGAAGAGGGTAAGGAAAAGATGGTAAGAGTTAGGTGGAGTTTCAGGATCACAGCCAAACACAGTCCAGACCTAGCAAGGAGCTGGCAATGAAAACGAGCCAAGATGAATATCTTACTTTCAGTCTAGGACTATAAATTAGGGGATATGAGAGAAGACTGCCACAGGATAATAACTAGGGGCTTCCTGGATATTGCATAAAAACCAGATAGTTTAGGGAAGCTGGATGCTTTGGAATAGTAATGGTTTATACTACAAGTGTCTTGGTACAGTAAAGCAAATGCCGTTATTTGAGGACCTGTTTAATAGGTCTCAGGGTTCCCCCTGGAATAATGCAAGATATTTGTATAGGTATGCATATATGCAGTTTCCTGGGGGGAGAGATTATCTCTTTTATTTGATTCTCAAACATTCTGTCCAAATTACAGCATAACCACAGCAAGAGAACTCTCTGTAGTCTTCATAATTTGGAATTGACATCGATAAGGCACATTGACCTATCTTCTTAACATCACAAAGAACACAAATAATCTATCATTAAACCAAAGCATTGCAGCATGACACCACTCTTCATACCCAAAGAGGACTGACTCAGCTAACAATGAGCAGTACCTGCTTTTGATGGTGGAAATCACCAAAGAGGCCACAGCTTGATCAGCAGGCTCAGAGTTCCCTTCGCAAACACTCCATCCTTCTATCCTGGCCATTGCTCCTCCATTCTTAAGGCTTTGTTGTTTATCACAGATGGATCATGGGAAGTGGCTTTCAGATTCCTGTTTACAAAAGGCTCTCAACCTAACAAGGTTTCTATGTCACAGGAAAAAATGGACGGAGTTTTCTTTCACAAACCTAAAACTATTCAGTTTCAACACCTATAAAGGCCAAAAGGTGATTTCTTTACCACTTATTTATTATGAAACATGGCCCTTATGTCTTGATGGTGATGGTCAATGGTAGTTTGTCCTTGGTTGTTAATTCTACTTCATCAGCAGTGGCTCGCCATTTTCAGAATGCTTTTTCAAGCCTGCGAAATCAGAATTGTGGGTCTCAGCAGTAGTGCCTGTAACTGACAGGTGAGTGTAGCAAGCAACCAGTCAGATACACTTCTGTTCTCCAAGCCTAGTGTCTATTCCTGTAACAGATTTTTTTTCCACTGTGGCATTGAAACTAAATAGGCACAATAGCCTTGTGTGTTTATTTGTTAAAAGGAACCCAGCATAGACAGTGAGGATGGCCCCTGGAACTTCGAAGTTACAGCTTTAACTGTAAATATGCCCAACATCCCGTTCAGTAGATGTCTGCTGAAAGAGAACTGACTTGACTCAGTCAACACATATGAGAGCTTCTCATGCAGTTCCTGCCTATCATGAGCCACATTCATCCAGCTGGGACCCAGCACAAGGCTCCTTGCCCTTTGTAAGTGGGTGGCAGGCTTTTAGAACATGGATCTATTTGATTTTATTCCAGACTTCCTCTGTAAGTGACACGGTCACTCAACTAGACTTTGTCTTTTATTTGCAAGGAGTGAAAAAACTCAAACTGTTCTTGCTGCCTGAGAGTCTTTGTTTAAAGACAATAAGTGTATGGGCTACTTAGGAAAACTGTCTTTAACATAATTATGTGCTCTGGGAATTATGGAGGTGAAACGTTTTCATCTTAGCATAAACAGAAGTCAAGGTGCTCTTGAGAATAACTATGATTAGCACATTGCTGGTCTTCACACTCACATTTCAGACTTTTTTTAAAAAAAATCTATCTGCTTTTATTCTTTATGTATAATTGTAGTTAAGACTGTTTCATTTGAATAATTTCCTTGCAAATTCATACACTGGAAAAATATCAAAACAAACTTATGTAAAACTTACAATGGGAGACAAAATATTATTAAATGCGTTCACCAAGAGAATGCCATGTAAGGAGGATTTTCTACGACCTTTGTTCATGTAACTTCAGGCACGACCTTCCCCGGTAAACTCTACAGAGAGTAAAAGCTACCTCCACGGGTCATTTTAAGAATTAAATGTGCTAATACATGTGTTCTAGCACTGTGCATGACACATGACAATCAGTAACTTTGCCCAATTAATGTCATTTGTATTATCACACACTTGAAATAGCAGTTGTAGAATAGTTTAGCAGCAGGAAAAAAAAGTGCACCAATCTCACATCGTTTCTTTTCGCCATTAAGTTACAACTTCCCTTCAATTCATCTCCATCATGGCTTTCTAAGAGAACAGCAGGATAGAAATAAGTTCAATCATTCTTCATCTCGGACCTCACAACAATCTCAGAAAATCTTCTTTGATCGCCAACACATCTACATCTAGAGTGTTCCCTCTGCACACGTGAGCACTCGCGTGGATTGCCAATTTTATGAGATCCTTTAAAAAATCCCAGTCAGCATCCTCAGATGAGGCTCATTCTTTAGCCTGACTTACATTTTATTGCAGACAGAGTATAAGCAGTATGGTTAGTTTCAAATTCTGGCTCTGTTTTGTTCAATTGTTCATCCTTCCTCCAAGGCTCTTTGTCTGGGAAGGCACCTTTATGGAGAAGCCAAGGGAGTTAATTGAGAGGTTGTGTATGAAACACTAGGTCCAGCACCTGGCGCCTTGTAAATTCTCAGTAAGCTTTAGCTATCATTCTTTGCTGCAGATGTAAATTTTTGTCTCTAAGAGTTCTAAGTCTTTACTGTTTTTTCCTCTTGGTGCTTCTGCGTTCCTCTACATCTCTGAACCTGTGAAGAATATAGTAGTTGTCTACTATAGTCTGTTTGCTAGTTCTGTCTTCTTTACTATTCTCTTTCTACTAGTTGATACTCTCCTAACTCTTGCTCATAGTTTGTTGCTGCTTTTACATACCTGGTGCTATGATTTAGATGTAGTTTGAAGTATTCCCTGAAAATTCAATTGCTAGTAGTTTGGTTCACATGTGGAGATACGTTTAAAGGTGGGACCTAATGGAAGATATCTTAGATATTTGAAGTGTTACTTTCAGAATGAAGTAATATAGTTCTTGCAGGACCCCAGTTAGTTCTTATAAAAGGAACAAAAATGTCCCTGCCCAGTATGGGTAGTGGTGGCTCATGTCTTTAAACCCAGCACTTGGGAGGCAGAGGCTCTGAATTCAAGGGCCAGCTCGATCTACAAGGTAAGTTCAGGACAATCAAGGCTATACAGAGAAACCCTATCTCAAAAAACAAACAAACAAGACAGAAAGAAAGAAAGGAGGAAAGAAAGAAGGAAAGAAAGGAAGAGCCTCTGCCCATCCTGCAACCTATGTCTCAGTCAGAAACCAAGATAATGTGACTTCTTGTTCATAGATATTCAGCTTCAAAACTTAGTAAAATAAAATGCACACCTTAAAATATTTGTCTACAGCAGCAGAAACAATAATACACCAATGACACCTTTTTGACATTATAAACTTTGTTATTAGCTGCTGGGTATTGCAAGTTTCATTTAATTAATGTTAGATTTTGATTTGCCACACATTCGGGTTACCTGCAATAAATTTAGATACCTCAAAGCTTCCTTTTCAACAATACTAGGGTACGTTCGGAGAGGCTTTGAACTATAGCTTACTTAGTCTGCCTTTGTGGAGAGTTTGCCCGACGTCTCTTGTGCTGAGTTTTTCCACTGTGGCTGGTAGGAATATGAAATGCTCCATCCCATTTCTTTCACGAATTCTTTCCAGGGGTCCTTTCCCACATATCATTAATTTATTCTCATGTGTGTACAAATCAGTTCTCAGCCAGGAAACTTGTGGACACCGCTCCAATATACAACTTTCTGGATACCCACTTCTTCATAATAATGCCCTTTAAATATAGGAAAGAGATTACATGCTTGATACAGAAATAAATGGAAAGGAGATAAATATTTATTTAGAATATGTTTAGCATTTATGAGAAATATCACTCTCTCTTTCTTTTGCCTTTCCCTTCTCTCTCATATCCCATCTCTTCCTTGGTTCTCTCTGTGTGTCTGTGTCTGTGTCTCTGTGTGTGTCTGTTTCTCTATGCATCTCTGTCTCTCTGTGTCCCTCTATATCTGTCTATCTCTCCCTCCCTCCCTCTCTCTCTCTCTCTCTCTCTCTCTCTCTCTCTCTCTCTCTCTGCAGTAAAGCTTTCTTTCCAAAACTCTGTCCATCAAATTCTAAGTGTCTTAGCCTCCATGGACGCCAATTCTGCCTCTTGCAGCTGGACCACAACGTTAGGCTGCTCCTCTACACATTCAGCCCTAACACACTCCGGTCATTAAACTGCTGTAATCATAGGACTCACTTTCTTTGCTTCCCTTCTCTCAGGAAATGACAGCCACCTAGATGCTCAAGTCTTTCATGCTCTGTCCTTGCCAGAAGTTGAAATCTTCAGCTATTATTTCCAAAAGCTAGTTGTAGGTACAAACTTTTACACATCTGAAGATAAATTTAAAGAAATAACAAATACAACATATTACAGAATGTACAGGCTCATGTGTGTTATTAAATACATTCCTCAATCTAGGCATGCACTATGTTAGTTGTTGGGTTTTTCTCTTTTTTTTGGTTTGGGGTTTTTTGTTTTGTTTTGTTGCATTTTCCTTCTGAAAACATTTAGCTTTTGGATTCTTGGTTCTGGGCCAATTTTGTGTAAAAGCCACAAATTTTGAAGCTTTTATATAATTTAAAAGCCTAGATAAGATACAATTATGTCTTTTGTGAATGACTTAGTAGATTAAAGTTTTTCCTAAAAGAAGAAAATTTGATTTTGTTGTTGTTGTTGTCATTGTTTTTCTTGCTTTACTCTGGCTATTAACACATGCGATCCCTAAATGTTGAAAGTAAAGTTCTCTCATATGATGGCATTAAAAGGACAGTTTAATATACATATGAAGCCAATGCACAGAAAGATGATGCGAGCAAGGGTTAAACTTTTATCCATCTACATGCTTACATTAAGCATGATCACATTATTCAATACTCGGTAAGCTTGTTGAGGGTCTGTGTCTGTAAAAGACACAGAAAAGCCATATACACATGATTGGTGTGAGTTACACTAAGCCTTTTGCTTGAGTGAGTAAACATGTTTATACAATGTTTATTCTGCATATAGACAAGTGGAAATCGTGAAGAGAAACTGAGGAATTCCTACATAACAAAAATTACCCTTAGAATTTAATCACTGCATTTTGAGGCAGTGATTAAATGAGATTTTACATTTCCCCATTGAGACATTTATTGTTCCTGTAGAAACAGTATTATTTCTTATTCCTAAATCTGTCTTCTATTAAGCTAAAGAAGTCTATATATCAATAATAACCTTTCAGATATCAACCTCACCATAATTATGCCTTCCAGATCCAGGTAATTGTTTACATGTTTTATATAAAAATAAACAGGGAAGACATGTGTTCTGTTTGATTGGAAGGGGGGGCTAAAGATTTTAGTTGGTTTTCAACATTTCGTGAAATTTGCTTTTATCCTCTTTTCCATTATGTTTAAAAGTTAGTCTGTTTCACACAGAGAAGCAAGTAGACGAGCTGATGCAGATCAGCTCTGCAGGAATAAACCAGACAAACCAAGTTGTCCATTAGGACTCGATGTGGATTCTCTCATAGTATCATAGTATAGCTTCCACTAAATACTTAAACTTGTCAGTTGAAGAAATGTTTGACTTTAGTTGAATCAGGATCTGACTATCTGTCTGACGATTCTTCTGTGTGTCTCAACTGGAAGGGGCTGAATGGTCACTCGGGATTGATCTCAGAATCAGAGACACCAGCATCTTGAAGCCACTCTATTTGTGGAGTGAAATGACAGCAACCAGAGAGGCCTGCGGCTGTTTTCCTCGATGCCTAGTCTGTGTGCCAGCCATCTGTGTTCATTTAGACTGAGTGTGTGTGTGTGTGTGTGTGTGTGTGTGTGTGTGTGTGTGTGTGTGTGTAGGTAGGTGGAAAGGGCAGTAGCGACAGAGCTCAGGTTGCAGATCTCAGCGTGGGTTTTGATACAGAATGAGACTTTCTGCCTGGTGCCTCGCTAACAAGACCCCTCATCTGCTGGGCCCTCCAGAGAAGTAATTTCACCAAGACCAGCTGCAAGGGGAATGTTTTGTGTTCTCTTTATTCAAAGTGAAAGATGTTAAACAGAAATTTTCAGAAGCACTTTTGTTTGGAAAATGGGAACGGAAGATCACGGAAACTGGAAAACATCCATGAAATTAGCCCGAAATCATGGCCAATACTAATCATTTCCCGACAAGCTGTCTGTCAGGGAAGCCACAACAATGGTTTATTCAGGACGTCCTGGGGCGACATTGCTGCAGCAGCACTAACCACACATTGGTACAGTGGTCGGCATGTTTTCACTTTTGTCCTTGCAGTAGAGGGTCCATGGCACTTTAGTAGCAGGCATCCACAAATACGCATTGGTATCATTCTCAGATGCATCCCACTAGTTGGAATTAAGAGAATATAGCTTTAAATGGAAGTCCTGAGGATCTGCAGGAATCACTAAGACAGGGAATGTGAGGAGAACCAGATACAGGCCGCACTTGGTCTCACTGATATCAAACTTCGTATATGCTTGTTGAAAAGCTATCTAACTCTGTGGTTATGAATAGGAGGTAGAAATGAGCCAATCTGGCTGTATACATTCATTATTTATTATTTATAACCCCAAACCCTAGCAGCCTTTAATATACATATTTATAAAATCTCACAATATCTCTACAGCCTTTAACAATGCTGCAATATTTCTCCAAAGAATCTCCTCTCCTCTCTTAATCCTTCCTCCCCTCCCCTCTCCTCCCTCCCTCCCCTTCCCTCCCCTCTTCTCCCCTTCTCTCCTCTCCCTTCTCCTCCCCTTCCCTCTCCTCTTCTCCCCTCCCTGATTGTGTTCTTTTCTTTGCTCTCCTCTCCATCTCCTTACAGTTTCTGTTTCTGTAGCTCCGTTGCTCTGACTTCTGTGACTGCCTCCATCAATACCGCAGTTCTAACCCCATACCTCATCGGTTGCCATGCCCAGTTCTGGAGCTGACTTTCCAAATGTCACATCTGCCTACAGCGGAGTGATTTCTGTTCCCAACTTAGTTTCAAGTTAACCATTTCTGAAACTATTAAAAGGTGTGAAGCGGTCCTTAACTTCTTCTCAAGGGGGACATTTTCTGTGTTTTAACCTGACTTAAAAGCTTACTCTGAAAATAGCTCCCAAACTCAGCCAGAGCAAGAGCCCTTGCTGCATCGCGGAGCACTGTGCTTGAATGCAGACAGCAACGGGGCCCTCAGAAGAACGGGAACACTTCCAGAATGCTTCACATATTTTGAGAATTACATAAGATGAGAAACAGACTCACCTGGGTAGCATTTCATCTTAAATATTCGCTGGTCCAAGTGTGCACACGACCATGTAAAAGATGCATAAGGAACTGTTATAAACGGCTATGTCCTTGCTGTTTCGGTATTTGACAAATTTCATGAGAACTTTCTTCTTAGGTAAAAGCAGTTTCTTCCAAAGGCACTGATAAAATTCTTTTTTCCACATTTTGAAATTTGTGGATTCGGGTTGCTGAGTCTTTTTCTCATGGATCGCCCTTCTAGTAACTTCCCAGAATCTTTAGAAATTGCAGATCAGAGACTCTGTCCTCAAGAACTGTGTGTGTGGATAGAGGAAGCAAAACCAATACACGTAAGAGATCACGGAGACCCTATTCTGTTGTAGAGCGGGATGGAAAATAGTTCAGCTTGGGGATTAGGTGTGTGAACAACAAAGGCAGAGACCTGGTTGGAAAAAGTTGGGATCTCTGGAATGAAGAAAAATACAAGAAGCAATCATAAAATACTGGTACCTCTTGTGACCAAGGAGGCTTCGTGCTACCTCTGAAGGCAGGCAAGAGACCTGAGCTAAAGACATTGTGTATTCTATGGAGTAAAAAGTTACTCAACAGATTTGTTATTTTACAGTGGAACATCTTCAGCCTTTAAGAAGAATGACGATACGCAGGAAAATGGCTCCAACTAGAGATTCGGAGAGTTATGACTCAGAAAGACAAATGGCGTTTGTTTTCTTTCATTTGTGGTTCCTGGATGTTAAAGAAATACATAAAATCACATACACACACGCACACACGCACGTGTGCCTAAGGGAACAGATAGGACTGGTGGAGTTGGGAGAAACAAGAAAAAGGAGGTAAATGGGCAGGAATGTGCTTGTCAGGTGCTTACACGATATATACTCATATGAAAACTTTTAAAATAAATATTTTTCCACTTGATGTTTTAAGAAAATCATTCTAACCATAATGTTGGAAAGTTGGTGAGGGAACAATCTACAGTTACAAACTTCGTCATCGAGCTGCTGAAGTGATCTACAGTGATCCGAGCTCAGCTGCGTTCTTCATGGGCTCATGAAAGGAACCTAAGCAATAGCCATGGTATGTGGCAAACCAAAAGTGGGGAGTAAGTGGCAAGGAGTCCAGAGTGGTGTGGTGTTCTCAAACTTAAGAAAGTGAGAGATAGATGCTGATGCCAGCACCGGGAGAAATGGGGACATTCGGAGATGAGAAATGCACTGTTTAAAATGACATCGGAGATAAGAGTGACAGAATTGACTGAAATTGCCAAAAAACAAATCTGATCGATAATATTTGTCCTTACTTCCCCCTTGTGAGCTTTGCTAAGGAAAACCAAAACATTAAACATGTATCTGTTAGCTTATATTAAAAATCAAACATTCTGGGCCAGGGAGATGACTTAGCAAGTAAAAATTCTTGCTGCCTAGGCCTCGTGACCTGAGTTTGAGCCTCAGAACCCATATAAGGTGAAGGAAAGGAATCAACTAACTCCATGAAGATTTCTTAGGATCTCTATGTCCATACCATTGCACACAAGTGCTCACATGTCACGTACACACACACACACACACACACACACACACACACACAGTAATAATAAATTTAAATGAAAACTGTCCAATGATCTACAGGATATACTTTTGGGTATATATCCCCAAAGAATTGAAAGTAGGGACCTAAATAGATTTTCATGTTCGGAGCAACCTTGTCATCACAGCCAAGAGGTGGAAACCCAAAGGTCCATCAACAAATTAATGAATAAATAAAATGTAGTTTTATATATAATGAAATGCTGTTCATAGGTTACACTTGGGAACATAAACTATTGTGTGCAATAACAATTAGTGAAAAAGGATGTCATTAATTTGAAGGAGAGAAAGGAGGGGTGTACAAGAGGGTTTAGAGGGAGGAAAGGGAAGGGGAAATTTAATTATATTATAATTTCAAAATAACAAACACTGTTCATGCTCAAAAAAGACATGGTACTCTGACACTTCATATAACAAGGATAAGTCTTGAGGATATTAAACTTAGTAAAACAATGGTGTGGGTGTAGCTACATAGTAGAGGGGCTTGTCTAGCATGTTTAAGGCCTGGATTTAATTCCCAGCACCACAATTAAATAAGCCAAATCCACAAAGACAAGTGTTGCATGGTTTCTCTTATATGTGGTACTTGCAATATTTAAAGTTAAAAAGATACATAGAACAGTAGCTACCAGGGGAGTTGGCAGCTGTTGATTAACATACACAGTTTGAGTGAGACATGACACATACTCTGGAGATGGAGCCCTGTCACTTCACAGGAGTGTGAGTTTGCTTACTGAACTGTATGTTTAAAATAGTTAACATAGTAAGTTTTATGTTATGCGTGTTGCTATTTTTTTTTTTAAGTCTTTTGACCTGGGTTGTTAGCTTCGTGGTAGTCCTCTTGCCTACAGTATGCAACACCCTGGATCCAAAATCCTGCACTAAGGGAAACTGAGTCTCAAAGAAAAACTATGTATAAACACTGAGAGCAAATCAAAGAAATGTTTCAAAGGATAAATGAAATCTATATGCCTGGATCATCTGCTTGCTAGCTCATCCCTTTCCGGGGACAGTGATGAGCACTGAAAGAACTAATATGAAATTCCTTTGCATCTCCTGATTCTCCACAAATACGAGCTTCCTCTGCAGTTAAGAAATCACTCTCTGAACTTTTGCCCTCCACAGAATTAGACCTCAGGGGTCTGTGTGCCTCGTTCATACTGAACTGAAGAGCTTCAGCAAAGAGCTGAGCAGCTGGCAGGGAACAAAGGAAGACAGGTCAGCCAGGAAGCACCTCTTCTCTGACACAAAGACTGGAGAAAAGGAAAACAGAGCAGCAGCCACATGACTCAGTCTGCATAGGACTTGCCTTGCTACTGTAAGGACCAGAGTCTAATTCCCAGATCTACAGAAGAAAGTCAGGCATGGTGGCACAAGCCTGCAATCCCAGTGCTGGGGAGGGAGAGACAGGAAGACCCCTCAGGCTTGGGGCCAGCCAGTCTAGCTTACTTGGAGAGCTCTGACCAGTGAGAGACCTTGTCTCAAAAACAAAAAGAGGTAGACAAAGCCTGACCAACACCTGAGATTGTCCTCTGCATTCCACATGCATGTGAATATACTCAAATATGTACACACACACACACACACACACACACAGCATACACACACAGAGAGAGAATACACACACAGAGAGAGCATATATACTCACATACATAAAGAGAGTATACACACACACACAGAGTATACACACATATACACAGAGCACACACACACACACAGAGCATACACACACACACAGAGCATATACACTCACATACATAAAGAGAGTATACACACACACACAGAGTATACTCACATATACACAGAGCACACGCACACAGAGCATACACACACACATATACACACACAGAGCATACACACACATATGCACACAGAGCATACACACACACACAGAGCATACACACGTACACATACACACACAGAGCATACATACACACATATACACACAGAGTATACACACACATACACATACAGAGCATACATACACACATACACACACAGAGCATACACACAGAGCATACATACACACATACACACACACACAGAGTATACACACAGAACATACACACACACACACACACAAAGCATAAACAGAAATAGGCAGACAATGTCAGTCTCTCAGCACTTCATTAGTAGAGAAGACACTTGAAGGAAAGACTGAGACACTGCTAGGGTGAGAAGCTATCACTGACGCCAGTTTAAAAAGAAGACTAGAAATTATTAGAATTGTTGAGCATGTAATTATAAAGATCTCAAGATCATCATAAGTGCTGCAAAAGCACTTAGCATTTTGCTAAGTAATGATAATTCCTGATTTTTGTAAGAAAGAAATCCCTACCACAATGTTTATCAAAACCAGAACTACACTAATGGAAAAGTTCTTCCAAAAAAGTCTAAACAAGTGGCCGAATCTCGATTTATTTATTTTTTTTTTTTTAAGAACAATGCAAAGCCAGCACACAAAAATCAGATACTACTAATTGCACTAGTAACTCATCCGTCAGCACAATTAAAAACTGCAAGAAACTCCAAGGTCATTTACAGTGGCTTTGAGAGCAGAATCAAGAGCTAATTCTGAGGTAAGCACACACAGTCCCACATACAGCTCTACTACAGGGATCACAAATCAGCCATAGAACCCCACTAATGGCACTAATCCCAACACCCAATATAGGCATCGCAGAATATTCTGGCTGTGAGCCTCCGAAGCCACCATGTCCAAAATGACCCTCACTCATTCTGTGAATTCTCACTGATTTATAGTCTAGATTACAGAGTTCCATCCATGACCACATTTGGCTTAGTCCTGTTGTCTGTTTGTCAGTCTCCCCCCCCACACACACACACACACACCACCTCATGAATAAAAGTCTCTATAACTCCAAGTCTAGACAGACAGCAGGCATCCTGCCTCCTGTTTTGCATCACAGGCATTTTAAAGAGACACCTCCGTGGTCTTCGTTCACGGAAAATAGTCATTTATACTCCACAAGATTCAAAACCCTGGGGAGGTAGCTTAGTAATTTAGCATTTTTGCTTCAGTGAAAATATTATTTCTAGTTCATAATGGGAAGTTCAAAAACATTGTTTCTTATCATTGAAAGCTTTCCGAAGTGTATAATCTGGACTCTTTATAGGTATGTTCCCTATAAAACGGTCTGGAGAACAAATATCGGGTCTTCCTACAAAGAAATCCCTTCAGTATCTTCAGTCGCTTGAGGGCCAGGTCTTTAATTTAGGGCTGAGCGAGACTCACAGATAAACACTTTAAAGTCCTGGGATCTGCACTTAGCTTTAACAAGCTTTTAAGATGGGATGGGGGCATGCTTCTCTGTCTGCTGGGCAGACTGTGAAGTCACAGAGCATGCAGGGCTTCGTCCATTCAGTAGTCTGTGCCAGATTCTTCATGGAAGCCAGGCAGCACAGGAATCCGGCCACCAGGGTGGACTGGGTGCAGTTTGAATACTTTCCCTTTCTGACCCTGGCCGAGTTCATGTCTACCTGGCCCTGCTGAATGAGACCTTGCCTGCAAAAAAAGTTTTCAGATGAACTGAGAGATAAAGAGGAGGACTTAGTGAAATAAGGTGAGGTAAATCCAATTCAATGTCCTTAAGAATAGACAGAGGCATGGCACCGACTGACAGGAGCCTCCTATAGAGGTGGAGTTAGGAATGAGATGGCTAAGCTGGGCAGTGGTGGCCCACACCCTTAATCCTAGCACTGGAAAGTAAGAGTCTACAGCGAGCCTGGTCTACAGCGTGAGTTCCAGGACAGCCAAAGCTACACAGAGAAACCCTGTGTCCAAAAAAAACAACAACAACAACAAAAAAAAACCAAACAAACAAGACTGCTGGCATTCTGGTGTGGGGAAAATGCATTCTATTGATATAAGCTACCTTCTTTGTGATACTCTGCTGTAACAGCCTAGGAAACTGGTACATACCTCACCTCCAAAGTGCCTGTTTGATTAGTCTCAGGTGAGCATGGGCATCAGGATTATTACAAGGGCACCCCAGGCGATTCCCAGGTTGGAGCATTTGCAGGCCCACTCAGACTTCTCAGATTCTAAACTCTAGGGTAAAGACCCGGCCATCTGTAGTCTAAAATGCTCTCCAGATGATCCTAGCTAACACAAGCCAATGTCTAAATGTTGGTTGCTTTGGTTAATAGCTACTACAGAGCAAGGGATGCTAACCAACAGGAATGAAGAAAAGCAGTAATCAGGAGTATTACAGAGAACAAAAAGAGTAATTTGTGTTTTCCTGAACAGCACTGAGAACAGTGCCTCTGGAAACCTCTACCCATCCAGCTTCTGGAGACGCTGAGGCGGGGCACCCGTTGAGCCCAGGAGTTTGAAGGCAGCCTGGACAACCATGTCATTTCCAAATTTGTAGAAGCTGCCCTTTGAGCATTGTCACTGGGACACAGGACCACTCAGCTCTCCATGGAGACTATATCTGTAGCCCGTCTCGGTCAGCAGAAGTCAGGGGCAATCTAAACCCTCAAGCTCCAAAGTGTGGCTGGGACCAACTTCTCTTTACTTCAGTTGTTAGATAACTGCCATTTCTTTTTCTCCACACCCCAAAGAGTAAAACAGGTCAGTACAGAACATTTGGTGTGGCACTCTGCCATTGGCCATAATCAATCTGTGTGTGAGTGACTACAGTAAACCACTAAGGATGGGGGCGGGACTTTGGTAAAGGCCACATGACTAGCGCTGCTTAGTAGGAAAGAACATATCAGCTTTTATTTTCTTTTCAGAGATGAATGGCTTCAAACTCATGTTTACATTTGTTTGATTTGCGTGTGCCTTCCCTCAAGCAGAAAGCCTTTCCTGTAAGCACTGAACAATACTCTTTTTTAGGGGATTTCATCTTGACCACATATTCAGCTTACCTCCTCCAACACCTGGAGGACTCGGGGTAATATATCTGCACTGTAAGTCACCATGTCTGTAACATTACACCTAAACAGTGTGTGTGTGATGCTGTATGTGATCTTGGTTTAGAAAACATCCTAGGAGAAAAATGAAGTCAACTCTAATAAGCACTAGGAAAGTTATTAAATAGACAAAAGTATGCTTCTGAGGCTCCATCCCTCTTCTTGGTGTAGACTGTGCCCTGAGGAGCCAGAACTCCTCAGAGGAGACTATCCAATAGGACAGCAACATTACCCTTGAGCGGCCTGGTTCTCTCCATCCTTGAAGTTCACCCAGCGTTGTGGTTTAAGCCCTGGTTCCTTATGGATTTTGATCTCACACTTGCTATGCAAGCCTTTTACCACTGCCGTGTGCTCCCTAGCCCTTATTTTGAGACAGAGTATTGTAAAACTGATCGGGCCTTGAGTTTTTCCTGCCAGTCTAAACAGGACTTGAATTTGGAATCCTCCTGCCTCCTTCCCTCCCTCGTAGCTGGGATTAAAGTTCTTCACTGCCAGGTGTGCAGTTATGTTTTAATTAGCTGAGACCAAGTAATATTCTAACGTGTAGTCAGTGAAAAGAATATCTTGTGAGGATTCGGTAGCACATGCCAAAATAACCCTTTCCTCCCCAAGTTGCTTTGTTCATGGGCTTTATGAGAGAAATAGAAACCAAAGTAAGACAGTACCTAGCCCAAGGGCAAAAGGGAAAAGCTGGTACATATGGATGGAGGCAACTCTCTAGAAAATGAAGACGCTAAAGCGGAGCAGACCCTGAAGGCTGAGATGCAGGAGGCCCTAGCAACGTGGGTTTGTTTATAACTGTACTTGCGGTGACTGTATAATTTGAATGCTATTTTTATTAAGTTTTACATAAGTACAGACTTTTGTTTTACTTATTTTAAGCTGTGCTGTTAGCATCTGAAGCACCTCATTCTTTTGTGTGGGAAGGTACAAGTGTCACCTGACAAAAACGTATCTCAAGCTGGATTGATGTGGGGAAAACATTGTTCCTGGCTAATTTTGAAAGAGTTCTCTTGGAACCCAGGATGTCCAGCCATTCAGCCACTTTGGCGCAAAGCCACCTGCAGTGTGGGAAAACTGAAAATTCATTTCTATGTCCCACACTATCAAGAACAAACTTCCAATCAACTGGAGATCTGCTGAACCCGACTCCTTACAATTAGCTTTGCCAGCACGCCCGCCAGGCAAGCTGGACTTTCTGCTGACGTCACTGAGATGGCACACCCGGAAGAGCAGTGATTTTTCGTCTAAGACTGCGTCTCTACCCTGATCATTCTACCATTTTTATTTCATTTCCTGAAAGTCAAGGTTGGCTTGTGAAAAGTTGTTACACTACAGCCAGAATGTGACATGCCAGCATTGAGTCAAGCCCTTTCCCTGTTCACGGCATCAAATAGAAATCTCTGGCTTTTACGGTGGCTTTCTGACACCCACACAAAGACAATCGGAAGTTCTTGTATACTGTCAATGATTGTCTAAAATACTGTACCTATTTATTAAAGTATCTAACAAAGTTGGCTACAGTTCGAAAGTATTAAAATGTCTATAAAAAGTTTGTGGTGGCTACAACAGTTTGCTATCCCAGCAACAAGGAATGAGGTTCCCCTTCCCCCATATTCTTGCCAGCATTTGTGGTTGGTTATTTCGTAGACCATAGTCTTTGTCTCAAAGGCAAGTTGTTTAAATTTGCATTTCTTTCATGTTTGTGTTGTATTTGTTTTGTTGTTGTTGTTGCTGCTGTTGTTGTTGTTGTTGCTGTTGTCATTGTTGATGTTGTTTTGAGACAGTTTCTCTGTGTAGCCCTGGCTGTCCTGGAACTCACTCTGTAGACCAGGTTGGCCTCGAACTCACAGAGATCTGCCTGCCTCTGCCTCCCGAGTGCTGGGACCAAAGACATGCACCAACACTACCCTGCAACTTTTCAGGAACTCCTAAAGATGAATATTTTTTTTAAAAAATATTTCTCCGTTATTTTCATTTCTTTTGAAAAAGAACTCTGTTCAAATTGATAGCCCATTTTTAATTGAATTATTTATTTCCTTGACTCCATATTTTGACCATTTAATATATTCTGGATATTATCTGTCAGATGTTATCTCTCTGGAAAAGGCTTCCTCTTCATTTAATGTTTCCTTGCTTTTTAATGTTGTGAGGTCCCACTTGTCAATTGTTGACTTTAATTCCTAGGCAAATAGAATCTGAAACCATCCTTTCTTACACCTATATCTGAGCGGACTCCACCTATGTTTTCTTGTAGCAATTTGGACATTCCTGGCTTCACATTGAGATCCTTGATCCGTTTGGAGGGGCTTTTTTGGTTTGGTTTGTTGATACAGGTGATAGACACAGGTCTAATCTAATTCTTTTACATGTGAATATCTTTTTTTTTTATGGCAGATTTTTTATTGAAAAATAGTCATAGAGCTATATGAGAAGTAGACAGATAATATTAATCTTATAAAAAGTAAGAGCAGTAACTATTTCTTATGTCATATTTTATTTTTATAAATGCTGTCATTGTGGCCACTGAGGTGACTCAGGGACCAAAGGGTTTTGCCAAACCCAATGACATGAGTTTGATCACTGAAACCCACATGATTGGCAGAGAGAACAGATTGCCACAAATAGTCCTATTACTTCCACACACCTAATATGGTACGTACAAACTCATACACATACACAAATCTTCCTAACATGTGCACACACAGATCATATATATACACATATACAGTTTGGTTATAAATTTTTTTTTTTTTTAAACCAGCCTGGGGTATACAGTCAGACCCCAGGGGAAATGTTTACTGTCCTTTTTTTTTTTTTTTTTTTTTTTTTTTGATATTTTATTTACATTTCCAATGTTTCCCCCTTTCTAGGTCTCCTGTTTGAAACCTCCTACCCCTCCTTCTCTCCAGCCTCTATGAGGGAATTCCACCTCCCACCCACCCGCCCACCCACTCACATATTCCCACCTTGACATTCCCCTTTACTGGGTCCTCTAACACCCTCAGGCCCAAGGACCTCTCCTCCCCCTGATGGCTAACAAGGCCCTCCTCGGCCACATATGTGGTCCGAACCATGAGTCCCTCCATGTGTGTTCTTTGGTTGGTGGTCCAGCCTCCAGGAGGACCGGGGGGTTACTGTTGCTCCCTCCATGGAGCTGCAAACTACCTCAGCTCCTTCAGACCCTTTTCCAACTCCTCAATCTGGGACCTCACTCTCAGTCCAGCCGTTACTGTAAAGAGAAACTTGGGCATTCTGAACTTTTGGGCTAATATCCACTTCTCAGTGAGTACATATCATGTTCATTCTTTTGTGACTGAGTTACCTCGCTCAGGATGATATTTTCAAGTTCCATCCATTTGCCTGCAAATTTCATGAAGTCATTGTTTTTAATAGCTGAGTAGTGCTCCATTGTGTAGATGTACCACATTTTCTGTATCCATTCCTCTGTTGAGGGACATCTGGGTTGTTTCCAGCTTCTGGCTATTATAAATATGGCTGCTATGAACATAGTGGAGCATGTGTCTTTATTACATGTTGGAGCATCTTCTGGGTATATGCCCAGGAGTGGTATAGCTGGGTCCTCAGGTAGTATCCTGTCCAATTTTCTGAGGGTCTGCCACACTGATTTCCAGAGTGGTTGTACCAGTACATGTGAATATCTAATTGTTGTTATTTAACATCATTTCTTGATGATACTGTTTTTTTCCTCCAAGTGTGATTTGGGGATTTTTTTTTTTCGTATTCTCTTTTATAAACTACAGTTAGAAAAAGAAAAGTTGTTTGGATATTCTAAGGCACAGTAGAGCAACTATAATGAACCACATAAAACAATACCTCTACAAGTAGCTAAGGGAGGAAGGTTGAAGGCACCTAACATACAATCGTTGGTAGAGGAGATGGAAATGCTAATTACTCTGCTTTGATCATTAACCAACATATATTTGAATCCAATCATAATACCATATCCAATAAATAATTACAAATAATTGATGTCAACTAACAATAGGTAAGTTAGAACAGAAGGTGAGCATTCCATGTACACAGACCCCTTAGGGGGCCTCCCTTCCTGGAGCACAGGAAGGGACAATGGTACAGAGCCAGTCTAACTCCCTTCTCTGGCAGAGAACAGTGCAAGGGCCACACACACCCCTCCCAGGGCAGTTTGGATATACAGGTGGCCTCCTCCTCAGCTTTCTGTTTCAGGAGCTGCTACTATATGCTGGAGTTTGACTCCATGCCCCTTGATCTTGATGCAAGCATAAATGACACCAGACTTGGATAGCCACAATGAGGGAGTGTCTGGTAAGTAAGGGATGAGAAAGAGACAGAGACAGACAGACAGACAGACAGACAGACAGACAGACAGACAAAGAGTGAGAGAGAGTCAGAGAGACAGAGACAGACAGAATAACCCACAGATGAGTGCCTGCCCCTTCCAATATTGACAACTTGCAAGATATAGGACAGTACCTTCAGCTTCTGCAACAAGACCCTCATGTCGGCACAGCCTTTGCTATACATGGAGAGCAAAGGCCAGGGAAGAATGGCATAATGGGGACTGACCCAGAATAAGAAACCCAGAACACCAGCCTGGAGGACTCTGGAATTATCAGTGATTGGGTCAGCCCCCAGGTCATCGAAAGGATCCATAAATGTCAGTATGCCCAATGCCAGAGTCATGATGGATTGAACTTGGATCAGCCATCAAGCAGATGCCCACTCCAAAGGGAGAAGTAGGAAGAAATCAACCCTCTGAATCCTTGCCATGGGGACCAAAACTGCAGAACAATAAACAATAACATTATTATGTCTCTACTGTGGCTTTGATATTTACATTTGGTATTTTGCTTTTTTGTTTGTGTGTTTGTTCTTTGCAGTGCCTCTATGGACTTTATGCAATGATTACTCTAAGAGTAAAGTATTACCTATCACAAATCTTGAAAAAAAAATTTTGATGAGTAAATAATATTTTTTCTCCATTAAAAAAAAAAAAGCCCATACCCTAATCCCTGGAAAATGGGAAGATGCCGCCCTGTGTTGGGAAAGATATTTTGAAGATGTAATTCTGTTGTGAATGTGGAGATGGGAAAATTGGCTTAGTTTCTTAAGGAGTCTGATGTTGTCCCAACAGGCATTTGGGGAGATCAGCAGGGGATCAGAGGGGTAGGGGCAGCTGTGGAGAGGCAGCTGTGGAGACAGAGAAGAGATGAAGGGGCCACAGAAGTTGAAAAAGTCAAGAAACCAAATTCTTCCCAGCAGGCTTCCGCAGAAAAGCAGCATTACTATTACCCAAGTTCTGGGCCTTTGAGCTCCAGGACTGGAAAAGAACGAGTTAGTTTTGTTTTAAGCTAGGAAGTTTGTAGTAGCTTGTTATAACATTGATATAAAACTCGTGCAAAGGAATAAATATCATTCTGATATTTTAAAAGTATTCGTAGGACAAAAAAAAAAAAAGATCTTGAGCTTATCCTACAAGTAATTTAATTGAAAATGTTTAAAGGTAACAAAATATTATTTTTTTCTGCATATTTGATGGATCTCAAAACTGAATGCGAAGACTTTATTGGTCTGCTGAGCAGTGGTGGTGCACAACTTTAATCCCCTTTAATGCCTTGGGAGGCAGAGACCAGTGGGATTCTGTGAGGTCAAGACCAGCCTGGTCTACAGAATGAATTCTGGAACAGTTTACACAGAGAAAACCTGACTTGAAAAATGAGAGTACCCTTCTGACTCATAGGCAACACCCATGTCAATGCTGTGTACCATTAGCCACTAGCTAGGCACAGTGGTGCACATCTATAATCCCCGCACTATGGAGAAAGATGCAGGATAATAGATTTCAAGAGCATCATCTTGGCTGCACTGAGAAAGCAAAGTCCAATGGAGTCTCTAGCTGGTATAAGATGAACACACGGGGCAAATGAGAAGTAAATGTGTTTTGATGCTAACATTTGATGGGCTGGCGTTATTGCAGCAGAGTCTTGCCTGTCCTTATGCGTATAAACATCACGGGCTCCCTGGCATTTGACTCACTCTTCTCCTAAAGAGATGAAGAGCAGAGTTTTTACCTGTCAGAGAGGTTTGAGATAACAGCAACTTCATACGTGGACATAGTCTTATTGCTATCAGTTCTGTCTATGTTACCTAAAGCAAGATACAAAACCTCTCCAAGATTCCACCCTACCCCACCCCCATTCTTTAAAAAAGGAATAGAGCTGGGGAGGAGGTCTACAGCTTACATAATAGGCACAAGGGACTAGATTCAATCCCTAGGACCACAAGCAAATACATGTAAAAAAAAAAAAAAAAAAAAAAATAGAAGTGAATGCTACGTTCCCTGTGCGGTTATTGATCAAGTGAAATAATAGGGTGATAAGTATTTAAATTTCAATAAAACTTCACATTCAAATTTCAACGAAAATAGCAAGTCCTGCAGAACTTATTTTAGTTCATAGTATTCCCAGTCAATTCCACTGAATAGCACGAGGAAAATTAACCAAACTGTGGCATACTCTTAAGCAGTGTCTGAGGGCATTTACCTCTAAACCTTTCATTGTACGCGTGTACCTACAATTAGTAGATCATTTGCCCAAGGAGAGTAATCTATTCCAATGGCCTACTGCCCTTTCTTGCTAAATGCTCAATCATCAGTCATTTATTCAGAACAAAAAGCAGGCTGGGTGTTGGTAAACAGGCCCCATGAGGACAATAAGTCTATCTTACTCATTCGCACGGTTCGTCTGGACTTCTAACTGTGTGCCTTGGATACAGTCCTGTGCTTTTATGTCTTTAATTGCTTTGATTACAAATATGCTTTGTTTCTGCCTGACTCTTCCTAACAATAATGTGATTATCAAATGCCAAAGGCGATGGGACCGTCCATGACTGCGTCATGTGACTGGGCCACATATGCCCTAGAGTATTTAAAGAAAGCCATTTCCTGAGGCGGGATGCTTATCCCATAGGCATCCCTGCATGGGGCAGAAAGTCATTGGGGCTCTCTTTTCACATGTAATATTATAAACAAAACAAGATATATTTATTATGTAGAAGGCATATTCACATAAGTGAAAAACAAAGTGTCTTAGTTACTTTTCTATTGCTGTGAAGAGACGCATGGCCAAGACACCTTACAGAAGAAAGAGTTTACTGGGAACTTACAGTTCCTGAGGGTTAGAGTCTATGACTGTCACAGCAGGGAGCATGGTATTGGGCAGCCAGCCAAGTGTTGTGCTGGAGCAGTAGCTGAGAACTTTCATCCTTATCCAGAAATAGGAGGCAGAGTGCTTACTGGGAATGGATTGGGCTTTTGAAGCATCCAAGTTTGCCCTGAGTAATACACCACACCTCCTAATCCTTCCCAAACACTCCACTAACTGGAGACCAAGTATTCAAACATAGAAGCCTATGGTGGTCATTCTCATTCAAATCACCACACAGGGTGTCTTAGCCAGGGTTTCTATTCCTGCACAAACATCATGACCAACAAGCAAGTTGGAGAGGAAAGGGTTTATTCAGCTTACGCTTCCATGTTGCTGGTCATCACTAAAGGAAGTCAGGACTGGAACTCAAGCAGGTCAGGAAGCAGGAGCTGATGCAGAGGCCATCTAGGGATGGTTCTTACTGGCTTGCTTGCTTCTCCTGGCTTGCTCAGCTGGCTTTCTTATAGAACTGACTACCAGCCCACAGATGGTACCACTCACAAGGGGCCCTCCCCCCTTGATCACTAATTGAGAAAATGCCTTACAGCTGGATCTCATGGAGGCATTTTCTCAACTGAAACTCCTTTCTCTGTGATAACTCCAGCTTGTGTCAAGTTGACACAAAACCAGCCAGTACACAGGGTATAGAAAATCTAGAATGACATATTCCACTCTAATGATCTGCAGATTCTCCTGGATTTTGTAATGAGGGTCAACCAGTACAATGCTTCTGGAGAGGCAGACAGAAGAGAGTTCAGAGGACCTCGCATCCCGTCATCACACAGGGACATTTACTGAAGCATATTAGTGTATACCTATGTGTCAGGATCTGGCATTCAGAGAAAGTGTGGTCAAGACTGTGACTCTTCCATACACTCTCACGCCTTGAGGCAGAAGGGAAATGCCTCTACCTCTCCTGCAGTGTGAAGAAGAAAGTATCTTGAAAACAACAGCTTAACTGATTCCAAACTTCAGAAGGACAGTGGCTTATGGCATTGCTTTGGAGGGAATGCAGAATTGGGTTAAGAGAAGAGGCAAACAGTTCAAAAGTCTTCCTTTAATAGGAATGCAATAGATGCCACAACAACAATGCCTTGATTCTCAATTACACTAAGACTCCTTTCTTCCAGGTTTTCCTGCTTATTCTTGGTTCCCATGTTCCCCAACTAGCACATCACTCAAAAAAAAAAGTCATTTAGGATGCCTGGGAACATTTCACAATTTTAGCGTTTCGTGGTTAGCCTCTAGACTTGCTTATGTATATTATATTAATTATATCTGTACCTTGACACCAATTCTCTCTCTTCTCTCCCCCCTTCTCTCCCTTCCCGACACCCCCTTGTGTATTTGCACACGTGCACAGGGAGGCCAGAGGAGAATTACCTCTACTACGTTGCTTTTTTCTCTCCAAAACAGGGTCTTTTATTAAAATTGAAGACACAAAGAAACCATAGCTTTGCATGCACTTTTTTGCTCCTGTTATCATAAGGGTATCATTATCAGGGCAGGAAAATAAAATGCGATATATTTTATCATATTTATATATTTTTACTGTGTATCTTATTATATAATTATACACATTATTATTATTATTATTATTATATATCCTGTACTATTTTGTAGTACAGAAGTAAAACCCTAGATAGTCCTTATGCTATGCAAACACTCTCCCACCAAGTTAACATTCCCAGACACACAGTATATTTTATGTAACATTTTGTAATGAAGAAAACTACTCTTCTTAATCTCCTCAGGTCTGTTTGTTCACAGAGTGTCCATCCAGTCTCCTTGCCAGACAAAATACCGGTATAAGGCAAGATGAACTGTCATCAAAAAGTAGCGCCTTTGACCTTAGAGCGGGACAGGAAGGTGACAGCCCACAGGAAGTGACTTATTCACCATCAAACATTGAACTCACCAAACAGAGGCTACCCAGTAGCTCCAAAGCAAAATTATAAAGTGCTTTAAAGAGCCGGTTCCTTGGGGCCAATGATGTCCCCAAATTGACAGGGTAAGAAAGAGTACAGAGATGGGGAAATTGAGCTCCACAAATAATATCTTTGTGGTGAGTTTCCTCAGCTCAGTGCTTGGATATGTTTACAGTAAAGAGTGCATGAACTTGACAGACAGCTGAGAGCACTGATTGTCTCAAGAGCAGAGATTCCTTGGAAATGATAAGGTGCAAACACTGTCAAATGGCTCCCTTTGCATCACACTGCAATCTCTAGCCATAACAGCTGCCAGGACCAGCAGGAGCCAAGCTGCCAGCCATCCCTCAAAACACCAGGCTCCTGCTATCTGTGGGATCCCTGGACTACATAATAACAGGGACTTTAGCAGCTCAGGTTGGGTTGGGTTTGAGACAGAGAATCTCTGGCCATGGGACTCAAATGGAGATGCAGCCAGGGAAGGATGCTATGAGGACCATGTGATGAGGGTAACCAAATGGGAGCCCTGAGATACAGGAAGCCAGGATTCTTTGCTGGCCTCATCCTCTCCTTTGTGCTGATCTAGGTAACAGGCTCACTACTGAAGATGAGACTGAACCTGGGGTTGTATCTTCTTCAACCAAGCTTCCAAGGTCTATATCCCCTGAAAGAAATCAGGGATCCTGACTATAGTTAAAAAGTAGTGCACCTTAACTGGATTTTCATATGAGAAACCCAGACAAAATTTGACTTGTATAACTAATATTAACTAGAGAAATGGCATTTCTGTACAGGAGAGTGGCACTATCTCATACCTACCACACATTTGGGATAGCCTGGCATCCTCTACTCATGCCATATGCATAAATTCACAGACTGTCCAGGTACTACTGCCACAACTGTTAACATTATCCATTGTTGATCTTTTGCAAACACTTATTTACAACAGCAAGCTCTGTGCCAGAGGATTAAAACCACGAATGATCACAATGTTAACAAGCCTTGGGCTTCTTTAGCTGAACCTGTGCAGGGTCTCTTCCGGATGAAGCAGTGTGTGACAATTGAGTTGGGTTATAGAAGTCCCTAAGGCCCCGCCCACCTACTGAGCCCACTAATGTAAGATGGTAGGTTTTCATATGGAAGTGTGGTATGGCCCAATTCTCTTCCTTGCATGACTGTTTAATCTATTCCTTCTGATGCAGCAGTCTTGGCACAGAGGCCCACGCTCCTGAAAGTGTTTGGAGAGAACACAGAGTGAGGGAATAGGTACCTGCAAACCCATTCAGGACAATGACATCTTTTCTGTTCCAATCAGCAGAAAACACAAACTCCTCCCATCCACTGAGTACCTCCATCCTAAGGCTGTTTCCTGGATTTTTGTTTTGTTGTGACACTCACATTGGCTTTAAAATAAAAATTCTTCTGCCTCAGCCTCCCCAGTACAAGGATTACAAGCAGTACAAAGGAGAGGATGAGGCCAGCAGAGAATCCTGGCTTCCTGTATCTCAGGGCTCTCATTTGGTTACCCTCATCACATGGTCCTCATAGCATCCTTCCCTGGCTGCATCTCCATTTGAGTCCCATGGCCAGAGATTCTCTGTCTCAAACCCAACCCAAGCTGAGCAGCTGAAGTCCCTGTTATTATGTAGTCCAGGGACCCCACAGATAGCAGGAACCTGGTGTTTAGGACTTGTCCAAAAGATTTTGTTATTGTTTGAGTTTTTGTTTGTTTGAGACAGACTCTTACGATACATAGCCTTGGCTGGCCTGCAACCTCCCATGTAGACCAGTGTCTCCTTATACTCATAAGATCTGCCTGCCTCTGCCTCCTGAGTGCTGGAATAAAAGTCGTGCACCACTTTGCTGGGCTTGTTCTAAGTCCCTTGATATTAGCAAATACAACATGTGATACTGTCGAAGACTGACCTAATTAGCTTAATATGGCTATCCCCCATTGTACCAGTTGTCCTGTAAGTGACTAACTTCATTCTTTATGACTAAAAGTATTCTATCATGTATCTAAACCACACTAGTCCTAAGATTCAGAAAGTGAAGAAAACTTAGTTCCAGAGAGGTTTAACTTACAAGATTCGCAAGGGCCCTCTCTGAGCTACACGACTGCTGGAGAGAGGAGATGCTCTAACAGTCCAGGTGTGCAGGAAGCTCCAGGGATGCAGGTTTTGTGAGTTATAATCCATTCTAGAGTGGGCTGTCCATGGCATAGCTGCCTTTAAGTCACCCTTAATCAACAAGTAAGCCCAATAAACTCATTGCTTTCCCAAGATAGACTCTTATCAAATCATTAATTTGATGTGTTGTTAGTGCCCCACCCGGGGTGAGTAGGCAAGTATGTCTCCTCAGGAAATTCACATAAACATGTATTGATTACTCTGTCCTATGTCTGAGATCCATTAAGATTTACTGAGGTATTTACCATGTTTTGTTATAACTAGGGGCTTGTTTATGGGAAATTCATGCCAACTGGTGGATCTTCTTGTTTTGCTTTTATTTATCTTGTAGGGTAGTAGGGTTGCCTGTGGCACATTACACAGGTAGAGGTCAGGGGGGCAACTCAAAGGAATTGGTTCAAACAGTTCATATTGACTGCTCACAGACCCATATTTTGAAGTAAATTCTCATCTTAAATAGACCAGGTAACATTTCCCAATCCAACTGAGGGCAGGCTTCTGGATGCAAACATTTAGAAGATACCTCTTTTCCCTCATCTACAATAGATAACGGGTTCACAGATAGCAAGTTTCTCCACATTTTTTCCTCTAAGGGGTGCCCATGGATTTAGGGTTTAGGCCCTACAGATCATGTCTACTCCCACCTCTTACTGTAGGTATGCCTTTGACTTTGTAACTCATCTCTCATTAGAGCTGTTGGCAAAATAAGCTGTAGGCCCATAGGAAAGCCACCTACTCCAATGCCTCTTCAGCTCTCTAAATGCCTGCTCCCTCTAAGAACCTAGCTCAATTATGCATTTAAAATCATTCTTCTTTTAACTTGTGTATATCATTTTCAGTCATTGTTATAGTTTCCATCCATCATTTTATCATCAAACAAAACCAAGTACATGTTGTTACTCCTTCCTCGGCTTTTTGCTTAGTAGCTTATTATTATTATGTCTGTTTTCCACAGTTCACATGCAAATAATACTTATGTGCATACAGACATTTTCTAATGGTCTTTTCTCTCTTGTTGTTCAAAGATTCATTAACTCAAAAGAAAAAAATCTGTCTACACATCGTATTGGATCTAGTTTCTACCTCCTTAAACTTCTTTTTTTCTGAGTGGTACCCAGCAAAGAGACCATCTGACACTAAACAGACTCATTTTCTGGAGAAGTCATGTCAATACACTAGGGTAACGTGGTCTCTCTCCTTCTCCCCAACCCCTTCTGTGCATTCGTGTGCTCACGCATAAACCATTTGTATGCCTTACAGACAACAATCTAGGACTTGTGCAGATTAAATAAACCATATGATTATATATTTGCAAATGTAGCACCATTGAGCAATCGTTTTACAGCACATGAACTCCAGGAGGTTCTACAACATTTATTCTCTTGACATAGTTACAGTGTCTTATGGTTTCTATTGCAGCAATGAAACACCAGCACCAAAAAGCAAACTGGGGAGGAAAGGTGTTTATTTCCTTACAATGGAAGCTTCCACTTCCGTATTGCTGTTCATTACTAAAGGAAGTCAGGACAGAAACTCAAACAGGGAAGGAACCTGGAGGCAGGAGCTGATGCAGAGGCCATCCAGGGATGCTGCTTACTACAGGCTTGCTTCACATGGCTTGCTCAGCCTGCTTTCTTATAAAACCCAGGACCCACCCCAGGAACAGCCCTGCCCCATTGATCACTAATTGAGAAAATGCCTCGAGTAAAGAGCACCTCTTGGGTTGGAGAGGTGGCTCAGTGGTCAAGAGCACACATAAAATCCTGAATTTAGTTCCAGGCACCTACATGGCAATTCACAACTACCTGTAAGTCCAATTCCAGGGAACACGACGCTTTCTGCTGGCTTCCCGGAGCAGTGGGGATATACATCCTGCACATACCTACATACAGGCAAAATACTTCTACATATAAAAATTAAATAAATAACCCTAAAATGAAAAAAAATTAGAAGAATATATCTTACAGAAATTAGTAGAGACAGAAAAGCTTACATTTCAGTTAGATGGTGAAAAAACCAATTTATCGGGAGAAAATAGTCTGAGGAGGGAAGTAGAGGGGGGAAAACATGCTAGAAAGGTAGGTGGATACCAGAGAACCAGCTTGTTGTGAAGACCCAAAGTCTCCTGTTCCATTGATTTATTATTAGATCCTATGCTCCCAAATGTCCAGATTGGCCTGGGGCCTTGTTGACACAAAGAAAAATCATATACCAGCCACATGCACATCTTACTATGACATCCTCAGTTGTCATTACTGATACTGTGTCCATAAGTGGGGAATAAGTAGGTTACAGATGAAGAAGTTCTCATACAGAAAGTGTTGCACCTTGACGCTAACCCTGACTGTTGAGGGATGGCTTTGTGCACTGTGTATTTACAATGCTGATTTTATGCTCAGACATCTGGTTGTAGTCTGGACGATGGCATGATCAAACATCTCTGGTCTCAGTGTTATGTAAAAAAAATGCTTCCCATCACTTCTGATTGGTCAGTAAAAGAGCTGATCAGCCGAATAGCTGGTCAAAAGAGATAGGGCCGACTTCCAATCCCAGTCATGGGGTCCTAGGGAGATCAGAGGAGAGGGAAAGAAGGGAGGAAGAAGGTACAGAGAAACCCAATGGAAATACCAGGAGGATTTGCCACGAGATGGCGATTGAGAAGGCAGCCATGATGACGCACATGGACCAGAGGAAACCACAGCAACACTGAGATGCAGGTAAAGGGCCACTTGGGTGGGTAAGCAGCCTAGAGGGTTAGAATACATCAGAATCTGGCCAGCTATTAGTGCCTAAAGCTTGTTAATAAAAACTCCAGGTCATTTACTGTGTCATTTACTCGGGAGCTAAAACAGGCTAGTGCGAGCATAGAAACACCCTGCAGTTACTTGGGAGCAAAGGGGACTAGAAAACCCCCAAGAATTATTTTTACACCTGGTTCTTTATAGACCACACTAAGGAACAGGAGCTGAGACTATTGATAGGTCTGCCCAAAATCATTTATAAAATTTTGAAGGTATGGTGTTGAACAAAATACCCACTCTACCTTGTTAATATTTTCAAATAGTATCTTATCTTTAAATATTAAATTGACATTTTCAAATGACCTTATCCTATTTTATTATTTTTTTAAAGATTTGTTTATTTATTTTATGTATGTGAGTACACTGTCGCTCTCTTCAGACACAGCAGAGGACATCAAATCCCATTACAGGTGGTTGTGGGTCATCATGTGCTTGCTGGGAATTGAACTCAGGACCTCTGGAAAAGCAGTCAGTGCTCTTAATTGCTGAACCATCTTTCCAGCCCCTTATTATTATTTTTAGGTGCCTGGTTTTTTCTAATGAGAAAGAGAAAGAAAGGGTATGAATACAGGTGGGCAAGAAAATGAGGAAGAAATGGGTATAGCAGGAGGAGGGAAACAATAATCAGAATATATTGTATAGAAAAATCTATTTTCAGGGAAGAAAAAACAGAAGAAGGAAATACCTACTCCATCTTGCTAATATTTAAAACAATCTAATTTAAGCTTTCATATATTATGTCCCATAAATGTGTGATTACATTTAAAACCTAGGATTAGAGGAGGAGACAAACAAACTATATCTCTCTTCCTAGAAAATCTCTATGTTCCA
This sequence comes from Uromys caudimaculatus, assembly GCA_028551405.1. Lineage (NCBI taxonomy): Eukaryota > Metazoa > Chordata > Mammalia > Rodentia > Muridae > Uromys > Uromys caudimaculatus. The sequence continues at coordinate 125,131,455 of CM052700.1, forward strand.
GGACCCATGTCTTCCTTTACTAAGTGTACTAGCTTTCCAGAAAAACATAATGTAACTAATCTCTCAATTCATGAACATAGCATGCCTACCCCTAATATTCTTTTAACAGATCTGACCTATAGTCAAGTAGACTATAAGTTACTGAAGCCTTTAACTAAATTTCATAGAATTTTAAATCTCTTTTAGCAACTAGCTTAGGACATTATAAGAGCAAACGTTCATATCTGTCTCCTGAGTAACCCGCATCTATACCCTAAGTGATTTCAAAAGAATTTCATGACTACATGGGAATTGATTGAACACACAATCTATTTTCCTCATGCGCATGTAAATTTTGCATCTCAAAATACTGGGTTTCTTTCACTTCCAATGGGAGTTTTGCACACAGTCTATAAATCTTGCTGTTAAGACATTTTCCTTCATTATCCTAAATTTATCTTAATTTCAATCCAATTATAAACTGTTTACTAGAGTTTTCCCCTCATATAATTGAGCACAGTATAGTTGATTTTTTAACTGTAAACATACATCTGTGAATAATTCCTAAATGCCACAGTACATAGGAGATCCTGCAGCATAATGGAAGTAATTTATTTCTAAATTGCTCCCATTTCTCTCATGCCTTGCTCACAGCACTTTATTAAAATCAAGTCCCGCAGGTATGACAGGAGTCTGACCTTGTTTCTGTAGCACTACACACACTGCCCTCGCAAGACTTCCCAGGCTCTTGCGTAGCTCAGAAATTCACAATCTCCACAGCAGAGTCACGGTGAAACAAGAATCTGAAAAAAGTCCACAAGTTTTGGATTCTAGCTCTGCCTAACTCTCTGATTGTGTGACTGATTTTAAGCATTATTTAACCTCCTTTTGCCTTAGCTACTGCATGACTGGGAGCACAGTAGCTTCTTCATAGCACCACTGTGAGAAGATGACTGGCAACCTAAAGGAGGTAAGCAGTATTTTAACAGTTGCTATATGGTTACTTTTACTCTTGAGAAACTCGTTAGCAGACAATTTTGAGGCAATAGATGACGTTGCCTCATAGAGGTTCTACATCAATGCCTGCAAAGATGATAACAGCACCCATAACGTGATCAGTTTACTCTATCACCTTCATGGTCAAATGTCACAGACCAGCCAGTCAAATCTATTTTCAGTAAATAGACCTCCTCCTAGTAGTTCTTAAACAAGCCAACTGTTATTCTTTGCATGAAAGATCTTGACTTTCTATTCAACAACTTGAATAGCGTGTGAGTTGAATCAGACTCATCAAAATGGTACTGGATGTCTCCTGTGTGCAAGGCACTGAGTCAAGATGTATGGAAGAATAAAGGTTTATCCAGTAACTATTAAGTGTCTTGTGCTATGTCAGGCATGGAACTAGTAATAACAATATAAAAGAGAGGAGATAATAATAGTCTTCATTCTTGAGGAGTTTCTAATCTCAGAATGGAAAGAAGACTGTGGGGAGGGGATTAGTTATAACAATGGCTAAGGACTGTATAAGAAAAAGGAAAAAATTTGAAGGAAGAGAAGGACAAGATGAGGTGGAGAGAGGAAGGGATCCACGCCAAAATGGTATGTAAGCTGAACACAGTATCAGCAGGAATTAACATGGAGAAGGTCCAGGCAGAGTACTAGGAAGCAGAGACAAGGTCCCCAGGAGGGCTTTCCTCCATGGAGAAGGTAGCAGGAATGATGGCTGGTGTGTAAAGCTTGGGGCAAGTGCAGATAGAAGGGAAAAGATGCTCACAGAGCACAGTGAGCCATGCTAAGGGGCTTGGCAAGGAGAAGGTACTGAAGGGTTAGCAGGGAGTATGGTTATCAGCATTGTAAAACCATCATTCTGGCTGCAGGGTAAGGACCAGATAAGTTAGGAGATGGTGGGACAAGACTTGAGTCGGAAAAATAATTCAAGATATGGACTTGACCTGGACTCCTAGAAGACTGTCGGGATATAAAGAAACAACAGTTTCAAGAGATACTGAGAAGAGAGACTCAACAAGGTCTGGCGATTGTGGTAAAGTGGGTGGGGAAGAAAGAAGAACCAAGGACAACGTAAGATGAGAGAGAAGACAAAAAATAGAGAATGAAGCTGCCTGTTCCTGGCTGTGTATTATAGAAAGCAGGACAGAACACAATCACTGATAGAACACATACAAAAAGATACAGAAGTGTGCGGAGACAATACCTTAGTTTCCCCAGAAACATCACCCAAGTAGACAGCGCCTGGACTCCAGTGAAGATTCCTGGGGGGCGGGGGGGGGTGCTTGAACAATCTGAAGGGCTGTTTCCATCCTTCAGTGGTGCCAATGCTAAAAGATGGATGCTTGCTGGTGACCAGAGTCCTGAGAAGAAAGTTGTTCGCCTCTAATTCTAGGCTGACCGTGTCTGTCTCTGCACCATCTTTCTCTAGCTGCACCTCTATAAGGTTCTGTCCATTTCATGATAGGTTTGGGCATGGTGCTCTGAGTATATTCTCAGTGAAGACCTTGCCATGATGAAAGCTAGGGGTAGTCAATATGTGTAAGGCTCTGGGCTGAATCCTCAGTACCTCAAAAAAAAAGGTAAAAAACAAACTTTTATATAATGCTTGAAAGCTTTTCTGTATTGGATTTTCATCCTGGAGTAGATTTTGACATTAATATCAGACTTCAAAAAAAAAAAAAAATTAACATTGTTCACAGCATGTATTCTGAATGCTGCTACCTTCGACTCCAGCCCTACTAACCTCAGCCCTGTGATTAGGGCACTTGGCCCAGCCATGGAGGCACACGGAGGAGTGGTCCTGCCTTTTAAATTGCCCCAGCCCATGTGGGATGCATCCTTAACCACAGAATATGTTTTCTTTAAGGCCTTTCCTCGATTGTAAAATCTGAAATTTAATAAGGATTGAGGAAGCCTATAAATCAAACACAATAAAATCATAACTCATACACCTTGTTCTAAGTGGGCTACATATATTTTTATCATTGAAAAGTAGAGATCTGGGTGTTCTTCAAATACTGGTTTCTCCAGCAGTCTGGGGGACAAAGCCGCATTAGTTTTCAATTTACAGAACATGATGTTAGTGATTACATTAACTTAATCTAATATTATTTCCCATATTTAAAGATAGAATGAGAACCGTGTGTTTCAATTGTTGTTGGCTTTAAAAACATAACCGGGAGTGCATGTGCACATGTGTATGTGCGCATGTGCATAAAGGAACAAGGACTCGGCTGGTCTTCATACAATCAGCCAAGTTATTAGTACAGCTGCGTATTCTGTGTCTCAGGGGATTAGGAGCTCGGCCTAAAATCTCATTTAATTACAGAGCATTGACTACCATGGACCTCCTGCATCTGGACCCAGGATAATAGAGAGCATTTTGTCTGAATGGTTTGTAGTGTTTGGGATGGAAACCCATGTAGTTCAATTTCTAACATTTGATGGAGAACAAAAAGCAAAAATTCACAGATGGTTAGTTCAGCCTATTAAACAATTTCACTAACGTTCCTCAACTCCCTTCTCCTACAGAGACTTTGAAAATGCATCCTTTTTCCTTTGGCATATAGGGTGAAAGGACAAAAAAATTATTTAGGTCATCTGTACATGGATATAAAAATAATATTTGTCTCAAGTTATCATAGGAACAACACCAGGCGCTGTAAGCGAAAGACCACAACCAAAAGTTAGATGATATGTTAGTTCATTATAACTACTACTATCATCACCCACTCATTCATTACTCTTTAGAAGAAAAACAACCTTTGAGAACCCCTCAGGCACCAAGCCCTGTTCTCCATGAAGGGAGTAGGGTGATTAATAGTACAGTTTGTGCTTCTGCTCTACGACAACTCACATCTAGAGAGAGAGCTAGGTGAACAAGAAGGTGCTCCAGCCAGTAATAAGTACTGTGAGAAATATGAAGAAAATAAAGGGACAGCGCCACTGGAACTTTTAGGAAAAGCCTTTAGGAAGCATAACATTCTAGTTGGAGACTAAATAAATGAAAGAAAGCCAGCTACTAGAACTATGTTTCCAGACACAGAGCAAATATAATGGCCCTGAGTTAGGCCCATATGAGAAGAAGGGTACCAGAGGCACTGGAAGGTAGGCACAGGTGGGAAGAAAAAGTTGAGGCCTAAGGAACACTAGATGGGGGACCAGTCTTGTCCCTGATGGCAAATTTGAACTTTATCCTCAGAGCTATAGGAAGCCACATATGCTAGGCACTGAAGAGATGTATTCTGAATCCTAATGTAAGAAGGCCACCACTCTAGCTGCTGTGTGGAAAATGGATTAAGGTGTGGCTGGTGAGGAGGAGAAGGGCCAGAGTTGCACCATAGACATGAATTCAGTAGCTATTATGTATAAAAGAAGGTATCTCTGTGATAGTAACAGACAACTAGATGGAGCAGTCAATCAGGAACCTAGCTTCAGAGCACTAGAGAAGGGCAGACGACTCAACCACAGCAGCAAAATTAGAGCAAGGGCAAGTAAAGACTCTGATCTGAATTGTCCCATAGGGAGGTGATAGAAGGGAAAAAAGATGGGTACCACTATGTTTTGGGATATCACTACATCCACAACCTTAGAAGGGAAAACCATCAAAGGAGCAATAAACAAAGGCAGAGGGAGTTCTAGGGAGGGTTTTCCAAGAGCCAAGAAAAAAGGTGTGAGGAAGGAACAAAGGGATTGTGGGTAAGTCTGGTACCATTGGGGGAAATTGATGAGAACCCAGAGGAGGCAATTGCATTTGGCAATGCGGAAGTCATGAATGACCTTGAGACGAGATCTCACTGGTGACTGTAGTGGACTGAGAGAAAGACTTGAATCTGAGGAATTTGGTAAGCAATTGTAGTCAGCTCTTCTGCAAAGTTTCACTATGAAACTCAAAGATAAGAGGAGTAGCTCTAATAAAAAATCTTTCCCGTAAAAATTATTCTAGTCAGTACCATTTTTATGGCTAGGGAGCAATGTATATGATCTCCATATAACTGAAGCCTTTTCTGATAAATAATAGAACTTTATTCTTTACATATTAGTCAGCTGATGAACAAAGAACTTATATGACTTGCACAAGACACGGCAATTATTAAGTAGAGCTACTGGCATCAGATGTTTCCAGCTTCATGTCCCTGGCTTTCTTATATCTGTCTACATCTTCAGCCATTATCTCTAGCTAAATAAATCTGGATCCCTGGATGCTGACTCGTGCATTAGCAAATATATTCCTCACTCAAAGCTCTCTGAGACCCGCCCACCCTGGCTAATGACCGCATACAACTAGGACACCAAAGGTGGAAACGGCTTAAGACAATCTGAACAATGGTGCATCACGAGCCAGCTTTTTCCTTCTCTCTGCTCTGTGTTCCTCAATATCAGTTTTATCTCACGCATCCCAGGTACCTTCTAGAAAGAAAAAAAAAAAACCAAAACACAAACAAACAAACAAAACCCAAAACAACAACAAAAATCCTGTATTCCCCATAGACAATTCCCTTTTTACCTGAAACTTAGCCAATCTCCTTGAGCCAATTAAGGCTATATTTACCTTTATCACTAATTGTCCGTCATAAATGGGCTTATGCTCAGGCTAATGAGCAATATATAAGACCATGGACATTCATTGCCCTCCCTCTTATAAATACAAAATGTCAACAATGATTCATGGATAGATCCTTGAAACCAAACCACATCAAAGCCAATAGGGAAATCTGAAGTACCTCCATGACGAATCCCTACCAGATCACAGTACCATGTGACTAGTTTTTTAAAAAAAAAAAGCCTCCCAACTTCCAGGTTCTTCGAGGAAAGGTGTAGTGGTTTGAATGAAATGTCCCCGATATTATTGGACATTTAGTTGTTCTCCAGTTGTCGATCCTGTTTGGGAGGCTTGGGAGGTGTGGTTTTGTTAGAGCAAATGTGTCACTGGAGGTGTGTTTTGAGAGCTTAAAGACTTGGCACCATTTTCAGTTTACTTGTTTTGACTGATGTTTGCAGTTTGAGGTGTGAGCTCTCAGATGTTCCCTCTGCTCTACCTGTCTGCTGCGGTGCTTGTCTACCATGATGGTGATGGACTCTTGTCTTTAAGTCCATGAAAAACCCTACTTTCTAAAGTCATCTTGGTACAAGGGGTGACTATTGTTATGTCGAACCTGATCGTCTTTGGAGGAACGTGGGAGACTTTGAAATGAAAGCATTTGAACCCTGTAGCTAGGGCTTAATGCGCTATCCTATTGTCAGGTCCAAAGGAAACTCCAATTTCCCAAACTCCAAAAGGCAGTCCATATATCCAGAAATGAGCTCAACCCACTAAGATTTCTGGTGCTTAAGGAAAGCCAGCAGTCCTCAGGAACTTTTGAAACCAGTTTCAATTTGAAAAAAAAAAAAAAAAAAAAGTCATTTTTCTTACCTCTGGCAGAAGGGACAAATAGCCTCACTGACATATGCCTGTAGTTGCACATCAAAGCAGATACTGACCTCGCTCCCTCCACATCAAAAGTACCTGTTAAGCATTACAAGGCCCACCCTAGCATCCTAATCTTCCTCACCTATCCACGCTTCCCTCCTCCCAGATAGCAGGTGGCTCTCCTCAGAATGCCAAGTTTCTTCTGCTGCTGTTACTCCCACTATATATACTCTTTCTGTTCTCTATCTCTGTTTATCTTCCTTTTCTCACAGATAGCCCTGGCCACACCCAGTCTGCTGGCCATGTTTAATTTCAATCTCCTTCCTCCTCTCTTTGCTCTGGACTCTTTAATATGCCTCTGATTGTTTTTCTTTCTCTCATATCTACAAGAAAAACCTTAACCATACCTTGGAGTGGTCATGTCAGCCATTTCTTTACTGTGCCCCCTCTCATATGGAACTTGAAACACAGTAGTGTGGAGAACTGTACAGACTAAAAGCCCAGAGCAAACAATTTCACACTGGAATAAAATTAGCAACTGGTCACCAGACTGTTTCTGTGATATTTTTGACCAAAGGGGGAAAAAGTGTCTGACTTCTGTCCCTGACCTAAGAACTTACCTGAGGTTAAATTTAAAATTAATAGAACCAGGCATTTGATCTAGCATTCAAGGCAAAGGCAGGCAGATCTCTGTGAGGTTAAGGCCAATTTGTATAATATCCAAAATTAACCTGTAAGCCTCACCTGCCCAAGGACCACGTAACTTATTGGAATGCTGGGAGTTGTAGTTATAAGTTCCATCTCCTGAAGGACCAGGTAGCCTCCTATGACGTTGGAAGTTGTAGTTCTTGGAAAACAAAGCCTCATGGGAAAAATATGGTGATCTATGACTTTTGTCCATAAAGAGCCCTACAACATGTGTGTCATGGCTGCTCATCTGAAAAATTCCACAGACTGGTTCTAACTAAAGTCCATATTTTTAGTCAGTATGTAACATTTAATAAAGCTTGCTTCAAATTTGGCTCTAAGTGGTGGACTTGGTTTTTCTCCAGTGAATCTCAGGATTAACATTTGGTCTACATAGCGAGTTCAAAGACAACTAGGGTTGGGTAAAGAGACTCCCTTTCAAAAAGGGGGGGGGGGGGATAGACTAAGCTAAAGAGATGGCTCAATGGAAAAAAAAATTTATTGCTTTTGCAGAGGTTTTGGGGTGGATTCCCAGTATCCACATGGTGATTCACAATCATCTGTAACCCCAGTTCTAGGGGCTCCAACAGAAATATGCATGGTATACTTACATGTATGCAGGAAAACATTCATTGGCATAAAATAAACCAAAATAAATAAATAAATGTAATAGGGCAGAGGAGATTTCTAGACAGCCTTATTTTGATTCTGTCACATAGTTATTAATGATCCTAGTGACCATTACTATGTAAGTCTATAATAATAATAATAAAAGAGCTAGTAGGGCAGTAAAAGACTACTACATATATGGCTTGAAAGAAAGAGAGCACCAGGAAGCTTGATTTTGCAGCCAATTCTAGTGCTAAAATACATAAGGTTAAAATGAGGTCTAACGTGCGCTGAAATAAAGGGAAGGGCACCCTCAGTCAAGACCTCACCCAGCTAAGCTTCCAATTTGTGAAAGGAACCGCCTAATGAATTTCCTGCTCTGAGAAAAAAGCAAAAAAGCAAAAGTTACTGCAAATGTGGACTCTGGGGGGTCAGGGTTCATCCCAAGTGGAGAGTGGAACTTAGCAGCATCTTCCACATGGTGCTTAGAGTCATGCAGTGCCAAGGACTTGGTCAGGGGTCCTGAGGAAGGGGTGTTTGGAAGCGGTGGGTGAAGGACTCAAAATCAGTGATGGATGCAAGCTGACTGCTCTGTGTTCTGCTCCAGATTGCTCTCTGCTTGAGATCACTCTCTCTTGCAGACCGCTGCCCAGTCGTTTATTTTGCATAAGCTACTCCCTTAGGAATTCCTTAGGAATTGCTATCAATTCAACCATTTACCCCAGGTTCCCTTTTGATAATCCCCAAAACCAGCATTTTATGACCTTAGAGCCTAGACTCTAAAGATAGAGAGCTACATGGCCAAAGCTGCCCAGTTCTGCTGCTTGCTGGAGTTGGAACATGCCCCCTTGTTCTATTACATTGTCACCAGCTTTCTGTTTTCCAACTCCTTCTCTGCCTAAACTTGGCTGTCCTGGAACCGGCTCTGTAGACAGACCTTGAATTCAGATCTGCATGGCTGTTTCCTGAATTCTGGGATTAAAAGCATGTTTATGCTTTTTTTTCCCCCTAGAACTTGCTCTGTCCCAGGCTGGCCCGGAACACAGAAATCTGCTTGCCCTTGTCTCCTGGGATTAAAGGTGTGTACCACCATGCCTGGGCCTAAGCTTTCCCTGGCCACAGTTCCTCAAGGTTCAGATCAAAAGCTTATATCTTCCAACCTCAAGATCTGGATTACAAGTGTGCCCTCCATTTTTGATTGTTGTTCATTCCAGATTAAAAGTCCAAACTATTTCTTGTTCAACTGTGTATTAGTCAGGGTGCTCTAGAGTCACAGAACTTATGGGTAGTCTCTATATAGTAAGGGAATTTGTTAATGACTTACAGTCTGTGGTCAAACTCCCCAATGATGGTCAGCAGTAGCTGTGAATGAAAACCCGAGGATCTAGCAGTCGCTCAGTCCCACAAGGCTCGCAGGCGAAGAAGATTGAATCTTCCTCCTTCCAATGTCCTTATGTAGATCTCCAGCAGCAGTGTGGCCCAGATTAGAGGTGTGTACCACCACACCTGAAACTTGTGTCTTCCAGACTCAAGATCTGGATCACAGGTGAGCCTTCTAATTCTGGATTGTAATTCACTCCAGATATAGTCAATGTAAACATAAACAATAAGTTTAGCTGGGTGAAATCTTGCCCTGAGATCACCACTCCCTAACTCTCTTTATCTCCATCCTTAATTTCTTTCTGACAATGGCTCCTTAGTGCAGCTGCCTCTTGTAGAGTCTTGTGTTCTCATGCTAATTACATTACCCAAAAACATGTTTACAGTGTTCCTCACTTAGGCTAAAGGAAGCCTGTCCCCAGTTGGTTCTGATTGGGAAATACACTTTCCAACAGCCAATAGCTGGTCAGGTATCCAGAGGTGGTACTTTTAGGATTCCTGGGCAAGAAATGCAGGAGAGAGGAAGAAAGTAGTCCACCATGAGAGGAGTGTAGGACAGGCCACTCCGTGGAGGAGCAGGAGGTGAGACAACCGAAATGTAGGTGCAAAAGGAAAACAGCCCCGTGGAGGGCTGTCCAGAAGGACACCGGGCAGCAAAGATAAAATGTAGATTTAGAAAGTGTTAACTCAGGAATGCTGGAGGGGAGTGGAGGGGGTGCTAGCCTTGGAGAGGTTTGTAAGTGCCCAACCATTGAGCTAGTTAAGGTATATTAAATATAAAGGGCGCATGTGTATGTCTTTCATTCATGAATCCAGAGCTCTTGGGCAGGTGCAGAGACTCTCTGCACCTGCCAGGAACATAGAGCAGACGGACTTTTAATCAATTTACTGCTATAGCCTCTGTTCTTCCAGGTTTGTGAAGCCCCTCATATAATTCATATTGCTTCCTTATATTTTACATAGTTAAGAAATCCTGTAAAGAACAGTTCCTTCACTGAGTTATGTATTCTTGAACTCATGTTTTCAGAATTCTTTCTCACAGCTTTAAGGGCTGTCCTGAAGGTCACAGCATTACCATTTTGCAGAGGAACACAAGAGACATTCTCACTTCCTGGAATGATGCTGTTTCTGATTATTGTGGAGTCTTTAACCTTGGCAGGGAATACATTTCCTGAAGGAGGAACATAAAGTAAAATATATACATTATTATACAAACAAGCCTTATGCCTACAGCAACAATCAGAATTTGAGAAGAACCACACCCTGCTGGCTCTGCTCCAGGGGCAGAAACAGTGTCACACTGTTCCTTCTGTGGCCATGCTGGACTTGGCAATGAAGAATCCAAGAGTAAATAGGTCATGGAATTTTCCTCCAAGGTTTAAGTGAGCAGCTGAGCCAGGCATGTGTCAGGGACTCCCTGCCTGGGAGCCCTCAGAGATGTTGTGTGAAGCTCACAAAGTAAAGCCTAAGTTGTGTTGGAGACACCAAGGTATTGGAGTTGCCAGAACCCTGAGATATATGCCAAGGAAATCTGCACACAGGGGTAGAACCAGCCCAAGAAAAAAAAAGTACTTCACAGGCAAAGATCTGGAAGAGCAGAACGACCTAATCACTTTGATATTGGGCATGGAGCTAGAAAAATAGGTATTTTCCCTACCAGGTTTCTATCTTTCTTTGGTCCATTGTTTTCTATGTCCTCATTCCTCCTTTTTGGATTGGTACTGTATTCAACATTACAACTAAGAGATTGCCATGAGTCTCAAAAGAGACATTGGGCTTTAGACTGAAAGTCTATGAGGGTTTCTGAAGCTGAACTAAATATATTATGATATGGGGACAAGACTATGGGGCTCAGGGAGTGGAATGTGATGGCTCCCTACAGTCTCTAGCATTTGTAATGCTTAATCCTCTGTTGGCGGCTGTGTTTAGGAGATGTGGCCTTGCTTGAAAAGTACACTACTTGGGACAGGATTTGAGAATTTAAAGAGAAAGTATGCTCTCTCTGCTTGAGGATCAAGATGTGAGCTCTCATTTGTTCCTGCTACCATGCCCAGTGTTTGCTGCAATGCCTCCCTGCCATGTTGGAACTATAGGACTAAAATAAACCCTTTCTTCTGTAAGTTGCTTTGGTCATAATGTCTTATCACCTAAAACAAAAGGGAAAAAAACCTACTGTATGCCCAATGTTCCAATTTCTTCAAGGTCTGCCTGAGATCTAGCTTCTGTCTAGCTTGTCTTTGAGTACTTACATGACATGGCATGTCTAACTGCCACAAACAAGTGAAGATGGAGATGATGGACCAGGCTAGCAATCACCATAAAGATTCTACCCCTGAGCTCATTTAAGTGATTGGGTGAAAACCCCAGTTCCCAGCTTCTACTTGGACAGTTAAAAATATACTCCATATATTCAATGATCAAACTCATTTGGAGGTTGCTGAGGAATAGTGTCAGTCTTTTAGAGCATACTCTAGAGGCCTAGGAGTCACTAATGACAAGAAAAAAATGTGTAGAACTTGTGAAAATATTTGATAGATTCCTCACAACTGATAGGTGACATCTTTCTAGTACCAAACAGTCCATGTGAACTAATAGAAATGGTTGTTTAATACAGAGAACAAACAAAATGAAGAGTCAGTCAAGAATGTTCCATAAAAGTAGAAGATACATCCCTAGAAAATAACTCTAATGAACCAGAAGTGAATAACTTACCAGATGAAGAACTGAAAAGCTCATAGAAATGCACTTAGGTCAGAATAAGAATGCAGAGACAAAATGAACATTTAAGCAATGAGACAGAAAACTTCACAAGTGTTGAACTGAAATCATTTAGCCAAAGAATGCAATAAATGAAATAAAAAATCTAGTAGAGGCACTCAATAACAGACAAAATCAAACAGGAAAAAGGTTCAGAGAATTCAAAGGCAGGCTCTTGGTAAATATTAAGCCCAAAATGGTTTTAAAAGATAAAAGAAAGAGTGAAAGTTTTGTTGGACACCATTCACTAGAACGATATATATATGGACTCTGGAAGTGGAGAGAGTTGGAGAGGGAGGAATACAGAAGATGGGCAGACAGACAGACAGAGAAATAGAGGAAAACACACAGAGAGAAACATAAGACTATCAACAGATTCCTCAGAAGAAATCATACAGACTATAAGGCAATGAGATGAGATTCTAGGTGCTGGAAAAAAAGAAGAAAAATTCTGCCAATCCAAGTACTATACCCAAACAAAACTGTTCTTTAAGAATGAAGGTGAGGTGAAAGTTTTTCCTAGAGAAATAAAAGCAGAAGGACTGCATCATGACGACAGGCATCATGACTCTATAAGCTAAACCTTATTTTAAAAAATATGTACTTTACATGTAAAGGTGGAAGCAGGATTATTGAAACTGAAAAAGGACTCAAAACAGCAACATGATAACTTAGGAAGGTCTAAAATGTGTTGATGAAAAGTAAGTGAATAGGGACATGTAAATAACACCCTGGAATAGTGGGACCAAATCACTGGATTCTGATACCAAAGTTCAAAGTACGAAACTGGCCTGTCCTCCTATCCTCAGCATGTTGAGCTACGCTTAGTTTTGCTCCTGTTGCAAACATAAAACACTCTGACCAAAACAGTATGGAACAAAAGGCTTAGCCTTTCAGATCACAACCCATCATTGAAGGAAGTCAGGGTAGGAGCCATGGGGGAACACTATTTGCTGGCCTCTTCTCTGCCTTGCTCTCTCAGGCTCATACCTAGCCAGCTTTCTTATACAGCCCTGGGCCACCTGCCAAGAGATGGTGCCATCTACAGTAGGCTAAAACCCTAAAACTAAAAGATCCTCAGGTGACTCATGTGTACAGGAAAGTTTGAGCGAGCTCACTATAGAATACTTCTGACGTGCCCTCTATTCCAGGTTCACTGTGTTAGGCCTGCCACTGCATACATCAGATGTTTATGCGTATGCTGTGTATATTCATGTTTGGTACGTGCACATGTCTATGCATGCATGTGTGCATATATGTGCACCTGTGAGTAGAGGCCATAAATCATTGTTGGTTATCTATCTCGAGTATTTTCTGCTTTACTTATTCATATTTTTTCTTTAAATTTTTGAGAGTTTTATACATGAAAACTCTATATCATTTCCGCCCCTCACTCCAGCTCCTGTGTTTTCCCAGCTCCCTCTCAAACCCATGACCTCTTGTATAAATATTGTTACACACACACGCACACTTCTGAGTTCATTTACTGTTGCACATTTGTACATGTGTTCAAGGATGGCCACTCAGGACTTGATAACTTCCCTAGGGGCTCTTTCCCGGAGAAAACTGGCTATCTCCCTCTCATAGCAACCTTTGATTATCTGTAGCTCTTCATCAAAGGAGTGGAGCCCTATGAAATTTCTGGACTGTGTATTGGCCTGTTGATGAGTGGTGCCATTGTTCAGAACTTGTTTAGGAAGCCACACCATTGAGACTTTGTGGATGTGGTAACCCTACCATGCACGTAAGACACTATCCCACAGCAGGTGTTCTTGTCTTGTGGCTTCATCTCTTTTTTTGAGGTAGGGTTTCTCTTTGGACATGCACTTTCATAAACTTTGGCCAGCAAGGTTCAGTTCAAATATCTGCATGTCACCACCAAGCCCAGTATTTTTTAATTTTTTGTTTTTCCCCCAAACTCAGGTCTTCATGCTTGTGTGACAAGCACTTTAACAATTGACTCATCTTTCTAGCCCCCTTTTTCTTTCTTCATCTTATCTTGAAGTTTTTCATGAATTCCATTTTGGCTATAGTTTTTCTCAAGCATTGTCCTTAGATTTGATAGCTACTAAATAAATCTTGACATATTTGCCAAAAACCACAAAAGACCAGTTGATGAATCTCAGATTTCTATTGGATCAAAGAAGCTAGATATAAATGAATACATGCTGTATGACTCCACCCACAGAAACTCAAAAACAAACAAAATGAAATAGCTGATGAAGAATAGCTGTAACTTTGAGGATAAAAGTGTCAGAATTTACTAGGAAACTAGAAATGTCTGTTTCTTGTTCTGCATGATAGGTGTATGTGTTTAGACACATGTGAAAACATTCAATTGCATGCATGCTTAAGATTTTGACTTTTTACTTTATGTGAAGTTCACCTCAATAAAATTTTTTAAAAAAAAATAGCTTTAAATGATGACAAATGAATTAAAGGCTGCAAAATGAAAGAGAGGGGGGTGAAAATCAGACCGAGAATAAGCTTGTTCTTCATATAATGTACAAGATTGAACTGAAACTGCTGAAGGCGAGTCCTAGCAAATCCCACAGTAGCAAATGTATTTAATTCATTTCAAATGTTGGTAAGTTTTAAATTGACCAAAATGAAGAAGTGCAGATACCTACATTTAAAACAAACCTGCAGGGAGTGTGCCACGTGGGCTTAGAAGAAGGGACCGGACTAGCCCTACTTCTCTCCACTCTGGGGCCCTAGAACACAGAAGGTGGGGGAAAAAAAAAAAGACAGCTAAGCTTCCTCCACTTCATCCCAGAACCCTTCTTAGAAACCTACATTTTAAGCTTGTCTTGGGGATAGAGAGAACAAAGCAGACTTAATTAAAAACACACGTGGTTGAGATCGAGCCTGTGAGCTCCAATGGTGAGGATCTGTAATATTCCATTACAACTTCTGGCCAAGAGTCATCATCAGGTAACTAAGAATCAGTGAATAGAGGTTTTCCATTTAATTGTTCAAATTATTTGAGGGCTAGGAGCATAGCTTAGTTGTCAGAGCATGTGCCTAGCATGCATAAAGCCACATAAATAGCACATCAAGTAGGTACAGTGGTGCACAGCTGTACCTCCCAACACTTGGGAGCTGGCGAGGAGGGATTAGGGGTTCCAGATTCATCTTTGAGCTACATTGCCGTCGGAGGCTAGTATGGTTGAACAATAGTCTCTCTCTCAAAAAAAAAAAAAAAAGATTAGCTAATTTATGATTTCATTTAAAGCCACCAATTGGAAAGCATGATGGAGCCAAGCACGTCCCGCTCTCTGACAGGACCTAAATATGAAATGTAAAAGATGGAGAATGGAGAGCTATGGGTGCTCCTCTGAGCTCTGCATAAAGAATTAGAGCATGAGTTCACAGTTCAACTTCTCAACACACTCCTACTTGATCCTGAGAGGAGCAGACACTGGAGAAGCTGAACAGGCATGTCACACCCAGGATCGCCAGTCGAGCTCCCTTGTCATAGAAAAGGCATCTGCTACAATACATTCACATTTGCCCACCAGGGGCCTACTGTCACTATTCCTTCCCAACCTCCATACTCACGAGATTTGTGAAGCAATTGTTGCATTTACTGGAGCTGAGAGGCTGCTTGCATTTCCATTCATCTCCTGCTTTCTGGGGTTCTGCATTCAGGCATGAGGAAAGAAAAGGCTGGAAGAGCAGCAGGGTTTGGACTGAAATCAGTACATGGAGTATCAGCCCACGCAGCAACAGATCTTTTTGTAAAATTGAATGCGGCTGATAAAATAATACATGGTCCTGCTGGGTGGAAGCCATGGGGACGCGGCTAATGGGACTCACACAGGTTCAAGGGACCAACCCAACAGTGGCAGCAAGAAATGGTGAAAAGACAAGATCTAAATGAGGTCAATTAACCCAAGAGGTAAGTGTGTATCTGCATATGCATGTATCTACCTGTGGCAACTGGGAGTGTGTTGAGAGAAAATTTTAAGCACACACACACACACACACACACACACACACACACACACAAACACATTATATTTAGCATCCTCTGTTGTAAGTGTGAGCATTGTCGAGCAGTACTTTTGGTACTGTATTTCAGCCATACTCCTGCTGAGAAAACAGGTTCCCCAAGATAGAGGTGTATATATTCCATTAAAACCAAATCAACTGAATTGTTAAGCCGTACAAATATTTCCATACAATTAGCAGCATACATATAATTTTTCTGAATCATGTCATATAAATAAATCTGAAAACATACTGCTGAAGTCAAAATGTTCATTTAGAGTCCCCAGTCCTCAACTTCTCTTAGTGATTTCCAGCCTACTCAATATCTTAGGAGTCCAGGAAAAATATCCCACAGCTAGAATGTGTGAGCCACAGCTAGAATGTATGAGGCAACCACAGCTAGAATGTATGAGGCATCCACAGCTTCTCTCCTGAAGGCCAAAACAATGGGGTTTTTTGTTTGTTCATTTGTTTGTTTTTATCTTTACTATCCCTGCCTCCGAAAAGAATGCCAGAGGTCTCCTGTGGATTCAGAGAAGACCGTGCTGAGAAGAGACTGCAACCATGTGCTGAATAGCCCATCTGCAACATTTGCAACATTTAAAGAGTGTATGTGTGCAAGAGAGAGAGAGAGCAGCAGACAGAGACAGAGACAGAGACCAGAGAGGCAGACAATCAGGAGGATACCTGCTTTAACAAGAAAGAGTGTCGTGTTTGCCGAGGTTCAAATGAGAAACATGCCAAGTCTGTCCTCGTTCCCTCTTCCTCTGTTAGGATTTGTAATCACTTCCCCAAGCTGCTTTATTTTTATAGCAAATAGACTTAAGGAGACAAAGCTGTGGTGCTGTTAATACAGCATCGTGGGCTTGCTGTGCTAAAAAGAAGGGCTGCCCTTCTCCAGAGACTGAAGAAAGGAAGGGTGGCAGAGTAGCCTTCCTACACCCATGAAAGTACAACTACTGACTTGAGCCTATTCCAAGGTTCTCTGGGAGAGGGGTGTATGTGCTGTTCTGAGTCTTCATAAACAATTAGAATATTAATAATCTACTCAGTTCTTTAGCATGTCAGTATTAGGTTCTGAGAGGTCAAACACTGAAGCCCTTGAAGAGGAAAAAACCTTAGATAATCTAGCCGTCCCTCACATGCCCCTAGGTAACATGTCACAATTAGCCCATAAGCCAAAAGAGCTTGAATCTGTACAGACCTGAAGATAAGAGGGTAGACGAGATACCCTTGGCTTTGCAGCAAAGGCCATGGCTCGGAGATGTAGGAGTCATGAAAGACACTAGTGGTCAACCTCTAAACACAGAGCTTAGCCACTCTCCTCTCCCCTCACCTCCCCCCATGCATGTCTTTTTGTGCTGAAGTCAAACCTGAACATGACAAAGTAATTTGTAGGGTCCAACATCTTTCTAAGTATATGCTCTGTTACTTTAGCCTGTTCTCTGCCATAGGACTGTATCTTCAAAATGTACCATTATGTAGCTCAGGTTTGGATATGGACACTCCTAAGTTACTCTGATCGAATTACTTTGGAGCTTATCATGATATTCACTAAGCTAAATTATAATATGTTGTTTCCAATGCCTTCTATGTGCCATATCATATCCCATTAGGATTTTTAAAAGGGACAACATATTATACTGCACATCCGTCCCATGTCCTCAAGAGAACCATACATAAAGTCCTCTTTAAAGACTCCAACTCTCCCAATAGTCAGGAGGCCAATATAAGCAGGTCTCTATGAGTTCTGGGCAAGACAGAGCTACATAGCCAGACCCTCTCTTTACATACAAAATAATAGAGTTAAAAGCAATAATTCTGAACCTCGAGGGCTTGCCTATAGAATTCCTCTTTCATCGTCCTGAGAGCTAGCGGTAAGCGACTACATATGATCACCTCTGTGGGGACTGTGCTGATCTGTATATGCTCCACTCAGGGAGTGCCACTCTTAGTAGGTGTGGCCTTGTTGGAGTAGGTGTGTCACTGTGGGCATGGGCTTAAGACCCTCACCCTAGCTGCCTGGAGGTCAATCTTCCACTAGTAGCCTTCAGATGAAGATGTAGAACTCTCAGCTCTACCTAGATGCTACCATGCTCCCACCTTGATGATAGTGGACTGAATCTCTGAACCTGTAAGCCAGCCCCAATTAAATGTTGTCCTTTGTAAGACTTGACTTGCTCATGGTGTCTGTTCACAACAGTAAAACCCTAACTAAGACAGGGACTTTATGATCATTTATGTCCTGTACTGAGAATTATAATAAAAGCATCAGGACAGAGTATACAGTAGATAAATCAATTTTTCTTTGATTCTTTGTTATGTATCTGTTTCTAAGACTACTTCCTGATCCTTTTCTGAAGTTGCATAATTTTTTTTCTTCAGAAAATTTTCCCTTGAGATGGTCTGCTGGAAATGAATTATGCAAAGGATAACCTAGCTGGGCACGTACTTCTACAGGTAATATGGTCATCCACCACTTTAAGAAAACACAATACAAACAGATGAAGCAGTAAGCAGGTAATTATCTACTTTCAGGAAAGACCTTCAACTCTCCAAGAGAGAATTGCTATAGGCCCCTGTATTGCGCTTTTTTTTTTTTTTTTTAATGTTTTGGTTTTGGTTTGCCTGGAGCTTTTTGTAACAAAGGTATACTTATGAGAATCTCACCTACAGTAGGATTTAGATTTAGAGCTAGGCTACACAGTCTATAACTGGCAGCCCATTTGCATTTCAAAGCATTTTTAAAAAATATATTAACCCCATACTACAAACCTGTACAAAACAGCAATTAGAAAACGCAAGCCTAAAGGGAATCATCCTCTTGGACCCCGAAGCCTGAGAGAGACGTTTCCAGCCCTGCTCACTCATCCAGTTGGATTGCATCTGCATGTGAATGAATGACGTCAGGTCCTTCTACAGCTGTGACCCAGTGGGGTCACTGGCCAATCAAAGAGTGCAGGCGCAGCTGGCATTTGCTGGAAGATCTTATCAAGCTTTCTGCATTCTTTCCCTTTAGATCTCTGCTTGCTCAGGCCCTCAATTCTCCTCTGCTAACAAATGCCCAGACTAGAAGAAGACTCAAAGAGATCTTCTAATCCACTGGTTTTCAAAGTTGTTACAGTTTTGTTTTGTCCTGTTTTAATCAACAAATCCTTCTCTTCAATTAAGACTTACCCAGAAAAAATAAATGGAATTTAAGACAGAGGCATTTTAGATGTATCTGGTCATGAAGAGGGAAGCCAGCAGCCCACCTGCTTCAGTGACTTATCTATCCTCTCAGTAAGAACTTCAAGTTAGAAATTCTGTTCCTTTCATGAGCAGATGGAAGGTGTAGAGGCCACACACATTCAGACTTTCCACGGAGAAGTTACAGGCACTGGAGGCCAGAAGCGACAGGCTCACATCAATGGTTTATTATGGAGGTCCTATAGTATTGCTGCCTCCGAATAAGTGCTCGAGTGCCCTCCGATACTTGTGCTGGCCCAAATTAACTATGGAGATGAATGATTCTGGCTCCACCATGTTTGAATCATAGGCCTGGAATAACTTGCCAGGGATTTACTATTGAGAGCGCTCTGCTGGCCAGTGTGTGGACTTTCCTGCCAGGTACAATTGTTTTCTCTTCCCTCACCCATCTTGAGCTTGGTTTAATGATGTGGCCTCTGCTAATCCAAGCTAGCTTCTGCTCTGTGGGTTTGCCTCATCTTAGCCCATCCAATACTGCTTCCATAGTAGGACCGTCACCTCTGCCATACAAGAGCAAAGGTTAGTTTTCATAAAGAAGCTAGCCCCTGGATTCTATGGTTGATGCAGCTTCTCTATGAGGTGATTTTCTTCCCAACAACCCAGGTTGAACTGATCTTTCTCTTCTCTCAGAATGGTGTCATTTGCTTGGATGTCTAAATTCTAAACATCATAATCACCATCAATGGCCCTGGTTGTACAGCCCGATGATCCTGGGTTTGAGCCTTCTACTACTGATGAGACTTTGTAAAGAACTCATGGCTTTTCAAGAATAGGACTCTTCCCTTGCAAGGATCATGGTACGCATTCTGTGCTGTACTCTACACAGGACTGGTCACCATCTGACACACAGGAAATGGTCCCACTGCTATGTCACCAATTCCTCACCATACATAATTAGGTAGAATAGAGTAAATTCCCCAGAGGAAAGTTTCATCAAGCTGTCAGCGGGAGGGGGACTAAGCACCCCAATTCTCAACTCTTTGCCCAGAGCTTCTTACATTGTATAGACTTGAGCAATGGTGACAGCCCAGTTGGGTAGAGAATGATAGGCTCGCCTTTTCCTCTGCTAATGGAGAGCCAACGCCCCTGTCGGTGAGATCTTATTTCCCACTGATAGAAGGGTCAGCAAATACCCAGACCTTTTACAATGAGTTTTTATGAACAGTCTATCAACTCTCCACTAGGACTATCATATCTAAGACAGCTGGGATCCTTTTTATACTGACAGTTTGAGCTGTATAGTTGAAATCATCTTTGACGAGAAAAAAACAGGCTCAAGTACAACGAAATCATAGACCGTCCATAGTGACAAATTTTCAAACTTCAAAAACCTACACGAGTGCTTAATTATGTATGATACACGAAAAAGAAGTTTCATGGAAGTTTGATGTAAATTTTTGTCTTTTAAACTCAGTGCTAAAAAAAAACCCAACAAGTTGAACAATTTCAAAAATCATAGCTATTAAGTCAAACTAAACCAAACATAGTGTTCTGATATGTTTGCCAAAAGTTTCAAAGTACACTTCGCTGAAACTATTAGTTTTTACAGAGTTATATATACGTGGAGCATTTGTCAGGCGCCTGCCCAAACTCTATCCATATGGCTAGTCTTTTAAATGATATATACAGATGTTAAGTATATATATATATGAAAAGTATATCTAATTGAAAATAGTTAAAAGCTAAATAAATTATAAAGTCCATGTTAAATTCCATGTTGTGATTCTTCATAAACAGACCAGATTCATGGATTTTTCTTAATAGAAAGCTTTTGTCCCAAAGGAGATTTCTCCAGGAAAAGACTGGCAGTGAATTCATAACTGGATTTTTTTACTTTTTTATTTTAGATGAGACCATCATTATGCAATTAATCTCATTAATCTCATCAAACAAGTAGTGGCTGGTTTCATTTCAGTTGCTCACTAATTATCAATGGGTAGATCTTCAGAGCCTTGAAAATGTTGTCCAATGGTGGCAAGCTACTAATGAAGCAAGGCTTGCTTAATGAGGGAATAAGAGCAATTAGCTTGTCAATGCTTCATTCCGACAGTCCCTGGAGAGATGCTACATTTAGGGGATCCGTATCACAGGAGTTATTGACCTTGAGACCTTCTGCCTCCTCTGTCACTGCTGTTTAATGGAAAGTCACTTATTTTTGTCAGGTTAATAACTGGGGTAATAAAGTAGCCTATAGCTTCAGCTCGTTGCTCTGTTTTCCTATTGCTAAGTTTAGAAAGTTTAAAAATAGATGAATGGGTCTATTCTGGACCTCATTAAAAGAGGAAACCCAAGGTGGGGCTAGACAGAGTCCTTGGAGCCTTCTGGCCACCAGGCTATCTGGAGCTCATTAGTCTACCAAGTCATCTCTGCCAGAGAAAAGTTCCTTGTGAATTTTTGAAGCAATACAAGTGAGTGAGTCCAGGCTGTTTTGTTTCAGAATTTTGTTTAGCCAGAAAAGAAAGGATGGTTCTGAAGTAAGATCTTTGGGTCCTTTGTTATTGTCTTCGGAAAACAGTGAAGCCTGTGGTGGTGCTTACCTGTCAGCCCTGCACTTGGGAGCCTGGAGCAAGAGGTTCATGAGTACCAGGCCAACCAGGGCTACACACAAACCAAACAAAAAACAATGGGATAAGTTAATTCACTCGTAGCCACCAATTTGCTCCCAGGAAAGTAAGGTTAGGATAGGGATTGTTTATTCTAAAAAAATCTTGGGAAATTTATTATAAAAAAATCTTGGGAAATTTATTATAAAAAAAAAATCTTGGGAAATAAAACTCAGAATTCCTCCACAAGCTCACCCAAGAGTAATCTGACCATTTGTATCTTGGATCTTCCATTCTAGCATAAGCTCTGTGCAGAATCTACACACTAGGTGAAGACCGAGTGTGAAGAGATTAAAGGCTTTCACTGGGCCCATTTGCTTTTGCTTGTTCTCCATTCATCTGTAAAGACAGTGGCAGAAAAGAACGTGCCAGCATCCTGGAAGAACAGGAGGTGTCACCCGTCCGCTATCTGCTTCATGGTGTGTGATAAACCTTTACTCCCCTCTCCTTCATATTTACCCTTGGGAAAACTGAAGAAAAGTTCTCTAAATGTAAGCCTTCAGAGCTACAGAAGACATACAAAGAGAATGAAGGAAAACTGGAAAGGAAGGCAGCGAAGTTGATATTAACCCAGACTTTGGTTGTCAACAATATGAGGGTAACAATGTTGACCTTACCTAACTGCATCTGTCTTTGTGATCCCCTCCTGACTCCTGAACCAAATCAGAGATCCAGAAGAGGGTATGGTGAGTCCACATCACCTTTCATCTTAAATTGATAAAGGTCACTTCAGGTTTTACTATTTTCCCAAGGCAAATTACCTCAGTGTCTTAAAGAAATCAACAAATATAACACCATTGAATAGCATATCAGAAAAGGTGGTTGGTATGCTAATGTGGCTTCTCTCACAAACAGCCAGGCTTCCTAATATGTCACCACAGGATGACGACAGCTGGACCTTTGTCACGTTTGTCACATTGTCACTTCATGTGGAAGAATGTGCCCTTGTGAACCAAGGGAATAAACAAAAAATGGCACCACTGGTGGCCACAAAATCAAGAGGCAGTAGTGGGCTTTACAGTCTCACTTTCTTACAGTGGAAAGTGAAGGCCCTCCTCTTCCAAAGGAGCAGCAAGGATAGGGTAATAGAGCAGATGCTTTCTGAGTGCAATTCCTCCTAACAGGTGTTCCATATAAAGACTAGACTTTCTACATGGTTATATTCTCTCTGATTCATTAAGAAGTTGAGTACAATAAAATCAGAATTAAATCTTCATTAATTTAAAAATTAGGGCAATTAACGTTTTCATTGTCAATACACAAAGAACCTAGGAGGCTAATTATTAGTGTCAATAAAATTTTCAAGAGACTATTTTGATTCCCAGGAGAAAGCACTCATTTTAAAACACTTCAAAGTATCCACTCAAGTAAACAGAAGCCCATGCTAATTATAAAGACGCATTTAGCTGTTTAAGTAGCTCATATATACATGTGTTCTTACCACAGCAGTTGAATTTTGTATCAAATAAACGTGGCAGCTTTAATTTTACTTCTCAATATGCTCATATTCTCCCAAGAGATTCTCCCATGACCTTACTGGTGAGTAAAGATTATAAGGAAGAAGATCAATGGATTACCTGTGTTTTCCTGACCCCACCCCTACCCCATGTCAATTTTTTTTAGCATAAATGACTAATTAAGGAATTAAGTAAGCTGAAGAAGTGATAGGATTCCATGAACATGGAACAAATACTAGTTTGAACAGAAAGTGTGATCCTTTGAGGCTGTTAACGTTCACGGTCCTTTCCGCTCTTTGTTACCAGCTGTGGCTATAACACACTCATCTTGTACTTTCTTTGAGTCTTGCTGAACTCATTGGAGGTCCACCAGAATTCTGTGCTCCTGGGGTATTACAAATACTGTCTTCAGTGAGATGGCTAGCTATTGTACATGTCTCCTCAAATGTGAGCT
Organism: Uromys caudimaculatus; assembly: GCA_028551405.1. Taxonomy (NCBI): domain Eukaryota; kingdom Metazoa; phylum Chordata; class Mammalia; order Rodentia; family Muridae; genus Uromys; species Uromys caudimaculatus. The sequence goes on from CM052700.1 coordinate 125,155,041, forward strand.
CTATGATCCCATTATATGTCATTCTCAGACAAGTTCCTTCTCATTGGTGGGAAACATGACCATTGTCACATGCAAACACAAATTCTTATATCTAGTTGCCCCAGCCCACAGGATCTTCAACATAGACCTAAGGAGGGGAGGACGAATGAGGAGACAAGAGACACAAGAATGAGAGCAAGACAGGTATCTGATCAAGCTCCAAAAATTTTTATTTCCCACCAGCAATATATAGTAAAAAAGAGAAGGAAGATTAAACAAAGTAACCAAGGCTTACACAAAGCAACAGGGGCGGGGAAATTCCAAGGAGTTACAGACTCCGAGCCAACAGGACATGTTACCAAGGCAACTATCAGTTCTCTGCTAACCGCCTAACAGCAAAGGAGTCACCTATTCTCTGGGAAAGAACTCTTCTCTCTTAGGAAACAAAAAAATAGGCCCAAGCTACCTTGGGCCCATAGCTACTACAAAATGGCGTTAGCTAAGCCAAGGAAAACTCTTATTTCTATCGGCTCCCAGCATCTACTGATCCTAAGGAAGATGTGTACTTCTCCTCCCCGTGTTTTTAAGTGAATTCCACCGGAGTCTTCTGCTTAACTCATTTGCATGGTCCAGCTGGATAAATCACTCTTAAGGGTCATCCTTGATGACCTACCTGACCATACTGTCGACAAGGCAGACACAGCTCTAGACAAACCATGGAAACCACATAGAACAGATAAGGGATGGTTTCCCCAAAGATGAGTTGTGGCAAACAAAATGACATGTGCTTGACTACTGTACCCTAGCCCATCACTAGAACCCTTACAATTCCCTGAGCACTTGACACTTCTATATGAACAGGGGTTTCTGGGTGACTTCAACCTTGAAGTCTCTGATTCCCCTGTCTGGGGATGGTTACTCTCAAAGCCTCTACATGTGTTTTCTCAGTAGCTACCTCATTCACTATATTCCTTGCCTTTGTTTTCATGTCTGTCCTTTGACAGACAGTGGATGTCTTGATTTCAGCTATAGTGAGCAGGTGCTGAGAACAGTCAATGTTCCCCAAAGGAATGGGTGTGTGATTATTTCACTTTCAAAGATCACACAACTATTTACAGAGCCAAAATTAGAATCCTAAGCCTTTCCCTTGGCTTGTGTTTCAAAGCCTTTATGTTATTATTCTCAAACAAGATGCCTGTGAAGAAAGGCTGTGACATTTTCACATTTATTGCAGCAAAAGCCTTAGCTTGTGGATTAATGTAGAGGGAAAAAACAAAACAAAACAATTCTCCACTGAATAAATAGAGAAATCTCAGAATGTTCATTGTATCATTGAAGTCGTGATAACTCAGGGAGCTTTTCTATTTTGAAGTCAACATACTGGATAAACACGCTTATTTAATGGATACTGAATAGGGACCTGCCCACCCCGATGATAGAGAAAGGAGGGTGGGGGTAACTAAGACACATCACAGGTTTGTGAGAGAATATGGTCAAAAAGGAGAATTATGCCGTGCAGCCTACATGAGTTTTTAACATTGGGTAAGTTGTGTCACTTCATGTTCAAAAACACACACTGGTTTCATTCTTATTCCAGAAAGCTTATTACCATGACTTGTAAAATGCTCACATCTTTTTCAATCTTTTCTTCTGCTACTTCAGTATTCCCAAATTTCTGCCTTAGGCTGTTGTTGAACCATGTCTATCTAAAATAACCTTCCCTCAGATGTCTAATCTCCTATAGTCTAATCTTCCTGATCCTTTTGGTCTCTGTCCAAATACCTTCTTGTCTAAAAACATGTTCCTGTCCAGATTGTACTATTCACCTCTAGGCATCTAACCCTGTACCTTGCTTCATTTCTTAAGCACTTATTATTAACTAGTATAGTATAAATTTATTTCTCTCACACATACACACATTATAAGATCTAAATTATCTCACAATTATGAAACCTCAACAGAAATGTGCTGTTTTATTCATATTCAAAGTGCAGTTGCTGAATAAATTAATGAGTGAATAAAATATACATTCTACAGATGTCAATGAAAATATACTGAACTCAGTTACATGAGTATAACCAATTATTCTCTTATATTTCTCCAATAACAGCTCTTACTGGTGGGAACTAAATCCTGCCTGGTGTTTAGTCTAGTACCGAGGCCCACTGAACTCGATGTTGTAAAGGATACAAATGGTTAAAAGGGGACTCATACTTTAAGGAGACCTTGGTCTAATAGGATATAGAAAATATACACTTGGTGACCCAAATGGGATCAAATGGGCTTTTGAAGATACAGCATGCCATTAAAGCCAGAAGAAAGAAAATTTTTGTGGGAAGGTCAAAGAAGACTTAGAGAATGCACTCGAGTTTAACTCAGGCATTAAAGACACATGGCATAGGCAGTTGGCACAGACAAGACTAAGACAACGAAACTGTGGACCATAAGAGAGTTTCTAACCTTGCACAGCACCAGTAGGATAAGGGAATAAAGAAAGAATGAACAACTGAGATCAAGGGGGCCAGTGAATATGCCCAATAGCTGCACTGAGTAAGGAAGGGCTATAAACCTGTGCTCACACCTACCCTGGGTCTCAGGAACAAAACTGGCCTATTAGAAAAATTGAAAGATCAATCCCTCATTCTTAGAGTTCTAGCAAATAGCAAGCATACATACCTCAGAGATACCAGAAGTTCCAGTACAGACTACCGCCATAAAGTTAATATTACAATGAAGTGGATTGCATAAGTTATAGTATCGGTGGCTGAAGAGTCCCCTCAAAAATCTTCCTCTGCCTTATTAATAAAGCTTAGGTGATCTTCTAAATCTTTTATTATCTTTTCATCAATGTACACAGCGCCTTCAGCAGGCATCTATCCCAGCTCAAGATGCCATTTTCTTTTTTTTCCTGTAAAATACCAAATCCATATTTACTTCCACATAAAATAACAAGGCATTAAGCTGAAATACATCAGTGATACAAATGATGCCTGCTGTTTGAAAAGCTAACAATTAAAATAAGTTGATCTGGAATGAAGCAAACACATAAAAATCCAGCAAATGTTACCTCTATTATGTATACTGTTGTCTGAAAGGAAGAAAAAGCATAGCACAGTGTTCCAATAGTTAATACCTATGGACAAGACAACAACAACAACAACAACAACAAACAGCACAAAAGGAGTTTTGGAGTACAAAAGGCCACTTTAAGAATTGACCCAATATTTACAAAGAACTCAAGAAGTTAGACTCCAGAAAACCAAATAACCCTATCAAAAAATGGGGAACAGAGCTAAGCAGAGAATTCTCAACTGAGGAAATTCGCAGGGCTGAGAAACACCTAAAGAAATGTTCAACT
>CM052700.1:125158877-125199986 GCA_028551405.1 Uromys caudimaculatus
GGGAGGGGGAGGGGACACGGGGTTTCTAAAGAAAAGGGGGATCATCGGAAATGTAAATAAAATATCAAAAAATAAATAAATAAATAAATAAATAAATAAATAAATAAATAAATAAAAAATAAAAAATAAAAAAAAAAGAAGAGGAAACAGAAAAAAAAAAAAAAGAATTGACTTTACAAAAAAAATGTACATTCGTAATTGTAATTTGAAAGGAAAGATTGGAAAGCCACCCAAATTTTACTTAATTTTACCACAATACATACTGATGTGCAAGACAAATGCTTAGCTATAAGAAGTGATGCTCTGCCTACTACAGTTTTATCATATATGACAGCAACTTGGCGTCTCTTCAGGTTCCATTTCTGGTTCTGTTGTTCTTTCTACCACCTCTACAGTCACTTCTCCACTAATGCCTTCATTTCTTCGACATCATCCATGAAGGTTCAAATTGGCTTTTTCCAAACCCTTGTTAGTGTTAATATTTTGACCTCTTCTGATAAATCACAAAAAAAAAAAAACAACAAAAAAAACCAACAACCTTTAACAGCACCTTGCACTCTTTCCAGAGGTGTTCAATTTCCTTCCCCCAGGTCCATCATCAGGATCACTGTCTACACTGAGATATGTGTTGTAAATACAAGAACTTGAAAGGTCAAGTTTCTCCATGAGCATAAGCTGGAGTTGTATTAGAGACATGGCAACACCCATGTCACCGTACATTTTCAGCTCTTGGGTGACCATATGCAGACAATCCTTTGTCGGAGCAGTGGGTCTCAATACAGGGGTTAAAATCTTCAGTCAGCCCTGTAAGCAGCTGTGCAGGCTGTGCTGTTCATACACAAGAGAGCAAGCAGAGTGGGCACAGCAATATTGTCCAGGGCCCCTAGGGCTTTTAGAATGGAAGAGAGGTGGCTTCAACTCAAAGTCGTTAACCTCTACAAGAGCCTTCTAGACCTTTGAAGCTTTGAAAGCAGGCTTTGACTTCTATCTACTTATGAAAGCCCCAGATGGTGTCCACACAGAAAGGCTGGTTATTGTTTCATTTAGCCAGCCACCTTCCTTTGATCTTGGCTAGATCTTCCAGAAATGCATCCGTTCTAAATCATCTCTTACTGCCTTCTCCCCACCCCCACACTTTTGCGTTATCAAGATGGCTTCCTTCCCTAAAACTTGTCAACCAGTTTATGTTACCGTCTTCCTTTCCTTCTGCAGATTCCTCACTTTTTGAAGATTTTAGAAGGGGAACTAGGTTGGGCGTTGTTCTGCATTAGGCATTGACTCATGGGAATATTATGGTGGCTTCCTTCCAGCCTACTGAGACTTTCCACCTCAGTAGTCACACTGGTTTTTCCTCTTCCCATTAGTGTATAAACTAGAATCAAACTTTTCTTCTCCTTTGCTTTCACTGCCTGTCTCTCCACTGGTGCAGAAGGCCTGGCTTAGCTGTTGTTACTCTTTCCTCCCCAAGTTTATTACCATCTAGCCTTGGATTTAAAGGCTGCATCTCTTCCTTGTACCTGGATACTTAGAGCCCACTTCAGGGTTAATTGATCTAATTTCAATATTATTACGTCTTAGGAAAAAGGGAATCTCAATAAAAGGATGAGAGATGGAGAATAACTAGTTGACGGAGCAGGCAGAGCACATTACAGCTTTATTAAGTTTATTTTAAATGGATGCAATTCATGGCACTCCCAAATCATAAAATGGTGGCATCAAAGATCACTGATCACAGGTCACCATCACAGAGTAATCATGAAAAAGTTTGAAAACTTGCAAGACCTATCAAGGATGGGAGGCCGAAGAAGCCTTGAGTGGGTATGCAAAGAAGAGATGAAGTGCTGAGCGGATATGTATCTTGGCATAAGCAGAGCTCTGTCAAGGCCCCTGATGCCTCAGATCCATAGGAGTAGCAAAAGCTTTACCCCAGTTAGACTCAGGGGACTGGGAAAACATTTCTCTGGTCTGGGTGCAAATGTGAACAGTATGCAGATATGATCATTTACCCATGACTGACCAGTGTGTGCAAGAATTAGCAACTGCAGCTTCTTTATCCTGCATGACTCCAGGCTGAGAATGCTCCCTTACAAAGATCTCCAGCTAAGGCTAACTCTTCCTCCCTTTGCCACACATACCAAATGAGCTGAGGTTGTTACAATAGTTGGTGAACCTTCAAAAGTCCCAGCGCAGCCCACCCAATCCCAGGTTTTCTGCTCATGTGTCTGGTCTTTCTTCATTCCCTCACCATTGCAGTCAGGTTTCAAGAAACAAGCCACAAGGGGTATGACACAGATACATGTGAGCACTGCTTTGGGAGAAAACGACACCCATTTATTTGCTCATAGCAGAGTTGCCGCAAACCTTCAATGTATACCAAAAAAATGCAATATAGTGCCTATCAAATGCTGTATAATGAAGCACAATCAAAATGAGGTATGGCTGTATTTGAAAGCACTATTGCATAGCGTATTCCATCAATACCGTTTTTATCATTTCTAATGTATTATCTAGTCATGGAAGCAATCTGAAGAGTAGAATGTCACACTCAGAGATTTTGCTTATTGTCAGATTATCTGAGAGCTGTGGCACAGTTGAATTTCCCCTTTAATGGGGACTTGCGAAATGCCAGCCTCAATTTCCCAGTCCCTGTATGTCAATCTCATGTATGATAACAACATTAAACTCTTCTTTATATATATTCCACAAGATGGGACAACAAATTCAGCTCACTTCCTTCTTGTATGTGGTCCATAAGCCGAGAATGTCATTTTTTTATGTCTTTAAGATGACATGTGAAAATTAGAAAATTTTAGTGTTCATTCATAAAATAATATTAAACCACTGCCACCATGATCCTTTCTTGTATTGTCTATGGTAACTGTCATTCTGTAAGAACAAAGTGAAGTACAGAGATCATGTAACCTCTGAAGCCATGCATGTCACCATCTACCCCTTTACAGAAAATGCCTTTGGCTCCTGGTGCACTAAATTATACTAAGCGTCTAGAGAGAGGGAGCCCCTCACAGCACCCAGCTTGGAGATTTCCACATTCAAAAGAGTTGCTGAAAGTCTCCTGCATTTAACAGCACTGTAAAACTTTTAGTATTCAAATGTATGCCACAAAATTCCTGCTTCTATATGCTAATAAATTTGAAAGCACTAATTTCCTCATATTTTTACAAAGCTTGACACTTACCTGGTTTGATATTTAGCATATGAATTCTACAAAAGATTTTTTTTAACAAGAACTCTGTGCTGCAATGAGAATTTATCATACCCAAAAAGAGAAGTAATTTTGTAGTCTTTAAAAAAAATATGAAATCGATGTTCATGTTGAAATCTTGAAAATTACACTAATGTACCATTCAAACCTTAAATGTCAGTACATAAAACTGTTAGTTTTCTGGTGCAAAAATAAATTAAAGATTAAAAAGTTCCAATCCCTGGTGTTGCATCTCCTGAGGATTAATTCAGAACTTGTGTAACAGTAGACTTTAAAAACTTTTAAATTTGATATTCCTTTTATTAAGACAAACAGAATTTGACAATATATTTTACAAAGTGTATTATTGTGTATTTTTCAGGATGTAGGCAAATGTGTAAACATTGACTATGACTGGAGTTGATGTAGTGGAAGAAAGTGAGGACCATGCTCTGAGCTAAGTCCAAGAATCTTATGACAGTGTGAATTAGATACTATATCATAGACGTGAAATTTAAATGTGGTCCTATATGAAGACTGTAGTACAGAGTTTTAGAGCATATTAGAGTCTCACAAAATATTTTTTTTCTCTATCCTCTTTCCAAAAGAATTCTTTTATTTTATTATTTATTTATTTATTTATTTGGCCCTTGAGATTAAAACTTTGCCCTTACAAAATCAGGTACTGCACTCCTGAGACCTTCCCGCATCCTCTTCTCTTTTGTTTTACGGCAGACATCACCATTTTTTCCTGGCGGAAGATGTATCCTAAACTCTAGGACCTAGACAGTACCAATTTTCCAGAGTTGAATGAGTTATGCAGCTCATCTCCCTGAGTCAATGTGTAAGAAATGTCCCCAGATCCAAAGCATATCTTGAGTGGTGGAATTGGACAGAGCAGAGGCAGAAATGGGGTCATCACCCTTCTAAGGGAACAAAGACTGATGCATTCAGGAGGTTCTAGGAGACTGGGCATAAACATGGAGGCTCATCCAGAAAGAACTGGATGAGAAAGGGTCTGGGCTCTCCTTCATGTCAGGACTTGTCTGGGAAGGCCTCGGTCCAAAAAACACACCAAAGAAAATGTGGGCAGAGACACAAATGACAGATTGGAGTCTGTCTCATGACACTGAAGCCTAGCGACCTCAGAGCTTGGCTTCCAGAACCACAACAGACTCCAACAGACTTTCCACAGAGAAGGGAGGAAGTTGCTAGAACAAACACAGTCCTGAAACTTGCCCCAAAGCTGAACCTCATCAAATCCCAGTGTTTTTCTGAGGTTAGAAAAAAAAAATCCTGGCTTAGCATTTTTAGGACAATATCTATTTGCCTTTTGTCTCCCACTTGCATCCAGAAGTGGGAGTTCTAAAAACCCATTAAAAATTCTGGGTTTTATTTATTTCTTTACTATATTCTTTGCCTGTCCAAAACCAGAGACTGCTGGAATGGTTCAAGTTCATTCTCCTGAGATATCCAGATCAAAGTCCTTCAGAACTGCCTTGGCTAAGCATCTAGATTTTTCCATTCTGACCCAAACCAAGGCTTCAATCCCTTGCAATTTGCTCTCAAATGCATCCACCTTCTCAAGTGTCCTGGGGCACTGCACGTGGTTTTCTTGTGTCCTGAGGCATACACACTGCACTCCTGTGTCCTGGGGCATTGCATTCAGCGCTCTTGTTGGCTTTCTAAGGATAACAAGCAATTGCCTGGTGGCAGATGAAGTACATACAAGCTTCTACCTCCACAGACTCATCCAACAAAGAAAAAGAACTTTCTGGCAACACGGTCTACTCTACATATCTTGTGTAGAGTGGAAGTTCAAGAGAGGCACCCTCAAGCACCCTCCTGTTCTGCTATTGCTATTCTTACCATATATCTAAGTATAAAATTCAGTTTTATTAGATAATCCAAAGTGGGCTTCTACATCACCATAAATCACCATACATCAACCTTGTCCTATATCACATCCATCCTTTCAGGAAATTATTAAGAATATAATATTTTCTTTGTAGGCATCGTTTTAAATCTCTTCTTCATTTTTAAAAACTGGTTTATTGATAGTAGGTTTTCTTCTTAGTTTTCTTCCTGTTGAATTTTTTTCAATGGGATACACAGAAAGCTAGAGTTTGCCTTAGCGAAGAGCCAAGTCACTGAGAATTCTTGCACTTTTCTAACGGGGTCAGGAAAGCATGTGAGAGCGACCTGTAAGGCAGTGAAGGACCCCATCTTTACCTTACCTGTGTTTTCAGCCTGCCCTCTGAGAGCATTTGGGCATTTGTTCAAGCAGTCTGTATTTCTGGCTAGTAGATACTTTGTATTTGAAGCCATGTTCACTGTGATAATATTTTTCTAATGCCAAAAGGGAAAAAAACCATTATTCTGATGAGATAGATCAGTAGTTAAGGTGGGCACTCCTACCTCAGTTTCCATGCTTTCCAGAATTCAGAAGGGATTCTTTTGCTTCGGAAGCCTCTACCTGCTTCTTCCTTTCATGTAATTCGCCTTTGTTCAGTTATTTTTGCGCCACCCCCAGAGTGTTTTCAAATATATTTCAGCCCCCCAAGCAACCCCATTTCAGTTGATTGACTTCAGGGAGCTCTAATGCTGGCCGGGCATTTTGCTTCAACCCCATTTAGACTCAGCAGGAACAGCGGATTTCAAAGGCAGATTACGTTTTTAGCTTTTTAAAAACTGCTTTATTAGAGAGGCTAAAAGCCACAGAGGTGGTAAGCTGAATTCTTTTGAAATACAAGCAACCTCATGACATCCAGGCAGCCGTTCCTCACCCATGGCTTCCCCTCCTTTGGGTTTCAATGACAGCAGGGACCAGCTGCCGCCAAGGATTTTTCTTAAGGGTCCTTGTGGCTCCAACAACAGAATCCCTGAAAGCACCAAAGGAGGTTCATTTAAGGGTTGGAGACCATTGAAAATCAGCTCACCCCTGGGCTTCTGGCAGGCCATTTTGTGTGAAAGGGTTGGTTATGTACTGGTCTCCACTGAATTGCAGAAATGGCCAAGGTAAAGAACCATGATGAGATTGTAAAACCCAGTTGGAGTAGACAGAATATCTGCAGGCCTGCTTCCTAAGGCAGGCCCCGTGGAAGTCTCAGAATATGGCTAAAAGAATGCTGGATGGATGGATAGATGGATGGATGGACAGCCGGACGGACAGATGGATAAACAAATGAATGTTAAAGAAACACCACACTGGTGGCTATTGCTCCATAGGCTTGTATTAAACTATGTGACATAGTTTATTGGGCTGTTTCCTTTTGCTCACTTTGGGCTCTGTTTGAACTATCCCAGATGCTATAAAGTATCTGACAAGAATGAGATTTCTGTGGCATCAATAAGACTCTATATTGGATGGTTTGTATAAAGGTTTAGAGATGAGGTGAATACTATCAGATTTAAAGAATATGTCATAGAGAAGAATGCTGAGGCTCACTCTGGGTCTGACTTACAGACTGAAGCAGAAGTCCTACTAACAGTGTGTGCGACAGATAGAGGGCATAGATGCTGCCATTCTCCCTGCTCTCAGAGAGAACACCAGCTGCAATGCAACTCTATGCTAAGTCCAAATGCAGATATAATGTCCCTAGCAGTCTGGGACACCCTGGATTGAACAGGGGATATTCCTAAGGATGTCTATTGACCAATTTGGAAACTGATATGAATTCCCATAAGAGGGGCCATCCAGAAGTGACAGAAACAAGTGGACTGATGGAATGTCACGTTATCATGTGCATGTCCAACCTGAACAGGGCATTGGGTACTCAGTCCCAGAAGATGTCACCCCCTACATCAGTCTAACATCTGTGTTATCAAAAATCTCAACAGCAAAAAAATAAATAAATAAATACAAATTTTACTTAGAATCTCTTGATTCTTAAGCATTAGACTCAAAGGTGGATTAAATGCTGTATAGGCCAAACAAATGTGTATAGAGAAAAATAAAATTAAATAGGCCCGTTGGAGCTGAGGCAATGGCTCAGATGGTAAAATCACCACGTTACAAGCAGGAGGACCTGAGTCTGAGTCCCCAGAACTCACATTAAAAATAATAATGATGAAATAAAATAAAATAACGTAAAATAAAACAAAGGCCAGAGTGTAGCGGTACATATGTCTATTCCTAGTACTAGTCTGCAGTGATCCTGAAGCTCACTGGCCAGCCAGACTACACTAATTGGTAAGCTCTATGCTATCTAGAGACCCTGTCTAAAAATAAAATAAAATAAAATAAAATAAAATAAAATAAAATAAAATAAAATAAAATAAAATAAAATAAAATAAAATAAAAGTATGTAAATGGTTGCCTGAGGCACAAGTTTGTCCTCTGGAGAGTCTGTGTGTGTGTGCACACACACACACACACACACACACACACACACACAGGACTGTGGTTTCATGTAGCCCCCAAACTGGAAGCATTGAAGGAAGATTCCAATTTCCTCTTATCATTTTTGAACTATCTTGCTGGCATACAGGATGTAGCCAGAAAAACAAAGTAAACCATCTCACCGGGGCTCTGAGAGGGCATGTGACAAATTGCAGAAAATTATAGCCAACATTTTGTGGTTGCTGATCTTCCCAGGTTCCACTCTAGCAAAGTCCTGGGGGAATAAATAGCAAACTCCAAAGATCAAAGCTGCCACGCTGTAGAGGGGACTTGCTTTTGTCTGGCGCCTCCTACCCCCAAGCCCTTTTTGTCAATCACAAAGCGGTCCTTGCAAAGTTCAGAGCTGACATTGTCAGAGGCTAATGGTGCTTTTCCCTGCTTGCTCTGTTCCATGTGCTAGCCCTCTCAGACCTCCGGTTCCCTTCGGGCTGTTTACTTACAATTTCCTTCTGGGTGGAACTTTGTTTTTCCTTTCCTTCTTTTGGGGCTGTTGATTTTTCTTAAAATAGGAGGTCATTTGAGGCAGAACTGTGTTTTCGCCCTTTGCTTCCTCTATGGCTGGGACTGGTGCTCTTTTGGACAGAAGGAAATTTCCACTTTGTTTACAAGACTAGGTTGGTTTTCTTTGGATTTCCCCTTCGCTTACTGGGTTTGGAGTTTGGAGTTCCTCCGATTATCTAGGATCACGGAAATCACTTGGGAGGTGCTTCTCTGGTTGATTTGTTTACATTAATAACTCTGCTCTTTTGAAATGCATCTTTAACTCACTCCCTCGAACTTTTCCAAGGAACCTAAGCTCCCTAGATGTGCACCTCTGAGTTCTAACCTGTTTCCTCGTCTCCCTCCCAGCACCCCTTAGCTTTTGTTGTCAATCTGGATTTTTTTCAACCAGCACTCTGAACCATGAGTCATGGTCTTATACTTTTAGATGATAAAGCAATTTTCCCTTTCTCTCTACAATGCAGCCCGGCTTCACCACTCTTCCTAAGATCGGGGGATTTGGTGGAACCTCCTTTCTTGACACTATCTTCAGAGAAAGCAGATCAAACCCTACAGAGAGTAGTGTCAATGTGCACTCAGGAGCAAATGATCTGCCCTAGCCTCCATTAAGGGTTTCCTCTGGACCTGTGGAAGAATGCTTTTGAAAAAGATAGTACGTGAGCTGAAAGGAATTGTTTCCAAGAACATGTTTTCTAAAGCTAAACAGAATAATAAATAATCCTACAGGTAAATCTTAGGATGGCTTTAGCAGGTTTGAGACAAAAAGAATTATTAATTATGAAATGGTTTCTTCAAGGCCACTGCCAATGTGTGCTTAGGGAACAGGGCCACAACCACACGGAAGCTGAGTTGGATGGAGTCGAATGACCAGGCGTCTAGTGTGACTGACAGTCCCGTTCTGTTCCACTAATGTTTACCATTTACTGGAACTGGATTGGAGGTGGGCTCGTGTTGTGGAGAAAGTGAACTGAGAGGACAGAGAAAAAGGCAAAGATAACAGGAGAAGGCAGACAAGGACTGAACAGGAAGCAAGTCCCTGGGCACTTCAGGGTGATGGCTAGGAATCTGGGTTTAGAATAAATGCAGGGTGGGTGGTTAGCTGTGTTGGTCCTTGCTGAGTGGCCGCAGGCAAGTTCCTTCCTGAGTCTACCCTTCAGATTTCTCATCTGTCAAATAAGAATAGTAATAGGTCCTGTTTCAGAGAATTGGTGGAAGGGAGTGTGTTAGATATACTAAGCTCTGGTCACAGTCAATGATAAAAAGTCTTTACAGTGAAAATACACATCAAGCCAGCCCTGCCTTTACTTGAACACTCTGAGAAGTGGGTCTCCTTACTGTCTTCATTTTGCCAGTGAAAAAATGAGGAATTCAAAGAAAATAAGTAATTTCTCCATGGCCTCAGGGCTAAGTAACCTTCCCCAGGGAACTGGCATCAAGCCTGAGCCCTTCACCACTTTACAGCTTTGAACACCATTTTAATATGTGGCAAGGTCTTCACTGGTCTTAGATTCAGTGCCTATTGACCTCACTTATTTGCTATACATAACTGTGTGTACCACACCATGCCACATTGTTTTCAGCAGAGATGCTCAGAATGGTCAGTCTGCTATACATAAAATATCCACATAGGCACATATGTGAGCCGTAAACTGATACTTCAAAAATATTTTCTAGAGAGTAAAAGGAGAGATGGGTTTCTAATACATATTTTCTTTAGAGTTAGATGAGAATTAGTCAGCTAAATCCTATTTGCAGCTAGGCTTAGTGATAATGCCTATAACTTCAGTACAGGGGAGACCGAGGCAGGAGGCTTGTGAGCTCTAGCCCAGACTGAGCAACACAGTAAGATCCCACATCAAAACTAAACCAAACCAAAACAAAACTCATTCCCCCTAAATTTCTGGGTAAGATTATTCTCTACAATAAAGCAAATACATGTGGTTTCAGAAATCACAGAGTTGCATAGCCTCAATTCCAAAAGGTAGGAATTGCTCTAATTAATTCAGTTTCTAGAAGAGCAAGTTTTAAACTGCTGATGAAAAACCAAAAGATAGGCTTGTTTTGTTTTTGTTTCATTGGAGAGATGAGGTTTGAAGAATTAGCTGTAACATGGACCCATGGGAGTTTATCACAATGATACACATTCTAGAGATCAGAAGACAAGTTTCTATGCTTATGACCACATTCTAATGTTCAAATGCTGCTTATGTTTTAATTATATAGTTGACGTCATATTCCTGTGACCTCATTTGGTTTACAAAGAGAAACCACATTAGCAAGGTATACAGGTGGCATGCGATGAATCGGCTTTACACAGGAGAACACAGGCACAGGGATTCCACAGCTTGGCCTAGGCCCCACAGCTGTTCCCATGCAGAGCCACTGCTTTTACCGAATGTGAGTCCACTGGCATTTCTAATGAGCTTGGTGTGTCACCTTACCTAAACCAAGGTTGGTGTTTGCCAAGGCTTGGGAGCTAGGAGTGATGTTTATAGAAAAAGCTCCAGAACAAGAGGTGGCAGCCCATGGCTAACTGCCATTCCAAACCACCTCCGAAGGTCCCAAAGCAGAGTTGGAAGAAAGGAGGTCACTGGCAGGGGAGGGAAACACTTCCAAGTACAGAAACCTCACCATCCCCACAGCTGGCTCTGTGCATCCCAAGTTTTATCTGGTATTAATACTACTGGCTTTTGACTCAAGCTGGAGCGGTTGAATCCTGGCGCCTCGCTGAACCCTTCGGGTCTCGTTCTTTGTCGGTAGGATGGATTTAAGAATCGTGTGAGTGCTGCAGAGCTGATGTGAGACCTCAACCCAAAAGTGAGTGTAGAAAGGCTTAACATTTTAACTGACACATGGGAGGTGGGCATTGGCCTTTTCTGTTTGCTTCACTTTTGTCCTGTTTGTTGGGGTGTTGAGAACTAAACCCGAGGTCTCGCACATGCTAAGTGAGTTACATGCCCAGACTGCACAGAAACTTGTCAGTGAATCCCACTGTCTTTAGTATTCCCTGCCGAAAGCTAAACCCCAGAGGATTCTGGTTTGATTTTTTGTTACTATGATAAAACATTCTGACCAAAGGCAACTTAAGGGAGGAAAAGTCTTATTTGGCTTACACTTCCAGGTCACAAGCCATTGAAGGGAAGTTGGAATAGAAATTCAAGTAGAACTGAAGCAGAAAGCATAGAGGAATTGCTACTTAGTTAATCTCTAGCTCACTCAAAGGCTGATGCCTCTCCAGGTTTTTACATAGCCCAGGTCCTCCCGTGTAGGGGATGGTACCACTCACAGTGGGCTAGGGCCTCTTACATAAAATAGTGATAAAGAAAATGCCTCACAGTCAGGCCAATGTGATCTAGACACTTCTTAATTGCAGTTCCTTCTTTTCAGGTGGCTCTAGGTTGTGTCACATTGACAACAAAAGCTAATCAAGGCACAGAGCTGAGGGTTCGGCTAAACTACAGAGAACAAGCTCTCTACCAGGATCCCACACTCCATTTGCTTTTGTATTGCTCATCTGTCTGAACTGCCTTTACAAGGTTGATCCATTCGCACACTCCCTTCCTCTCTCCAGTTCCAGTGATCTTCAGAGTAACCTCTTCTGGCTGCCCAACCCAAAGCAGGACCCTTGTCACTTTCCGTAGCTTTAAGCAACTAGATTTCACCCCACACTATGGCAGGCAAACCAGTCACACACAGTTTGTCTTTTCAATTAATTCCTCACAGGTTGCTTTCTTTACTACCACAAAGAAAGCTCCATGAGGGTAAGAGATTGCTATAGCTTACAACATTTTTTCTAAAGAGCAGTCAATGGCCTGTCTTATTGCATTAATGTTATTTATTAATGAGTAAAATACTTTGAACAACTACATCTAATGTATCCACAAAGCCAATGATAACATTTCTTAAAGTGACTTCAAGTGAATTTAAATATTCTCCATGAGATGAGACACTGTCATCATTTTATTTCGGAGGTAACAGTCTCCAGAAACTTCTACAGAGAGCACTGGGCCTTCCATTCAAAGCACATTTTAAAATTACAGAATCTACTCCCCAAAGTAAGCTGGGGGAGTAAGAGCTTTACAACTGCTAAAGATCTTGGGAGACTGAAAAGCAAACTAGGCAATCCACTCATTCATTTCCAGCTACAGGACTGTGTCTCCTGTGGGGGTCATTAATCAATCCCATTAAGTTATAATTCCTCTCCACGCTAAGAAAACACAACCCAAACAGAAGTAAGCATTTCCTGTGCTTGCCACTTACCCCTAAATATGAAGGGTAGCCGTCTAAAAACTTCAGTCTTCCTGAGATTAGCTGGAGAAGGTCTGCACAATATCCACTGGATGTGTCCGGAAAGAAAACGTGCCAAGCGCGATGAAGGGCGAGAACATGACTTGATTCTGACTGCTCGCATTCAGGGCTGTTTCGAAAGCTCAGATAAAGCAACGCAGAGCTACCCAGGATGACAAGACTAAAATAAAACAAATCATTTGCAATGTGATTTCCTGCTGAGCAGTGTGCTAAGCTGCCCACTGTGGGTAGTTGTTAACTAACACAGAACAGACCTTGCAATCCTGAATGGCAAATCCCTTCATACGACAAATGACATTGTGTGGATATTAATGAATGAAGGCCAAAGGAAAGCCACATGATATAATGGAATCATTGGTTCAATGGCTGCAGCTGAGGAAGACAATGCTGTACTTCATCAGAGAAGTGCAGCTTGATCTGGTATGATGGGCTGAAGGAATAAGTGCCCTCTGGGACAGTCTAACTCACATTCATTAAAGAGGTTCAAGCAATGCAGAGAGTGGCTTGCTTAAAGAGCAACGCAATTTAACCTTTCTTAAAAAATTAAGACCGAGTCTCATGTAGGCCAGTCTGGCCTCAGATTTGCTGTGTAACCAAAGATGACCTTGAACCTCTGCTCCTCCTGCCTCCATCCCCAAAGTGCTGTCATTATAAGCATGTGACATTACATCGATTCATGCAGTGCTGGCGATCCAACTCAGGGCCTGGTGCATGATAGGTAAGCAATGTGCAGTATAACATAATTTCTCAGGTGACCGCTGTATACAGTGTTAGAGGCTGGAGGCTGAAGAGCCAAAGACTCACAAGACATTCCTGCTGTTGAAGAACAAAGCATTCACTTAGATAAACCCTCATTTAATTTGCTCCTTATAGGAGTCTAGGAAAGTAGAGAGGTTCTGTATAGACATTATCTTAGAGCTAAAGAAAGCTGAAGTTCAGAGTGGTGAGTGATCTGCCCAGATCTTCATGTAAAAGAGCTCTGACACTCAATGTGGGCCTGACCACAAATCTTGGCTTTCACTGTGACCTCATCCTGCCTGTGGACCCACCTTGAGACAAAAGCCTTCTTTTATATGTATTTTAAGGTCAATTAAAATCTACCCAGTAACTCTAAACTTTTCATCACTTCATTATGTCATTAAGAACACGATTTAACTTTTTGTCATGAAGACGCTGACCACTGTGGAATGGAGAGATGGCTCAGTGGTTAAGAGCACTTGCTGCTCCTGTAGAAGACCCAGGTTCAATACCCAGCCCCAGTGCCCAGCCCCAATCCCCAGCCCCACGTGGTGGCTCACAACCATCTGCAACCTCAGTTCAAAGGGTAAAACATTCACAGGTGTAAAGTAAAGTAAATTGATTAAATCAAAATTTAAAATATTTTTTAAAAAAAGACACTGACCATGTGACAAAGACAGGCCACTTTCACCCATAGAACAAATAAGGACTTATGATTCCAGACAGTCCTGAGATGCCCAAAAGAGCACAAGGTCCTTAAATTATAATTCTTCGGTTTGGCACCCAGTCAGAACTTATGTATCTGTCAACTGTCCTCGGGTCATAGTGAAGGCCTTCTACCACCTTCCATGCCTCCACTTGGCCTCTCTGAAGCACTTTCCATTCACGTGTTCTTTCCTGACATTTTTTTAATGTGTGTGCATGTTTGTGGTATGAAGGTGTATACATGTGGAAGTCAGAGAAAATCCTCAATTGTCACCCAGGAAAGCCACCTTCATTGAGATGACCTCTCATTGGCCTGGAGTTCCCAGGGTAGGCTACAGTGATAGGCCACTGAGCTGGAGAGACTCCCCGATTTCTACCTCCTCGGCTGTGGGATTCCAAGAGCACAGCTCTGGACCCAGCACTTTTATGTGCCTTTTGAAGATCAAACTCAGGTATGAGCTTACCCATTGTGATGATTTGAATTTGCTTGGATTAGGCTGTTGTAGTTTCCCATTGATTTTAATCATAGGACATGGTTGTACTTTAATCACAGGACACGGCTGTACTAAGATCTCCAACTCCAGACATAACCCTTCTTACTTCCATTGTGGAGAAGCAATCCATTTTCCCATTTAATAATCTGGATCTATCACTCCTCCTAACAGTTATTCCTTTCTTAGCCTGTTGGTTTAAAGGCATTAGAAGTCCAAAATGACCAGGGGGAAGTCTAAGCTTCCAGTTCAACGCTCCTGGCAGGAACACTGTCTCCTCTGGAACCAAAATTTCTAGACCAGCAGAACCTAGGGTGACAGAGCAAGTTCCAAGTAGAGAAAAGCTTAAATCCAGGCATGGTGGTACATAACCAGCATTCAGAAGACTGAGCCATGCAGATCTCTGAGTTCAAGGTCAATCTATAGAGCAAGTTCCAGAACAGTAAAGCTTAGGCAATGAAGGAATCGGGAAACGGAAAGCTGGTGATAATGTAATAGAACAAGGGGCCCATGCTCCAGCCCCAGCAAGCAGCAGGACTTGGCAGCTTCAGCCACATAGCTCTACTTATAAAGATGCAAGAATAGAAGGGACTACTAGTGCAACTGATGCTGGTTAGCTGGAGCTAAGAAATTAACAGTGATTAAAAAGAGACCAGCATCACTGAGGTGAAATCTTCTGGGAAGTGTTTTCTGATAGCACAAAGAAGCTATGTTCCAGAGATAACCCGGTTTTACCTTGTGCTTCAGCAGGACTTAAGAATCACCCAGGTGATACTGGTTTTGAAGGCATGAAGGGGTCATGGAGAGCACTGAGTCTCAGCACTGTGAGATGCATAGAAGGCCATTGGTGAAGGTATGGCCTCAGTTGTAGTTGATGGCTCAGGACTGAAGGGGTCATGCAAAGGAGTTGAGGCTTTGCCTATAAGAGCCTACTGGTTGCAGAGGAAGACTACAGGGAATTGGAGAAGCCAGTACTGTGGGATGATCACTAAGAACAGCAGCAGCAGTGGAGTGGAGTTAATCAGAGCCTAGAATGCTACAAAGCACAAAGTTGAAGAAGTGACCCAAGCCCTTTGGAGGAATCCAGAATATCATGTGTAGTTCCCAGACATTGCCTTGGATATTTCTAGATGTTAGAGATGCCAGAGCCATGGGATACCTGTTGAGGGAAGCTGTATACAGGGATTGGAACCAGCCCAAGAGAATGAAGTTTGTTACTGCTGAATGCCAAATCTGCCAACAGCAGTCAAAATGGATGAAAGGAGTTGGAGATCTGAAGAGCACTTTTACATCGGACATGGAGATGCAGAGCTTGGAGTTCGTCCAGCTGGCTTTTGGTCTTGCTTTGGTCCAGTATTTCCTCACTATGATGTTTTGGAATGGTAATGCATATCCTGTGATGTTGGGAGTATGTGATCTGCTTTTTGATTTTGATTTTATAGGGGATTACAGTTAAGTAATTGAATGAATCTCAAAGAGACTTTGAACTTTGGACTTTTAACCATTGTTGAGACTGTTATAGACTTTTGAAGTTAGGCTAAATATATTTTGTATTATGCTATGGCTAGGAATGCCCCCCCCCCCCAGACTCCTATGTTTGAACAAGCATAGGGGACCAGGAAGTGGAGAGTGGTGATTTGAATATGCTTGGCCCAGGGAGTGGCACTATTAGGAGGTGTACCTTGTTGGAGTGGGTGTGGCCTTGTTGAAGGAAGTGTATTACTGTGGGAGTGGGCTGTGAGACCCTCCTCCTAGCTGCCTGGAAGACAGTCTCCACTTGCTGCAGTCCAATCAAAATGCAGAACTTCAGCTCATTCTCCAGCTCCATGTCTGCCTGGATGCTATCATGTTTCCTACCATGATGATAATGGACTGAACCTCTGAACCTGTAAGCCAACCCCAATTAAATGTCCTTTATAAGAGTTGCCTTGGTTATGGTGTCTCTTCTCAAGAATGGAAACCCTAACTAAGACACTCACTGGACCAACTCCTAGCCTCTCTCCTGACATTTCTGGTCCTCAGAGGTGTTTACTCCTTTGCCATGGTGGTCAAGGTGATTCTTCAACTTCTCCCTCTATTTCTAACAAAATGTTCTATTTCTTACATTGTATTCTTGTACATATGTATCACCTCTGAACTTAAAAGGCCCTTGAAAATAAAATCTACCACCATATGCAAAAACTTGCCAGGACAAATTCCTGAACTTAGTAAACATTTGGATGGTATAGTAAGAAATCTTTGATTTCCATTCCTCCCTAGGGAGAATTTCTGCCTACCCTTACCTCCAGAGGATCTTTTCTCACCTGTACCTTTGCATTATTTCTCCAGTGCTATAATATATCTTGAAGTGTTTTTGAGCTTGCTGTAAGGAAAAACTCATAACATACCCAGTTCATTCAAAAATATCATTGGTGTCCAACTAAGATGATGTTAGATGAGGCAATCTTGGCCTTGACCTGCTCAAGCTCACAGATGCTTATCTTCAGTCCTGCACATCTACTGTCAAATTAGGGGTCTTGCAGCAAAATACCTGAGAAAGAGACAGAGACAGAGACAGAGAGAGAGACAAAAAGAATGAGAGAGAGAGAGAAAGAGACAGAGACACAGAAAGACAGGCAGAGACAGAGATAGAGACAGAGAGACAGAAAGAGAGAAGAGAAGAGAGGAGAAGAGAAGAGAGGAGAAGAGAATCAGAGGAAGCATTAGGTTGTGAAATTATCTTTCCTCATTTTCATCTATAAATTAGGTCAATACTTAGTACAGTGTCACCTGCCCAGACTTACAGCTCCTCAGTAAAGGATCTAGGCATCTTTCCTAAAATTCTGAAGTAATTTTTATTTTGCCTTCATTACCCAGAATAAACTATCTAGGTTAAAGAGAAACTCATATTTCAGGTCCTTCTTTTACTAAATTGTGAGCTCTCCTTCTGCTCTCAGATCTATGCAGAGCACTGGACCTCTCTAAGTGATGTGTCAATCAGTCTGGCTCCAAGGGATCATCATGAAAAGGGAAGGACCATGTCTGGCTCTCATGGAAGCAGCACTCTCCTACTTAGGCAAGCCCATAAATATGTCAGCCCAGAGTCCTATGACATCTGGTAGAACTAAAGGATCACACCTAGACTTATAGTAGTCAGGTTGAAACTGGTGTACCTCTTGTGGGTCAGATAAAATTGTATTTGCCCAAGCATAAACTGATTATTAGAAATAAAGTCATTTTACTTGAATCCTTTGTGGCAATGTCCCTATCTCATTGGTTTCATTTAACTGAAAATTAAATATTTTTCATGTAATATATTTGGATCTCTGTTCCCCCTCTCTCATCTCTTCCAGATCATCCCTATCCATCCAGTTCTATGCTCTCTGCGCTCGCTCTCTCGCTCTCTCTCTCTCTCTCTCTCTCACTTTACAAAGCAAACAGACAAATAAAAGAAAAACAAACAAACCAAAAAAAAAAAAAAGAAAAATCATCAGAAGCACACACACACACACACACACACACACACACACACACACACACACACCATAAAAACATAAAATTGGAAACCATAATATTATAAGCAAAAGACCAGTAAGGTTAAAAACAAATAATGTCCAAACAATACAGTGTGAGACAAAAATAAAAAATAATTCCCAAAATACCATTGAGTTCGTCTAGTGTGGTTATCTGCTGCTGGCCACAGGGCCTGCCATTCAGTGCGGTTTGCATTCCCAGGGAGACTGATTTGGAGAAAACTAGTTTCCCTTTGTGAGCAGTTGACTATTGGATCTAGCTTCTGGATTAGGGATGAGAGTTGCATCCACTCCCCCCTCTCAGCTCTGGGACCCCAGCTGTCTGGGACCTGTGCAGGCCCTCTGTGTACTGCTGCCATAGTCTCTGTGAGCTCATCATACTTGTGTCTGTCCTGTTGTGTCTAGAAGGCCACATTTCCTGGTGTTCTTCATCCCCTCTGGCTCTTTGACTGTTCTGCCTCCTTTTCAGCAGAGTACCCTGAGCCCTGAGGGAGGGATCTGATGGAGACATTCCATTCTGAGTGGTCCAAGGTCTCTCACTCTTAGCACCTTGTCCGGCTAGACCCTGCCTAAAGGTTGATCATGATGAGAGCCAGTCATATCAAAAGTCTCTCCCACCAGTTTCTTCCTGTCTTTTAGAGCTAGCTCTGATCATGGTGCATTCTATGAAACTGATTTTATGAGCCAAATGTAACTGAAAGGATATCGTAGGCTGTCTTGCCCGACAGCTTACATCTATACCTTTTAAGATCTTTTTACAGTTTTTATTTGAGGGAGGTACATGAAATACTTGTTCAATACAAACAACAGTGTACCTAAGAAGCAGAAGAGCCTGGGACTTCCTCCAGAGAAAACCACTGAAGAGCATGAGGTGAGAGCTTCCATAGCTTCTAGAAGATAAAGGAGTAGAAGAAAGGAAGAGAGGAAGAGAGGGAGGGAAGGAGGGAGGGAGGGAAGGAGGGAGGGAAAGAAGGAGAGAGGGAGGGAGGGAGGGAATAACTCATACTGAAATTGAACATGACAGCATTAAAGAGGTTCTGGTGGTTTTAGGGGGTGGGTTATTTATTTATTAGTTTAATAAATTATTATTCCTTTTCTTCTGGAACTCAAAATGGCATCCAGGACAACTATATTTTTAACTGGGGGGGGGGAGTAAGGTGAGTGTTTAAAATCCAATTAAAAACAATGTTGAGGTGAAGATACATCTGCAAGATATAACCATGATCCGAATGTCCTCTGTGCCTTTGTTTCCATGCTGGCCTTCTGACATAATACCTTTTGAACTCTACCTCTCTCTTTCATGCTGTAGTAAATATTTTCTGTTCATTTAAATGGTCGCCAACTATCTCAACATGCTACTGAGTGCTCATGTAACGGTAGACATTTGAAACTCCAGTCAAACGTGGATGTTCATCTCTTTGTTTATTTGTTTAATAGCGCCTCTAGTTTCCATGTCAGAATTCCCTGTGCCCTGATTTTTGTGGCCATTTCTTTTGTATGGCGAATAAAACAGATGAGCAAAACAGAGCTGCAGGAGACAAGAGAGGCAGCTGGCCTTGTGGGGGAGGGGAGGCCCAAACCAAACCAAACAGACAAGCTCCAGCCTGTGCCCTCAGGTCCTGGACTCTGATTCGTTGGCGCTTTCCTTTGGACTTATTTCGGCAGCCACCTTCTCTAACTCTGTATTTCTCTAGGTAGAGTGGACATAGAAAAAGTATCTGCAAAGATTCCTAGGTTGACTTTGTGCTTGTTTACAGAAAGACTTAGAGGCAGCTGGTTGGGTTCTGAAGGACTTGGAGGTCCACCCGTTTTCTGTTTTCTTGCTCTGTTCTTAGGATGTTGTTGTCTGTGAAGGGAATTTCCTTTTATTCCTCAAAGTCTTACCTCATATTACAGCTATTTTTTTTAAAACTCCTTTCTCTCTCATTTATACAGAAATCAGTCTGACCTGCACCACAGCATACAGACACGTTGGGTTATTACAAACACTGTGTTTTTATCTTGTTCTATCTCTGCTGTGATTATAACCTGGGGGAGGCTTGCTTCCTCACACTCCTGAGGTTACAAACCAGTCTCTTTTGTTCTGGATGATATCTGATTGTCTTAATCAACTCAAAAGCAAGAGCAATGGAAAAGCTTAACGTTGAAGTTTCTGAGGGAAGGGCCTCACACTATGTAGAGGAAGAGAGAAGACAGGGAATATGAAGTGTGCTTATTCACCACAATATAAAATCCCTCTGCTGAGGTGTTTGTCAGTGATGACAAGCCTGTGTCATTGCTTTCACTGTTGATTTGTCTGTTTGCTTTAGTATGTTCTGTATGTAAAATTTCTGAGTTCTGTGCTTTGGCACGGAAGCACTTTGATGAGGAGAGGAGAGGAGCCCTGACTCTGGCAAGTGCAGGGCTTCACCCTTTTGGAACTCTACAACTACCAATCTTTCCCATGCGTGACTGTCGCAGCAACCCACTGAGGGAGGTAGGACAGGGCTAATGGCCCGGTGTTGTGGTAATGAAAAAGACCCCAAAATGGCATGACATTCTATAATTCATCAGAACTGGAAGACCGGAAAATTCTAGGCTCACACTGACATTCCCAACTCTAATCCAACCTGATCAACTCGCAACTGAAAATAAGGATTTTCACCAAATGGTCCTGTACTTTGTGCATTTTCTGTAGTTTCTAGTGCACCTTACTTTTATAAGTTTTATTAAAAAGACCTCCCAGGTAGCTGTCAGATGGGAGCCTCCTAAACTGCTGCCTGGCAGTGGCCTTCCCTAGGTGCCCATATTTCCTCTCTTTGATCTGCCAAAGTCTACATTCCTTCCCCTGTCCCCACACACAGTCTGACCCCAGGCCAGGGTGGCATCTTCCTCACTTCCTCTGAGGTCAAAGCCGATGCTGCCCTGTAGACTTTTTGGTAGTGGGCATCTGGGGACAGCTGTGCCTGAGCCATCCAGCAGGAGCCGCTACACCTTACTCCACAATGGTCCAGTGTTCCTCTGCCCACTGGGAAAAGACCCACTCTGCGTGCCCCAGGCCTCCCATCAACCGTGAGACTTGGGGCCCTCAGCCAAAACAGGATAACGTTACGTGTAGGAGATACTTGACCACCATTTTACACACACACACACACACACACACACACACACACACACACACACACACACAATTATTTCTGGCTGTTTCATTCAGCCAAAGGTGTCAGGATCCCATCCAAAGGTGGTTGTTTGGATTCTAGAACTGGAAAATGGGAATGCTTTGGTTTTTTTTTTTTTTTGTTTTTTTTTTAATATACTGCTATGAAAAGACATGAGAGGTGAGTCCAATTGAAAAAAAAAAAGAATACTTTTGTATCTAATTAAAAAAAAAAAAACACAACAACAAAAAACCTCTTTCCCAAGTGTCTGGAGTCCTTATGAAAACCTAAGATGAACCACGGTGAGGAAGGACCAGGTGGGCAAGGCTAGAGTACAACAGCGCCGTCTACTGGACAAATCCTTAGCTCACTGGCTACATTCCATAAAATGGCAATGAAAATATGGCTGCCATTGGACCAAGGAGCAGGTAGAACACCTTGGAGGACTGACCCCTTCCAAATACAGAACATTTGGTGAGAAACGACAGCCACTGGCCACTGTTTCCAGAAGTGCAGACTACGAGGGTTGCTTTTATAAAAAGAAATACTCCCCATACCCCCCAACCACCTTAATCAGTGAGTCCACTGTCAGGTTTTTGAAGCGGCTTCCACCAGCAGTCACTGAGCACCCCCTCACCTTGCCGCATGTGTTCGTTCCTTTATTCATTTGCTCATCACCAAGCCCTGTGCACACAGCATGTTGGTGAGGCTAAGTGAGACTCGGAATCACAGTCCCTGGTTGCGCTTCTAAAACTGGGTCTAGACTTGGAACCTGTTTCCTAGCCTGCAGCAACTTCCTTTTGATTCCTATTTTCCCCTCAGGTTCTCTGTTCTCCGCTCAAAAGTAGGCAGGTTGTTAAAAGAACCAGGCTATATATTAACTTCATACTGGATGTCTTCTCCGTGTAAGCTCGAATCCTTGAAACCTTAGAATTGTTATTCAAGAACGATTCTAGCCAGGCAGGAGTAGTTGTGAATGCCTGTAATTCCGGTCCATAGGAGACCAAAACTGAAACAACAACAGCAGAAAGCAAAGAATGATTCTAATACCAAAATCTTTTAGTGCTTTCCAAACGGATTAAATGGGGACAAAAAAAAAAAAAAAAAAAAAAAAATGTGTGTCCCTATCCCCGAAATCAAAGTCAACAGCTGCAGTTTTTAATGGTTAGGTCTGATCAACAGGTGAGAGAAAAAAAGAAAGCTTGAATTTCATTAGGCGTTATTATTTTATATTAACATATGATTTTAAAATGTCCATCACTGAGGTGGGGAGATGGTGAGGTAGATAAATGCTCACACAAAAGCATGAAGAGTTTGGATGCCCAGCATCCGTGGAAAATGAAGCCTGTGGCACTGCACACTTGTAATGCTAATGCTCCTGTGGTGAGGTGGGAGGCAGAGGCAGGAGAATCCCCAGAAATTCACAGGTCAGCCAGCCCGGCATGTGCAGCAGCAAAGAACAAAAAAAGAGAGCATGCCTCAAACATCGCGAAAGGTGGGTACCAATGCTAAATATTGTCCTCGGACTTCCAGAGGCACTCACACACAGGTACAGGTACATGCATTGTAAACACACATATGCATCATATACACACGTAAACACACACAGGAAAAAATTTATTACTGATGAATGAATGAATGAATGTATTAAATGTATAGTCTAGTCTTCAAAATTGAGTTGACCACAGATATCATGAGGAAGAAAGAAAATAATTTTAAGAAGATAAGATAGCTCTCTATGTATATTGGAGGAAAATAAAAATCCAGTCCACATGTATTCATTGCTAACAGATGACGTACAGGGTGGCAGAGGCTAACTTCCTGGGTGTTCTGACGCTCGGATGAAGCAATGACCAAGTGCAGCCTCAGGTTCAAAGTTTGACAAAAGGTTCTAGGGCCCTTAATTCTCTTATGTAACTCAGGTCTAGCTAACCTCAGTACAGGACTGCCTCAGACTCGAGGCTGAGGGAACGGAGAGGGACAGAGCACTGACAGACCGCATGGTGGACAGAATATATTAAAACACACTTTGTTGGAAAATGCTGCAACAGGTGTCCAATACCTTGAATATTAAATTAAAATAAATAAATTTAAAGACAACGAAAAACCTGCCCAGGAGGCTGAGCATGGTGGTACACACCTGTAATTTCAACATTTGGAAAAATGCAGCTGGGAGCTGGTTCTAGGCTAGCCTTGACTACACAGGAAACCTGTGTCTCAGAATTTTTTTCCTTCTAGGTAAACTGAGTTTATGAGCTTTTCCTTAGCCTTGTCTTGGCAGTTGAAATATACTAATCAGAAAAAAAAATTTACCAGAAGCTGAGAATGTAGCTCAGGAAGGTGCACTCTTTACCCAGTAACCCAAGACTTCCGGCTGTAACTTATGCTCTCTGGATGCAGTGTAAAGCTGTTCTCTGGTGCAGAGAGAGGGTAGAAGGAGATGGAGTAGAGCCAGGGAGCAACAATTCCTAGGACAGCCCTCACAATAGTGCTAGGGCAGCCAATTCTACTTCCATTCATAATCATTTTTCCATCATAAACAATTGATCATTGCATTGATGGGTTGTCTCCAGTGAGCCATGGTCTCTTCAGCTTCCCATTAAACATGTGACTACGACACAGAGGCCCAACACCTCAGAGTCATGAGGCAGCTTCGTGGGCTTCATCTCTTGTTTCTTCTATTTCTTCTGCAGAGAATGATGGGTGATTTGAATGTTTGTGGGTGGGCCTTTATTAAATCACACAGTCAGACTGAACCAGAAGGTCTTGGTTTACGTTTCTAGCTTGGGAAGAGATGTGGAATCTTAAGGAAATGACAGCAGATTTTTAAAGAAATAAGAAACAGTTGTCCGTGTCACTCCATTCTGTGGAGAATGACTCAAGGAAGTTTCTGCTCCTGTCTGTCCCAGGATTAGTTTTCCTTATGGGCTACACCGGCTGTCCCAGAGGATAGGAATTCTCTCATCTATCCTGACTCCTGTCTGCTGCTGTAACTTTCTGGAGATCAAAGGGCCCCTCTCAGTGCTGTCACCAGGAATGACAGGCAAGCACTGTGCAGCGCAGCAGATCAACTCATACGACAAAAACTAATAGGACCTCTTCCTTAACTGGCTGAGCAAAATCAAAGAGATGTCCTTGAAGAACTTAATTTCACCCTGCAGGAGCACGTTTTTTCCTTGGGCCCACGGTAAATTAAAATTAGGCTGTGGTATAATTGCTTCGGGGTTAACCATTTTACCACTATATCAATTTTCTTCTACGTTTGTCTGCATCTTATTACTATTTAAAAATAAATGTTATGTGAATGTATTAAAAACTTAAACTGGAAGGAGAAAGAGAATACTTCTCAGTGAATGTGGATAACAGATTTATAGTTTTCCAAGAGGCTGAGGCAGGAGGATTGAAAATTGAAAGTTAGCCTGGCTGCATGGTAAATTCCAAGCCAGTCTGGACTATGCAGCAAGATCCTGTCTCCAAAAAAGTAAATAAATAGAAATAGAAAAATATAAGTAAATGGATAAATTAAATAATTAATAAGCTACCCATGAGCCTTAGCTACTGCTCCATCTAGGAGTAGTTCTACTCCATCCAATCACAAGACCAAGTGACTATTTTTCTTTAGCTCATTATTATTCCTTTAAGACCATTCTGTCTGAGACCTCATCAACAAAGACCATGCATTTTAAAGCCCACAAACAAGCACAGGAACTGGTATTGCTTTGTTTTCTAGAAGAAATTAAAACCTCTGAGGATTTTTGTTTTGCCTAATACAGATTAAACCAATATTAAAATTTCAAGTGTAGCCGGGTAGCGATGGCTCATGTCTTTAATCCAAGCACTTGGGAGGCAGAGGCAGGCAGATCTCTGTGAGTTTGAGGTTTGCAGAGCCTGCTTCACAGAAAGAGTTCCAGAACATCCAGGGCTGTTACCCAGAGACACCCTGTCTCAAACAAAGAAACAAACAAACAAATGAAAGGAAAAAGAAAAAAGAGGTACAGCTAGTCTAAGATGTCCAACTTTATAGAATATATTCATGTACATAGATATTCAGTATGTTGCTGTTTATATACGTGAGTACCCAGAAAATTGAATGTCCATCAACAACAAAATGAGTGTTGTTTTTCCGAATTTGGAATAAAGTATAAAAACTGAAAGCTGTAAAAATCTATGCCTTTACACAGTAAGTGGCATGTGTGTGTTCATGATACATATGTTTCAGGGTACATATAGCTACATAAACTTCAAGCCCATTTTTAAATGAATGTTCCCTTTTCAAAAAAATAATGCTAGATATGAAGTCTAAGAAAATGTACATATAGAAGAGACTTTTATAGAAACATGTCAAAATGTTAACCGCAATTCTGAATCTATAACCACACTCAGCAGCCAGGACTATGGGTGAGATGAAGCATCCTTATACGTTGTATGATACGTAATGTTTTCAAGTAAGCATTTTTTTTTCCATTCTTTTAAAAAGCTATTTACACCCAGGCAAAAGTAACTCCTAACTATTGAAACTATTTTTTAATAAGATTTTGTTTTCTTCAAAAGAAACTACTTACATGAAGGAAAAAAGTCTATGACAAATACAGTCAGTTTTAAGTAAGAAGACAGACTAAGAAATGGAATGCTTGAGTCAACTGGGGTCCACAGAGTGTATCTGGGCACAGAGCAAAGACACATCAAAGCGAGCATCACAGAGTGGCTTTCATCCAAACGTTGAAGGCCTTCTTTTTTTACTGACTGGACCAAAACCCAAAATAGGCATCCCTCAACCCAGCATAGGAGCCACTAACCCACATGGCTTGGCTGTAAATAAGTCCCAGTTCCGTCTCCCTGCTTCGCCCATAGATTCTTGTACACGGAATGACTTCTCTTTGTAGATAGTTGATATAGACAGATGATAGCAAGATAGATAGATGGAAGGAAAAAAACCTTTGG
The DNA here is from genome assembly GCA_028551405.1 of Uromys caudimaculatus. Taxonomy (NCBI): domain Eukaryota; kingdom Metazoa; phylum Chordata; class Mammalia; order Rodentia; family Muridae; genus Uromys; species Uromys caudimaculatus. The sequence goes on from CM052700.1 coordinate 125,184,815, forward strand.
AATAACCCCTCAGATACAAAAACTGATTTAGAAGCCAAAAGTTGGTATTCATTGGAGCGGACTTGCCAGGGTCAGAATCCTATTCCTAATGTTTGCTCTGTTACCTGTGGCTTTTAACTATTATTATTATTATTATTATTATTATTATTATTATTATTATGCTTTTATTTCTGGTGTGTATGTGTGTGTGCGCACACGCATACACGCACACATGTGCACAGGAATGATGCTTATGGGATGGAGGCAAGCTGTGGCGTGCATCATGTCGAGGTCAGAGGACGATTTTGAGGGAGCTAGTTCTCTCCTTCCATCATATGGGTCCTGGTAAATGAATGTACATTGTCAGACTTGGTGTCAGGAGCCTGATAGGCCATCTCACTAGTCTGGCTATGGTTTGCATGGTGCCATCCATATCTTCAAACAAACACACACACACACACACACACACACACACACACACACACACACACACACACACACGCTTACGGAACAAATGGATGGTTGGACCTGGCAAAAGACAAATGTCCTTGTCTCAAATCCAAAATATCTATGTTGTGGCTTCTTCAGGTTCATACAAGAGACAGCACATTAAAGTACAAGTCTTTAAAATATCTAATCCAAGACCTCAGAGAAGCCATTGTGTTAAATGTTACAAAAGATTTTCACCTTAATATTTAGTGCCTGGCTGGAGATGATTCGTTGCCATGGAATTTAATTTTAAATTGTTTTCCAGTAAACTCAACAGATCCAACAGTATGAAATTTTGGGAGATGGCAAGGTGGCTTCAGAGATGTGAGAGTTTTTAAATCCATATATCAAAGGTTGTCTATAGCAGTCCTGGGGATTTAGCACACTCTCTGTCCCCATTGTTTCCAAAAGCCCTCAACCATGCTTCCGTGTGTAAGAAAATTCACCTCGGAATTTTTGTCATCTTTGCTTGCCTGAGACCTCAAAATATCAAGCCTCATATGCCTAGAAACTGCTCAAACATTCCTATCGAGGGGTTGTCATTAAATCCCTGTTTTCTGGATACAGGCACTGAGGGTGCAGCCACTGGTCAGGGTCACCCAGTGAGACCATGCCAAAGCTGGGAATACAACCCAGACTTTCTGACTCCCTGGCCTGTCCCCTGACCAGCAAGCCACATGTTCTTGACCAGTATGAAACAAACTGTCTGTCTCTGTGTTCCCTCAGCGCTGAGGGAAAGAAATGTCGACGTATCCATGTCTCCCCCCAACCTTAGTAAGTCGTTTATTTCATCAGCCAACAGGCAAGTTTCTCTGGATCATTCTTCATATTTGGAAGAAGAAAAAAAAAAAAAAACCTTGAATTTAAAAAAATTAATTAATTCGCTATGGAAAGGCTATTTTAATTTGGAAGAGGAAGAAAACCACTTCTACCCCCATCGTATCTCATTGTGTAACACATGGGCGGTGTGGCCACAGCACAAACCGCTTCCTGTTCTCTGCCGATGGCAGGCTGTTTTGCCAGCTTTTCCATGTGGCCTTGTACCGGGGTCAGGCCTCCCGTGGTTCCTGGTGAGGGAAGGTCCCCTGCACAAGCCAGGCATTGACGTGGCCACCCCACCAGCTCTTTTGTGTCTTCCTTGACCACAAGAAACCCAGTTCTGCTAACGATGCCCCACAGGCCACTCAATATGGAGTCAGAGGTGACTGTCTAACAAGATTCCAGACTGAGTCCAGGACAACATTACTGAAGACAGGGGTAACAGTACAACATTCCCTTGCTGGTGACCACAACAGAGGAGCCAGGGTTATCACACTGAGCAGTGGGTTAGGCTGGTGGGGAAACGGTCCCACTTGTTCTCACAGCCATGAAGTTTCTTCTCAGTATTTTTTACCTGTTGTATTTGATCATAAGACTTCTTTCTCCGAATGAGCTGATTTATTTGCTTCCAACAGCCTGTTGCCATCTTAAAGACAACTTCCAAACCCTAGGTTTGGCTTTTAACCAGCTGGTTCTGTCTTTCCTCCCTGTGTTGGCAGTGTTGGCAGTCGGTCACATCCAAGAGACACTGGTCCTAGTTCTGTTAGCAGGCTGTGTAGCCACTGCATGGGGTTAAGAAGAAAACAGAGTATTACCACGGCAACTTTCCTCTCTACCCTAGCTTTGCTAAGTCTCTCAGCCCAGACCGATCTGCCTCATCAGACTCGGCTCAAACCTTCACACAGCCTCCCCCGCAGTGCCCTCTCTGAACCTCCCAAATGCCAGTCTCTACTTAAGAAAGACTCTGAGGGCTAAATCCATTCTGTTGACATTTTAGCACAAAGTCTTCAATGACTCATGGGTGGCCACATATCAGTTTTCCTACAGTTCTCTAAATTACAATGAAAAAGCAAACAAACAAACAAAAAACAAAAGACAAAAAACCGACTTGTCCTTAAGTCTCACACGTGGTTCCAAACTCAGTGTTTTTCTTTCCATTGGCCCCTCTGGCACACACCATCCAGCGCCATGTTCCCGGAAGAAGAAACGTTTGCTCAGTGTGTCTGTCGGCACTCGGTGTTCTCCAGGGAGAGTGACACCATCATTTGTTTACTGGTCTCTGCAGCTTCTGAAGAAATAAATTTCATTAACTTTTCTGATAAAACACAATGGCTATTATTTGTCTTTACCATAAGATTAAAGAAGAAAAAAAAATACAACTTTATACCCCTGAGAGGGTGGGGGTTTTTGTTTGTTTTTGTAAATTTCTCTTGCATCTATCAGGGTGATCTGGAGATGTAGGTACCTGACCTGACATGGAACTGTCCTAGTAGAAGTTCTGGTAATACCTGGCACAGATCTGTTTGCCTCCCCAAGCAGACTGAATGGTCCATTTAATTCACACAGTAAATAAACTTCAAAGACAGAAATTTCATTCCAAACAGTCTCTCAAAGTAAGAGACTTAAGAATATAGAATGAGGGGCTGGAGAAAATGGGTCAGCAGCTTAGAGCTCCAGCCACTCTTCTAAAGAACCCAAGTTCTATCCCCAGCACCCATGGCCGCTTGCAACTGTCTGTAACTCCAGTTCTGGGGCTCTGATGCCCTCTTCTGGCCTCTGAAGGCACTGCATGCATGTGTGCACAGATATAGGTAGGCTAAATGCCCATACACACAGAGGGGGAGGGGAGGGGAAGAGACTATTGCAGGACCTCTCAGCAGCCCTGACTTTTAAGTTACAGGTCGGGCCAGAAAAGTGGAGCCTTAGGCGGAGTCAGGCTGGCCGAGGAAATGATAGAGAACATGAATGCATGTGTGGGTGTGGTAAAGTGGGTGTACGCGCACCTTGAGTGGGCAGGAGCCCGCAGAGTGAGGAGTGTCAGATTCGCTGGAACTGGAATCATAGACAGTTGAGAGCCACCACATAGAGAACCAAAACCTAGGTGCTCCTCTACAGCAGCAAGCGTTCTTAACACTGACCACCCAGCCAGCCTCAGTTTACCCTTTCCATCTCCATGTACATGGTAAAATCCTCCTTGTAGAAAAAAACCTGGTAAGAGAAAAAAGTATGTGGAAAGTGACAAGTTTGGGTTTTGTTTTATTTTGTTTGTTTGTTTGATTGATTGCTTTCATTAAAAAACAAACCATCCAGAAGGACAGAGATGACCCTGTGCATACTTGGGCCCAGTCTGTGATCTGCCACAGCCTGCGATTGCCCAAAGAAATCAGCATGCCGTGAAAAGGAACAGAGGCAGGAAAAGGAGGCCAAAACATTCCCACTCATTAAAATGCATTTGGAGACGGACAAACTTCCATGTATATCAGACAAATCGTTATTTATTCTGAAAACAGCATTTGAAGATCTGAGAGTCACTTGACAGGGAAGTTTCCTGTTGTTCTTTTCCCCACAAGAAAGGGGTGTTCACGGCATGGATCACAGAGCTGGGAAGAGTGTGCCGTGTGAGGAGAGACTCGGGGACAATTTAAAGTCTGCATAGTCAGGGGACAGACTTGTATTAAGAAGCTAAGTTCTTTTTCCGAGGCAAGATTTATTTTTTAATTTATTTTTTTCTGATAAGATATACATACTATACTATCCAACAGTCATTTGAAGTACACATTAAATGATATTGAGCACACAAATAATGCTGTGCAGTTGCTACTGCTATGATATCCTAAACTTTTCATTAATCCAATAAAAACTGGAAATAAAATAAACTCTCTTCTCCTGCCCCCCCCCCCAAGCAGCCTGCCTTCCACTTCTCTTGAATTTTGCCCTTTTCATCCAGACATTATTTGCCCCTTTGTATCTGGTCTATTTCACTAAGTGTGGTCTTCTCCGAGTCTATTTAGGTTGTGGTAGACAAGGAAATTTCATGCCAAGAGAACCAAACCTTTCTATGAAAGAATATGTTGGCCCCCGTTCTCTGTATGTACAGCTTTGTGTCTACTCTGTTAAGTCTGTGGAGGAGAGAATGCTGCCTTTGACCTCACCTGACTCCTCCTCAGCGCATGGAAATCCTTCCCTGAGAAGCCCACGAGGTTCTGGATTTTGTTTTGAATTTTCTTTCAGATCATCTGGTATTATCAATTTAGAAGCTTCTGTTTAGAAAACCAAAGATTAAAACATTGGGGCATTGTGGTCAACCCCTGAAGATCCTGCCTCCCCCTTTTGGCCCTCCTTGGCCTAAATTGGTTGTAATTTTCCTTTACTCAAATCAGGGAGGGAAGCAATGTGAGGTGATGGGCGTTTACTATCACCCACACTTCTGATCCCTGCCTGCTCTGGCATCTTTGGTCAGTGCTTCTGTAGCCTGTCAGGTCCAAGCCATTTCACAGCAGACATTTTTTTAAGTCCTAAAATGAAATGCATAGACAATATACACCATTAATTTTCTTAGGTCAAGAAAATTTCTTAGGAAATATATACATTCAAGCTGGCAAGATAGGTCAGGGGATTAAGGAACTTACCCTAACCCTGATGACCTGAGTTAGATTCCTAGAACCTATAGAAGAAGAGATCTGAATCTCACAAGTTGTCCTCTAATCTCCATATGTGTTTGTGGTATGTGTATGCACCCACACACATGTGCGCGCACACACACACACACACACACACACACACACACACACACTCCCCACAAGCAAAATAATAGTAGTAATAAATGTAATTGAAATAATTGTTGAAGAGTAATATAAACTAGAGGGTCTGGGGAGAAACTCAGTAAAGTTCTTGCTAAGCAAGCCCGAGGGACTAAGTTTAGATCCACAGTCTCTACATAAAAAGCCAACCAAGACACAATTCACCTATCCTTCCAGTGCTGAGGATGTGGGATTAAGAGGATCCACAGGGCTTACTGGCCAACTAGTCTTGCTGAATCAGTGAGCTTCAGGCTCAGCGACAGACCATGTCTCAAAACTAAAATGGTGAAGGACAAAGGTAAATACCCAATATCAAATTCTAGCTTCCACATATATACTCATACCTACACACACACACACACACACACATACATAAACACACATATATACATATATACGTATATATATACATACACACACGCACTCGCACACACACATATATACACATATACACACACATATACACGCATACACACATGTATACACACACATACACACACATATATACATATATACACATGCACATACACACACACATATATACATATATACACACACATATATATACATACACACATGCACACACACACACATATATACACATACACACACATGTACATACACACACACATATACACATACACACGCACATGTACATACACACACACACACACACACACACACAAATCCCACGCCTGCACTTCAAGAAAAGTATAAAATAGTCTGTATACCAGTATGTCAACAGTTGGGCATAAAGACATTAGTGTAGGCAGTAGAATAGCCAGATCTATATTTAAACAGAGAACTGTACTTCCGCTCATCAACTGGAACACAAACTACAATGAGTATACGCCATGTTCACAACACAGGCTCCCCAGCAGTGTGTAACGTAACAATATAAAACAGTATTAACAGAGTTTTAAAGCTCTAAGCGGACATGGCGACACATGCCTGCAATTCTAACACTCAGAGAATTGTGGTTTAAATTCACCCAGAGCTACATACAAAAATAAATGAAAAAACAAATAATTAGATAACGTTTTTTAAAGTCTCAAAACCACCACAGTCCTGAACAAAACTAACCTGCAAAGCCTTACACCTCGGAAGTTTAGGCTCTATTAAAACTATGCAGTAAGCACCTGTTTGCATGTAAAATGGAGTTAGATTTGTGGTTTGAATAATTATATGTAGGTTTTGCCAAATTTGTAACTACATCTGGCACGGATCAATTTTTCATTCTGAAGTTTAATCCCAAATTTGCATACCATTGGTATCCTGACACCTGCCCAGGAAATGTCAGTGACGTCCCCGGTCAATCGATAGTCAAAAGACAAACTCACAATTTTTTAAAATGACTTATGATGGAAATATAACAGTCTACTCATTTAACATTTATTTTATTTTTTTAATTATGTGCATATGTGCGTATCTGTACAGGTGCTGCTGGAGATCAGAAGAGAACATTAGCTTACCTGCAGTGGGAGTTACAGGCGCTTTTGATCCAACCAGTGTGGAACCTATGAGATGAACTCAGATTTCTCTCCAAAAGCAATAAGGACCCTGAACCACTAAGTCATCTCGATGGACCCTGATAAAGTCTTTTGAGAGATTGGGAAGCAAATCTCAGAATTCTCAAATGTATTGGCATGTCCCATTCCCAGCAGAGGGTTGACAGAGAGAAAGGCGCACAAACAAGTCAGGAAGCAAAACTCCTTCGATGGCTGGTTCAAACTTTGAGGAGATCTTTGTTCCCTGTCTACGTTGTGGCCCTGTGACCCTGTCCTTTGCTTTTCTCTTGTAGTGATCCGTCTATTTCCTCCATGTTGGAAAGGACATAATTTTACTGTGGCATGGTGGAAGCTTCAGAGCTGCACATGCAAATTATGTCAGTACAACTTCAAAAGGGGGTCAAACTCTCTTCTATTTCATTTTCCTCTTTAAAGTTTACCCTTAATTGCAGCCTGTAGACCAAGCTGCATGTCTTGGCATAACTCCCATGCTGTTACAAAAAAAAATGTTAAGGAATTCCTTCCTGCCTGTGTGTCCAGTCCACTTTCAACCTGGTCCCAGGCCAATACTGCTCTCTTTAAGTTTACCTGAACCCTGCCTTCTGAATGTCCCTCGGTCACCTGCAAGGTGACACCAGCACCTCCTCTTCAGCACTCCTTGAACAACACTTGTCTCACCAGGGCTCAAAAATGTCATCTAGAGTCTGGAGAATGCTTGCTTAGCATGCAAGAAGTCCTGGGTCAGTCCTCAGCAAAGGGGTGCACATCTGTGATCTTAACACTCAGGGGGCTCATGCAAGGGCTCAGAAGTACAGTGTCATCTTCCCTTAGCTACAGAGTGAGTTCAAGGCCAGCCTGGGATACATGAGATCCTTTCTTAAAAGAAAGAGGGGGGCAGAGGAAGGGAGGAAGAGATGGAGGAAGGGGAGGGGAGGGGGAGGGGAGGGGAGGGAGCTGAGCTAAAACAGCATATTCCAGACTAGGACCACTCAAAAATAGTGTGCTCTCTAGAATGTACAAAGCCCTGAGCAAAATCTAAGAGTGAATTAGAGTAAAATTAAATACATCAAAGACCAAGTTCTCCTCACAACTCCACAAAGCTCAACTCCGATGCTTACTGGATAAAGTAGCTTGGCGCGGTGACATGGTGTCAGTGAGGTCACTGATGAACAAAGAGATTTTTGATTCACTAACAAATTACTACTATCAGTATTGGTGGCTGCTGGTGGTGTCACACAGCTCCTAAGTAGCAGAGATGAAAAAGTAACATTGGCTTTTGTTTATTCTCCCGGCTTTTCATCTCAACACAGTAAGATTTTCAGTCATCTATTCATTACACCGCTAAAGTAAAAATGTCTTTGGTGAACTAATTCATATTTACCTTTGCCTTGCTTCTTTGAGAGTTAATAAGTCTCTCAAAATGCCTTCCTGCTCTTCTCTTTGTCAGTGCAGTTAGAAACCCCTTCATTTGCTAGTCTATTATCACATCCTCAGAGGTGCCTCTGCCCTTCTGACGGTTTAAGGCGCCCTTCCTTTGACCTTTTCCAACATCGTGATTTTTTCTGGATATACAGACTTGCCAAGCTGGGAGATACACATGCCCTACATTTGAGCACATACATAGAACAACATTTTTCCATTTTATTTCTAAAGGATCCTGTCAGCCAAGGGGCACTTGGGGCTTGGCATTTCTTGGAGAAACAATCTGTCTAGTTACTGTGCACCCAGGAACCAAGCTTTCTGTTCATGGGTCTCTGTTCATTCATCCACACCTTTACTTTAAGGTTCCATCCAACTTCAAGATCTAACTCGAATGCTGCCTCCTCTATTGTATTAGAATTAGCATTACTCTATATTACTGTCTCCCGAGTAATGGTATAAGAAATTGGTTCACACTGTTTTGGAGGCTAAGAACTCTCACGAACTGCAACCACAAGCTAGATATCCATGAGAACAGGTGGTGCAGCTTCAGCCTGAACTGGAAACTCTTAGAACCAGGAGAATTAATGAGATAGGTTCCGGGTCATGTCTGAAGTCATAAAAGCTGAAGACCCCTAGTATAAGCCTATTATGGTTTAGTATAAAGTACTGTCCCCCCAAAGACCAAAAGATTCATGTGTTGAAGACTTAAGTCTTCTTAAGTCTGAAGGTCCCAGTGCCACGGTGTTCTGAAGTGTACCTTCAAGGGAAGAATTCCAATGTAAAGACTCTGATGTCATCAAGAGCTGATGCACTGATGGAGTCATAACTGGTGGTGTTGAGGTAAGGTAGTAGGAACTAGGAAGTGAGACCTACTGGGAGGAAAATTTCTTGGAGGTCCTTTTAGAAAGGAATAATTTCTCCCTAGCCCTTTCCTGTCGTCCTCTCTCATCCTGTTTCCCAGCTGTCATGAGGCAAACAGCTTTGTTCTGCCACATGATCCTTGCCATGATCAAAAGACATTGGACCAAAAAGAAATATCTGACCAACTAGTCACTGAACCACAAGCTAAAAGAGCAACTATTTCCTCCTATAAGCTATATTGTCATCTCAGTAGCAAAAAACAAGCAAACAAAACAAACCCTGTTCCTAATAGGAAAAAAACTGATGTCCCCACTCAAGCAATCAGATGGAGAGAGAGAACTCTCCTTTCTTCCGTAGTTTTAGTTTGTTTGTTTGTTTCTTTCTTTCTTTGTTTTTAAATTCAGGCTTATAAATAAACAGATCAAGTTGGGTTGGATAATGCCCAGTCACACTGGGGGAAAGCTATTTGCTCTACTCAATCTATGGTTCAGAATGCTTTAGCGACATCCCCAGAAATAGCCTAACCACATTATATGGCTGTCCTGTAGTCAAGGAACCCAAGTACTTATGCATTGCCAGGCACAAATGAACAACTTGAGGGATGTAAGACTTACTTCCACTCACAGTTTCAAAGAGTTCAGCTCATGGTGCGTCTTGGCTCTTTGTGTTTCAGAACACCACAGCAGAAGGAGTGTGTGGTAGAGTAGTTTCTACACTCCAAGACAGACAGCAAGCAGAAAGATAAAAAGGGGACAGAGGCAAGATACCAGTGTGGAACCACACCCAGTCACCTACTTCCTCCAAGTAGGATGTACCTCCTGGACTTTCCACTACATCAAAAATAGTGAAAGCAGCTGGGACCAAGTCCCCAGCACATGAGTCTTTATATGGATCACTTCCTAACCAAACCATAGCACCACGTGAAATTACCCCATGGAGCCTTTACACTCCCAGCCTAAGTCCTCCTTATCTCTGACAGCAGAGTTTCCAAAAACCCGTTGAACACTTATTTAATATTTTTAAAAGATTTCTTTTATTTTTATTTTATGTGTATATGTGTATATTTGTTCACATGCCTGTGCCTACAAAGGCCAGGAAAGCTTCGGATACCCTGAAGCTGGAGTCACCTACAGTTCTGAACTCCATGATGTGGGCACTCATAACCACCATGTCACCTTTCCAGCCCCACACTTCCTTTTGGTAGGTAAGATAGATTGCTCACGAGTGTTTGTATTAGGTTCACTCTTATTTGGCTTCACATTATCTTGCTCAGTACCGTTTTTGTATCCAGCTGCTTCCTATGAGTTCCTGATCTTCTCTCTGGAATAACTTTTGGGAGTTGGTCTGTGTGTGGTGTTCTGACTCCTGTATGTTTTAGTTCCTGTTCTTGCTGGAGTAACTTCTGGGATTTGTTTTATGTATGGTGTTTTGATTCCTGCAGGTTTCCATTAGAAATCAAATAACAGTCCATTCCAAACTCAAATTTGTTGTTTTGCATTGCTAGGAAAATGAATCCTAACCATGTAGGCTAAACATGCACTCTATCACTGAGACACATAGTCAAGTAGTTTCAAAAGCAAATAAAGTCAAATATGCTGTAATGGATGTCCACAAACCCATGCGTATAAGGTCAGCACCAATCAGAGTCGTGAGTTATTTAAAAGGAGGAGGAGGAGGAAGAGAAGAAGAAGGAGAAGGAGGAGGGGGGGAGGAGGAAGAAGAAGAGGAGGAAGAGGAAACAAAGTTGAAGTTAGGGGATCTGAGAAGAATAGAAGGAAAGTAGGGGTGAGTACAAAATTATATCTAATTTTAAAATATTTTTTAAATAAATAAATAACAAGACTGGAAAGACGGATCGGTGGTTAAGAGCACTTGTTGGTCTTGGAGAAGATCTGGGTTTGCTTTCAGCATCCACATGGAAGTTCATAACTATTGGTTATTTCAGTTCGAGGGGATCTGACACCTTCTTATGACCTCCTTGGGAACCAGGCACATATGTGGTTCATGAGCATCAGTTTGAGGAAATTTTAGATCCAAGCCATAAAAACTTAGCTTTCAATTCAATCAAGTATGCATTCCTTAAGAGTCGCCATTATTTTGCCTAGGGGACAGAGCATTTTGTTCAAATGGGCTAAACATGAATTACTCTATCTCTACAAAGATTTAGTCCTCTCTGTTACTTCTGATGACATTTCTGATTATTCCCTCCAGAAAGCAACAGTCGATACACTGTCTGATGCTCTGCCTGATACTCTTAAAGCCGTTACCACCCATTTACTGGAAACTGTGGTAGCTGATACTCTAAGGACGAGAAAGAGCTCAAGAAACTGCTTACAGCATTTCATTTCAGCTCTCAAATGAGTCCCAGGAAATCTCAAAACTATTGTAGTGTGAATGGGTGTACTGCCAGGGAAGTTGGGGTCCCCTTTCAGGGCTTTTAATCTCATCAAAAAAATTTAAACTCAAGGACAATTTTATTAGAGTTTAAAAGAAAACCTACGCTCTCAGCTTCTGTCCACGTTAAAAATACATTCAGGGTGACAAAGTAAGAGCCTTGACAAGTCAAACTTCTGGTCAGAAAGAAGTGCTACTCACAAAAGCAGAAGAGCAAGCACAAGGGACAAGCAAGGCACTAGGTTTTATTCTAATGCAGGAGGCTACTTTCTCTTTTCCCCAAGGCTGGGGTTTGACCACACAATCCTTTGTGATTGGCTAGATTTAGAAGAATCTAAAAAAAAAAAAAAAAAAAAAAAAAAAAAAAAAAAAAAAAAGTGGGAAGCCACTTAAATCACTGAAATTCTGAGAGTATTCCTAAACAAAGGTTTGAGGGTGGGAGATTAGAACATTTGCATAAAGGTTTTACGGGAAGGGAGAGATAAAAAGATCTGAGTTCTTTGTCATAAACAGAAGTTATATAGTGTTTGACAGAAAAGATTGTTTCTTAAGTCAGGAGGTGGAGAAAGCAGGAGGAAAGGGGAAAAGCCATGCCATTTAAGCTAAATAATTCAGAAAGTGAGCAGACTGATGATCTTCGCACGGCTGCTGTCCATTAGCTACTGCACTAGAGGCGGGGATTCAGGGAAGGAAAAGTATTGCCCCATCTCCTTAGTATGGCTTAAAGTGAATCTACTTCCTAAGAACTGCCCCTTAACCAACGTGAAGGAACAGCTCACCTTGAACACTAGGTCTCTACATTTGCTTCTCTTACCCAAACACTATTTCCACTCTAACATTACTCCCTATGAAAGCACTGTAAAAGCATTTAGGAAGCAGAAAACAGATCAGAGCCACCAAACACACACGGCATTTCTGGCCTCTGGAAAGGATAAAGCTGCAAAGAGCCCCCCCCCCCAATACACACACACACACACACACACACACACACACACTAGGTTTTGGTCAAGAAAGAAACTTGCTTTTCTTTGGGGTCATTTTATATTAAAATGCACAGCCCAGTTGTACTTCCTGTTACCATTACTTTGTCCCTCAGATGCTGTCTGATGACACTCTTAGCTCTGGGGTTAGTAAAAGCCAGTGGCCTCTTAATACATAAAAAACTTTTTTTTCACATAATAGTCACAAGGATGTTAAGTCTGACACAGAGATGTGCAATGAAGAGCTTCTAATGGGGCCAATGACAGGCCTAGACTAACTGTGATTATACTCAAGACCTACAGCACTTGCTCACCCATTGACATTTGAATAGATGAATTGACCTTTGCAGAATCTACAACCTACAGCAGAATGGCTTCTTTCCAGCAACTGTTTTGTCTAGGCTAGCTATCCAGGGAGCACCCAGAGACCTTCTTGTCTCAGTCTCCAAGCGAAGGGGTTACAGGCACCTGCAGCTCTACCCAGCTGTTATATGGGTGCTGGGGATCTGAACTCAGGTCTTCATGTTTGTAAAGCAAGCACTTCTACCCACTGAACTATATATATCCCCAGCTGTCACTCTTGTTTAAAAGCATTATTATCCCTAAAGTAATGTCATATGTAAACTGCTCTCTCCACAGTACAGGGAAAGACAAAGAGCAGTTGGGGGAAACATTTAGGGAAAATGGCCGGGAGATCTAAATAGTGTCACATCCCAAGTGAGAAATGCCACACCATCTGGAGTACAAAAAGAGTAAAGTAGAGCAGTGGCCATAGTAAGACAGGAGCTACATCTGAGAGCCTCACACAGCGTATTCCCATTCTGAAAACAAGGGGTGTTGTCAACACATCTGAAGAGCAGACAGTAGAAAAATGTTTCTGGCAACGAAAAGAGAAAGATGACTAGCAGGGTTTCGGAAGGCAGGCAGACAATGCTCCACCCAAGTTAGCGGCCAGAGTGCTGGGACCTCTTCACGCTGTGGGGACCCTAGAGTGTTCTAGTGAGCAGGAGAAAAGACGTGTTTGAACTGCCTGCTTATGTCGTTAAGTCTCTCACCACCGGGTTTGTCAGAACATTGCTCCAGCCAATGCGTTAAACCATAAGGCTTAGAAGTAAGAGTATCACATACATTGAAGACATTTTAATTTAACTTGCCCAAGGGCTGGAAAATCACCTCTTGCAAAGTTCAGCACATTCCTGAAAGCTGCCCTCACTTCCCTGCCTGGCTGAGTCAAGCAGGGAACGGGCCTCCTTGCTAAGGGAGCTCCATCTTAGGCCACCACACCGAGCAGCCTTCTGCTGAGCTCTGAGACAAAACCCTCCATGATTGCATGGAAAATCACAAGTCCGTAAATACAAGCTCTTCACTTATCTTTTCCAAAATATCTCTTTAATACCCTTTCCTGTCAATCATTTTATTCCTGTTATCAATTTCAGCAGCCCCAAGCTCTCCCCTTTAAGAGGAAACAATTAAAAGTCCTATTTGATTTTTATCTTCAAATTTTTAATTCTTATTTACTAGTATTCTATTTTAAAAAGAGAGAAAAACAGAAGGAAGGAAGGGAGGGAGGGAGGGAGGGGAAAGGGGGAGGGAGGGAAGGAGGGAGGGAGGGAGGGAGGGAGGGAGAGAGAGAAATGAAACAGAAAGAAAATTGCTAAAAGGAGCAAAGAGAGAGAAGGAGAGTGCGTGCACCTGGTGTAACACTCGTGGCTTAGGACTAGGTTCTAACAGGTACATGAGTAAAGAATCTAAGCTCATTTCCTTGTTAAAACATATGACTCCATGGATGTGAAATAGTAGTGTAATTCATCTGGATTTCCAAAAGGTGTTTGGCTAAGTTTCAGGACAAGGAAGGAGGTGAAGAAACGAGGATTGTAGAAGGCTGTGTGGTCAGAATAGCTCACATCTGACAATACCCAGAAGGTGTTGATGAATGAATTCCCCACAGTTTCTAGAAAGGGCTCTAATTTTAACTCTGCCCAATTCATCAAACTTATAGTCACATATAGTGACATAGAATATTAATTCTACAGATGACCCAATTCACCTAGTGTAATGTTAGGCACTGTGTTCAATAAATGTTGAATTTAATCAAGAGGAAACTGTTGACATTTTACTTGATGGAATCACGATTGTAAATTTGTTCGTTAGGCAGAAAGTAAAACTATAAACACAATAATATGGGAAAGGGATAAATGAATTCTGCGCTCTCGGACTCACATAATCAATGGTAAAAGTGTGGCATTAAGAGGGGTCAATTTAATATACTTTTGCAATATAAAAACAGACTTGAGGTTAAACATGATTAATAAGTGATGTCCTTATTCCTGCAAAATTAGTACATTTCACATAGCATTTTATATTGGTTACAGAAGATAATACTTTGCTCATCTCTGCCCTGTGCACATCTGGAAACTGTGTTTTATGCTAGAAAGAGCATTCAAAGAGGATCATTAATCAAGAGACCACAGACTCAAGGGAATGAAGGTTACTGGTCTAGTAATGGTGGAAGGGGGTATTCTGCATTATGTGGGTGGGCCCAAAGCAACCAGAAGTGTCTCTAAGTAACAAGAAGAGAAACGGAATATAAAGGAACCTCAACAAGACAGCAGAGTGATAAAGACTGTGCTTTTTCACCTATCTTTAAATGAATTTACAATTGAATGAGATACGATGCTTCATCACCGGAAGTTTACAGCTCTGTGTTAGAACATGACTTGAGCAGATAGCACCAATACATTTCTGTGGTTCCCTGAACATTAATTAGGAAGCACTGGTATTAGTTTCTTATTGGTGCTACAAGAAATTGCCAAAATTAAATATTGCTTAATTTTATGTATTTATTATTCCTTTCTCATCCTTGAGGATTAAACTTTTCTATGCTAAGCATGTGCTGTGCCACTGAGCCACACTGTACTCC
>CM052700.1:125208616-125225544 GCA_028551405.1 Uromys caudimaculatus
CCCCCCCCCCCCCCCCCCCCCCCCCCCCCCCCCCCCCCCCCCCCCCCCCCGCCACGCATATCCGCCCTCCACGCACATCCGCCCGCGTGTGTCTTTCCCTACGTCATTTTCATTTCAGTCCCATTGACCCTGAAGATCAGTTATCACACAAACGAAAATGAACTTGAAAACAGTGCACTTGTGGTTTAAAAAGTGACTCACAAATCAACCTACCACTTTACCCTATAAATTTATCTTTTTTCCCCTTTAAATGATCACATAGTAATTAATGGACCCCTTCACATGTAAATGAGCAAGCTGCAGGATAATTCTAAGTTTTAAGTTCTATAGAAGAAATATACTACTCTTAAGGTTCATTGCTTACATATAGCTGTTCTATTTGATAACAATGTAATGGTTGATAACGAAGGTCAGCTTCTTCCAATATGTTATTTATCAATGTGTTGATAAGCTATGTCAGACTATCTTTTCTGTAGAGTAAACTAGCTTCTAAGTACAAACAAAGGGATGTATTCTTTCGTGGCATTTTGTTGACAATGGGTTTTTGTTCTGAGCAAAAATAAAGGGTTTTGGTTTTGTTTTTTAAAAAATAAGTAATGACTTCAACCACAGAAGAAACATTTAAAGACACCAATGTGTTGGGAGAAGTCTGGAAACAGTGGGGACTTTTATTTTCATTGTGCTTTGTGAAAGACTTTTTTTTTTTTAAAGAATTAAGAGACCGCTAAATATAAAATACTTTTCAAGATTTATAGCTCTTTTTAAAAATATGATTTAGAAGGTGATCATCTTTTGTCTCTGAGGGATAAATACATCAAGAAAATGCTTGTAAATAAATATATTTTCCAATTCAGAAAATAAAAGCCTGTATATTCTTCACAGTCATAGAAAACAAACTTAGTTACTGCTGTGGAGAACCATGGAATTTATTGGTTAAAACTATCATGTGCCTTCTCAGTCAGTGAGCAAGTTGACCCACTAGCACCTGAGAAAATACCTTGGGGTTATTCCTCGTTCAAGCCCCACTGTAAGGGCTGCTGAAGGAGACAGCTTAAGCTCCCTTGTGACCTCTGAGAATTCCTAAGTCTCAAGAGTGTCCAAGCCTGACTTCACATGCCCACCTTCCATTCAGACCTCCTGGTGGGGTGCCGACACACCAGGTCAGTAAGCGCTAACTTGGGCTCACATCCACCATCTCTAAACCCCCTATGACACTTGACTCTCAGTACTAAATTCCAGAGAACTGCTTTTCAAGCCACCCATGACTGTCCCACAGTAGCTCTGGCCTCAAATAATTTCCTGCTACATTTCCTTTCTTCATTGCCATGGAGAAAATCGTGATGGGGCATGAAAAGCTAGTGTTGGGAGCCAAATAATACAGTCTATTTGAAAAGAACATTCTAATATCCTGCAGTTAAAAAAAAAAAAAAAAACCTAGTTTGGCTTGTAATCGTAAAAGTCGGCTAAAACCTTAGAAACCACTCCCCACGCCCATGGAGACCACAGGATAGGATGGTAAAGAACAGAGAAAAAATCCCTCAGGGGCGGAGACAGGCACAGATCCCCAATTAGAAGATGCAGGGTCTATGTTTTGCTTCACTCAGCTAGAGCCAATGTCTTTCCATAGCACACAAGAGTAAGGGGTGGGATGGAAGAAATGGATCAGCAGTTAAAGTACTTGCAGCTCTGCCAGAGGACCCAGGTACCATTCCCAGCACCCACACGATAGCTCACAAGCATTTGTCACTTTAGTTCTAGGGCATCCAGAGACCCTCTGGACTTCCATAGGCACCAGGCACACACACATGGCACACAGACACACACTCAGGCAAAGCACTCATACACATGAAATATAAATAAATAACTCTTTAGATTAATAGAAAAAAAAATGAAGCAAGAGTGCCCAACAGTCCTTGTTTATATAAATCCCATAAGGATTAATTACAGTGATTAACAATTTCAATTATTTGGAACAGTTAGGAACCAGGCTCATATCTTGTTAGTTTACCTAGTACATTGAATGTATGAATGCATATTAATTCAAAAATGTTCTTGCTAGGCCATTCAGCTGGACAGCAGTGGCTTTCCTACTGTATGTGCGAGCAGACAGGCATACAGACATGTATGTCTGCACAGAGCACTCAAGAACGAAGCGGAGAAAGATGAGTAGCAAAAAACCAACTAAGGACAAAGTGGGACTGAATTGGAAGTAAAAATAAACTCACATCTGAAATGACGTGATTAATAAAGTAGCCAAAGGATAGTCCTCAGGCATCAAAGTAACGCAAGAGCGGAGATGTCTTCCAAAGCACCCTGTGGGATAAGGGATTCGTTTCCCTGTACCAACTGCAACAATATACACAAAGCTAGTCTTCCATTCTAGTCATAACAAAATTTGCTTGAAACATATACAGGACGAAGGAAGGAATTTTGGTTTTGAATATTGAGAACTCAAGAAGAGAGAAGTTATTTTCTCTGAAGGCTGACTGTAGCAGATATGTGTATATGTATATAAGTGCACACTGTCGTGTGTGTGTGTGTGTGTGTGTGTGTGTGTGTGTGTGTGTGTGTGTATAATTCTGAGACTAAGTAAAATTTCTTTTTCTTTTATCTTGGGGCCCTAAAATAATTTCCTAATCCAGCAATTGTCTTTAGAAAGGAGACTGTAAATGTCCATGCTCATAGGCTTCTACTTCACGGAGATAAAAGAAAAAAAAGAGACTTTTCAGCTGCAGTCTTGTTTTCTTTCTTTCCTTCCGTTCCTTTCCTTCCTACCTTTCTTTTTTCTTTTCTTCTTCTTGTTTTTTTTAGTAAGAGAGGGTTTCCTGGATGAATTGTGTGATATCCTGGGGAACCAGTGGGTAGTGTTCTCTGTAGATTACTGCTGTTTTCAAAGCTCCAGGCCGAGCTTTAGATCTGTATATGATAATGACAATTCACTTTAAGTTTTTCACTATGACCGTTAATTAAACTAAGTGAAATCTTGTTCATAAGATGAACTTTCTTTCTTTTCAGTGGAAAACTCTTTAACCAGGTGATCAAATCTGGCAATTGTGGTAATGAGAAAAATCATCCTGTTAGAACCCTAGAAGTAATGCCATGAGTCACGGGTGAGGAGGGGGCTGAAGAGATGGCTTGGTGGTTAAGAGCACTGGCTGCTCTTCCAGAGGTCCTGAGTTCAATTCTCAGCAACTGCATGGTGGCTTACAACCATCTATGATAACATCTGATTCCCTCTTCTGGTATGCATGAAGACAGAGCATTCATAAACATATATATATATAACCTTTTAAAATGTATCATGGAATGTATACAGTTCTCACTAAAATCTTTAATCTGTACATAACTACAAGAAAATTGTCAAAGACTCAAAGTATGTATAGATCCCTAAAGCAATGGGAAGTGAGGCTTTCGAAAATAACGTGCATGGCAAAGAGAGACTCTTCTATTAAACATAAGAACCACATGTAGCCAGGCATAGTGGCATATCCATTTAATAATAGCACTTGAGAGGCAGAGACAGAATCTCTGTGAGTTCAAGGCCAGTCTGGTCTCTATAGTGAGTTTCAGGACAGCCAGCACTATGTAGAGAAAATCTGTTTCAAAAAAAGGAACCATATGTAGCATATAACATTGGAGATGAAAAATAACTTCAATAAAGGACATTTGGAGAACAAATGGAGAAATGTGAATTTTATATAAGATATGGATTCTATATTAGATGTTATTTATTTGATATTCTATTACTGGAATTGTTTTAAAGGAGGTTGTCTTGGAAAATTCATAGTGAAGTATTTAGGAGTCAAGTATCACAATTTCTGTAAGTTAGCTTCTATCATATATGTATGTGTATACATACATAATACATGCATACATACATGCATGCATACATATATACCTGTATGTACATGCACACAGGGAAGGACATTAACAAGTGCTACAAAATGTTAAGAATTTTTCAATCTAAGTAAAGTGAGTTTTCATTTCATTCTTTGAACTTCTCAGTAACTTTGAAATTGTTAGGGACATTAGATTACAAAAAAGGGACATAAGAAAACTTTCTCCTTACAGAGTATTTCATATAATGTATGTAAAGGAATAAAGGAATTAGACTAGTTTCATTTTGAAATTTAAGAGTTGTTCATCAACGGCCATAAAGGAAAAAATCTGGGTACTCTATGGTTTTTAAAAGAACATATTGGTTCTGGTTCTATGAACTATTTACACACACACACACACACACACACACACACACACACACACACACCATATAGATATATACATACATACTTATAAATGTATGATAGAAATACTCTTTATGAGCTATTCTCAAAATAACAACAGAATACCCAAACATCTTATGAAATCACATATTGCTAGGTTGCAGAGCCAAAGCTTCAGGTTCACTAGACATAAGACGCAGTTCAATCATTTCTAACACAGAGATCGGCTCAGGCTATGGTCCAGAACCAGCGTTTGGGAACAGTTTCTTTAGGCCAATCTAGATGAACTACAAAGGTCAGAGTGGTGTGTTAGCTACTGCCACGGAGATGTTGTTAATGAAATCATGCTTTGCACATCTAAAATATAAAAACTTCTATGTTTCTTAAATAAATGTGTTGCAACTGAAAGAAATAAAACATGAAAAAAAGAACATATCACTCAAAAGAGATAAGGTACATCTGATTACAACTTGTATAATTGTACCATATACACCTTTTTAAAGAATTATAAGGAAAATATATTAAAAATAGTTTGTTTTAATTGTAAAAATACTACATAGTACATAATGGACATACATCTTTAAAAGATAACTGCAACAGAAGGCCTTGGGCATATATAGATGACCAGCTTGAGAAAGACACTGTGATTGGTGCCTTATCAAAACAATCTCCCCTTATCATTTCTTGAAAGTAAGCACTCTACAGAACCACATTTTTACTGTCTTATGGTAGGTTTTTTTCCCCTTTGGAGACTTGTAAAGAATTGAATCAAGTTGTTTGTTTTTGCCATTGGATACTAAAAGCATGGAGACCCTGTTTTTGAGATTCTCCATATGAAAGTCTTCAGCACCCTCTTGCTGGCTACGTAATAACCACTTGTGCAGACACTGTAATACTTACTAGTTCTTATGCTGATAGAGAAGTTACCTCCTCCCAATTCTCAAGCTTCTTTCTGATTGCTCAAAGACATCCCTTACAAAGCTACAGTGGACTGGTAAGTTGACATTTCCAAGGAGCTGACTTCCTGACTCTGATGGAAGGCCTCAAGTGTTTCCCACGTAGTCAGAGTGTTGCTTCTCAGGCTGAAACACACATTTCAGAGTTAGTCATATATCCCTCTGCCTTGGTCAAAGTTCTTTTGCTGTGAAGAGAATCCATGACCACTGCAACTCTTATAAACTATACCATTTAATTGAGAATTGCTTAAGTTTGGAGCAATATCATTGTGGCAGGCCCTTTGCTATGTGATTTCTCAGATTTTAAAATCAATATAATGTTCACATCATAAAAATAATTTGGGGTAATGGTACTCTTTTTAATAATGTGGACTGTCTTGTATATCTTCTCTTTACAGTGAGTTTCACTGCATAGAAATAAATAGGCCCTAAACCTCATTGCTTTGCTTTGTTTAAGGACACTGTTTTGTTTTTAATGTCTATGATTTCTGCTAAGGGGTTGGGAGATAGTATAGGTTTGTATGCAAAAGATATGTCCATCCAGATTTTCAAGTGTGGTTTCACACAGCTAGTGGAATTTTGCTGTTTCTTTTCTTATTTCTGACTTTTATTTCCCCACTCTTACTTCTTTTATTAATTTGGCATTTTTGTCCCTTTTTTGATTAGCTTACGTAATCATCTTTCCAACTTTATTGCTGTTTTAAATAACTTTTTATCAAAACAAAGCACTATTTATTCATATCCAATCTTATTTGCACCAAATGCTGGCAACAGTATAGATCAGCCAACTTGCCATTCATTACTGGTAGTGACGGTCAGGTCCAAAAGAAACTGCAGTTTTCTGAACTCCAACAGCCAGTTCAAATATACGAATTAGCTCAACCTGTACAATCCAGAGGATTTCCTGCAGTTAGATAAAAGACTCAGGAACTTATGAAGTGAGTTCCCCTCTAAGGAGTCATTTCCCTTACCTATGGGAAAGGACACATGGCTACCTGTGGCACCTATCAGCATATCATAGCCCAGGCTGGCCTCTGGGCTCCCTCAGCATCACAAGTACCTGTTACACATTTCAAAGTTCATGCTAGCATCCTGCAGGTCTCACCTCCTCCTCTACAGTAAACTCCCTACAACCCACGGGCTTCCTTCCCCACAGCTATGGATTCTCCTTATAACCCTGCTATGTCCTCTGTGTGTGTGTGTGTGTGTGTGTGTGTGTGTGTGTGTGTGTGTGTCCCTGTCTTTCTGTCTCTCTCTTTCTGTGTCTGTCTATGTCCCTGTCTCTGTCTCTCCCTCTCTCTTCCTGATTCTCTCACCATTTCCTCCGTTCTCTAGCCTTTGCTCTTCCCTTCTCTCTTGCAGGTAGCCCTTGCCATGTCCAGTCTACTTCTTTCTCTTTCTGCTCAACTCTTCCAGATGCCTCTGGCTATTCTCTCTCGAATATCTACAGTAAAAAAAAAATTCCCCTTGGAGCTGTCATGTATCAGTTTAGACAGTGACAGAAATGAAACAACTACTTTTAAAGTCATCTTAGGAGCTAACACAATATTAAATATACTGTAGGGTACCATAGAATCCATCAACTAAGCTCCTTCATAGTTACCAGAAAAAGTCAGAAATTTACAACTACCCCAGAACTTTCACAGAGATGTTTTGAACAGCTGTATTTATAATTGCAAAAACATGAACAAAACTAAGGTAATTTTATTAGGTATATGGGTAAACAAACAAGGTGCACCCAGAGAATGAGACAGGTTTTCTTGGGTGCTTAAAAAAACAGACTAGTCATCAAACCATGAGAAGACACAAAAGGAAACTTCACTGCACATTACTAGTGAAAGAAGCTAATGTGACAAGTCCATATTCTATGTGATTAATCACCCCACCCCCTCCACCCCAATGGCTGCTCCAAAATCACCCCATTTTTGCATTGTTTCTGGGTCATGGTCTGTGCTCACTGCAACCACCTTCACTGCCCACCGACTCCTCCAACGCGGCTCCGGCAGCTTTCTCGCCAGAGTCCTCGAACTGGACTAATTTCTTACTCGCAGAATCAGACCACCGGCGTGCACCACCATGTCAGATGCAGCAGTGGACACCAGCTCCGAGATCACCACCAAGGACTTGAAGGAGAAGAAGGAAGTTGTGGAGGAGGTTGAAAATGGAAGAGATGCACCTGCCAACGGGAACGCTCAAAATGAGGAAAATGGGAAGCAGGAGGCTGACAATGAGGTAGATGAAGAAGAGGAAGAAGGTGGGAAGGAAGAGGAGAAGGAAGAGGAGGAGGAGGAAGGTGACGGTGAGGAAGAGGATGGAGATGAAGCTGAGGAAGCTGAGACTCCTACAGGCATGCGGGTAGCTGAGGAGGATGAGGATAAGGATGTTGACCCCAAGAAGCAGAAGACTGATGAGGATGACTAGACAGCAAAAGGAAAAGTTAACCTTACGCACCGTGACCTAGTCACCCTCCACTTCCTGTCTCAGAATTTAAACGTGGTCACCTTCCGGTAGAGAAGCAGGCCCCGCCCAACCACAGCGGGCAGTGCCACCCACAGATACCATGCGCTCTTCACCACCACCCCACCAAAACTACAACATGAACTGGTAACATTGGAGCAAAAAAGAACCAGAACTTCCCAGGCCCTACTTGTTTTTCTTAAAAACACTTTAAAAGGAAAATGTGTTATATTTTTTATTTACATTTTATATTTTTGTACATATTGTTAGGGGTCAGCCATTTTTAATGATACTGGGTGACAAAACCAGCCTTCAGAGCATTTTCTGTCCTAAATCAGACTTTACTTGTTGTGTGACCATGTTCATTATAATCTCAAAGGATTAAAAAAAAAAAACAAAACCTTGTAAAAAACGACAACAACAACAACACAAACAACCGATCTTATTCTGAGCATTCCAGTAACTTTTGTGTGTGTGTGTGTGTATACCTAGCTGTACTATAAGTAGTTGGTTTGTATGAGATGGTTAAAAAGCCAAAGATAAAAAGATTTTTTCCTTTTTTTTTTCTATGAAATTGCTGGGGGTTTTTTGGTTTTGCTTTTGTTTTTTGGGGGGTGTGTGTGTGTGGCCTGTTTGTATGTGTGAAACAATGTCCAACAATAAACCGGAATTTTATTTTGCTGAGTTGTTCTAAGAGAGAGAGAGAGAGAGAGAGAGAGAGAGAGAGAGAGAGAGAGAGAACATTGCATTCTGGAGAAGAGAAGCTATGGCAATAAAAAAAAGATCACGGATGTGAGGAAGGAAATACGTATATGTGCACCTGGAGCACAGAGGAGATACAGAGGAGATATGAATGAAACAGAGTCTTTCTATGTAGTCCAAGTTGGCTGTGGACTGATGGCCGTTATGCCTCCAACTCCCAAATAATGCAGTTACTGGCCCTATGAATTCCATAGAAGAATTTTAGTATAGGGAAAATATCCTGATATTATAGCAATGTACTCACGCCATTATGCATCGATTGTAATTCTTAGGCTGCGCAGTAGAATACACAGCATCAGAGTGAATCCTGGAGGGTTGTGAGTGCCAACTGTTGGGCTATACTATTAACTCTAGGTTCATCTAGTTGAATAGATGCACTATGATGGTAGCAAATGTTGATAGCAGGAGAGGTTATGCATGTACCTGGGGGAAGAGGGTTTATGGGAAAGCTTTTCATCTTTGCAGTTCTCTTATAAACCTAAAAACCATTCTAAAACAAGTCTATGAAATTAAAATATAAACTTTTAGGCCAGGTGTAATGGTGCATGCCTTTAATCCCAGCACTTCAGAGGCAGAAGCAAGTGGCTCTCTGTGAGTTTGAAGCTAGCCTGGTCTACAGTGTGAGCTCCCGGGCAGCCAGAGCTACACAGTGAGACCCAGTCTCAAAACAAACAAACAAACAAGACATTCAGGTGATGCACCAACGACTGCACCTAATTTCCTTTGTATTTTCACAGAGACAATGTGTGCACATGGGTACATGCCATATGCTTGGAAGTGGAGCCTTTTTTCATCTGGTAAAATATTTTAAATATTATCTCTCAAAGGTACACAACTGTAACCATCAATACACATCTTTTTGTATGAATGTATCCTAAGCTTATATGTCTTTTCCTGCCTCCATTTATATGTATTTTCAAGAGAACTTCTCAGAAGATGTCTTAGGCAATTTTAATTTTATCTTGATGCATTCTAGAAAATCCTGGGGAGTCTAGGTTAGGTCACCGTGTGGGCTTCTCTGTGGGAGACAACCTTAACTGGATTGAGGTGGGAAGATCCACCCTGAGTATGGGTGGAACCAGTTCATGGGCTAGGCTCAGAACGAGGTGAAAAGGAGAGGAGACAGAGAAAGAGAGAGCAGAAGGAGGAGGAGGAGGGAAGAGAGGGAGAGAGAGAGGGAGGGAGGGAGAGAGGGAAGAAAAGGAGAGCACAGGCTAATCACTAGCGTGCATGCACTAATTCATTGCTCTCTGAGTGGATATGATATTATGAGATGTTCTGTCACCTTGACCTCCCCACAGTGATGGACTAACCTGGGATGTGAACAGAATAAATGCTCTCTCCCTTAAGTTGCTTTAGTCAATCCACAGAAGAAATGAAACTAAGGGAATTATGTGTTTCCACTAATTTACATGTCAGCATGTATTAATGCCTTATCATTGTAAAGACGTAATCTAAGGTGTATATGTCCTCAAATGAATGTCTATATAAACAGTTAACTGGTAATAGGAAGAGATAAAGTATAAAGTGGCCCTTGTCCTTGTATGCCCTTGGAAATATACCTCTTTTTATTAAAAAAAAATGTTAAAAAGATAGAGACCAATTTTTTTCTGATGGGTTCACCAAAAATCATACCACAGAATAACTTATTCATGATTTCTTAAGTAATTCAATTAATTTTTAAGGTTTACAGATATTTTATAGACTTTCAAATAGGAGAGTAAATGGCCATTAAAATAGCAGGATAAATATTATCAGGAAGAATTTATGAACACAAAGAGAGTAGTTTGAAAATGATGCTTTCCAAATTTTACGCCATTTAGTTCAAGGCATCTCCCATTCACTTTACCTTACAGTACTTAAAAACATTTTCTGAGTCTTTTGTGAAATACTGAAGATTACTGAATGTATAACCTATTTTTGCAAATCAAATGTTTCTTTAAAATTCAACAATTTTCAATGAGGCTTAATTAGACAGAGGAGTGATTCAGAACTCATTTTAAAACATGCATGATAATTAGCGAACATCAAAGAGTATTGTCACAATCTAAGCTGTAAACAACTGACTGTTAATGATTTAACAAATTCCAAATATTACCAGATAGCACAGAGAACTGAAGTCTGTCGTTTTGATAGGAAGCGTATACTGAGGAACAGTTTGCTCAATCTCTCCTCTCAAAAGGTAGGTAATGAATTTGCCATTGCAAAGGTCAAAGTTCATGCACTCTGAGAACTGGGAAAGACCTCATCAAAAAGGTACACTTCCTTAACCAAGGTCACATGGTAACCAACAGACAGAGCTAGGAAACTGTTTAACAGGCTTCCAAACTAGATTGCTCTCTACTGCATGTAACTGTATCTATATTAATATATGTAAAAGCCCCCCCAAAACTGTCTCCTAAACTTCCTGTGGTTTAACATTTTTGACATGGCAAGTTGTTTTAATCTTGAGAATCATAAGTCATAGGGTATACCAATACATGAGGAGAAGAAAATTCTTTCATTCAGGGCTTCATATGCTGGTGGAAAGACCACATACTCATGATTAGAAAGTCTTCTGCATCCATGTAGGAGATCCTTTCTTCCCTGAGCTTGTGAGGAGATGGGGGGGGGGGTTTCACAGGTCATTGCTGCCCAGAGCTGTACCACAAGTCAGTTCTTCAATTGCAACGGTCATTTCCTGTGTTTGTGCTGTCCTTTGACGTCATTTTGTTTTGTTTTGTTTTGTTTTGTTTTGTTTTGTTTTGTTTTGAGACAGGGCTCTCTACATAGCCCTGGCTGTCCTAGAACTCACTATGTAGACCAGGCTGGTCTCCAATTCACAGAGATCCACCTGTTTCTGCCTCCTGCTGGGATTAAGGTGTGCACTGCCACACCAAGCCCCTTTATTGATCTTAATATCATTATCCACAACTGAGCCCAGGATCGCATGAATTTTACAGTTGAGCAGCCATAGGTTGAGAAGTGTGACCAGCCCAAAGCTGCACTGGCTGAAACCTGCAGAAGCCAAGATAAAAGGCCACTAGTTTAGTGCTTTGGTAAAATAGAAATCCCTCACTTAGAATTCCCCAAGTTCAAAGTATTTATCTTTCTGGGAATTCTGAGGTCACTTTAGAAGGGAGACCCCTTCATGGAAGCTTGGGTAACTTAAATATCTGAAATTATAGCATGCTTTCTTGGAAAAGGAAAATAGTAGCGCCCAAAAATTCCATGGAAGTGCTTGTGGCTGTGAGGATGGTGTTTTTTTGCTCGAAGCTTGAAACCACACGGAGCTCGCTCCTCGGCTTGTTTGTTGCATTCCTTGTCATGGGGATGAGGAAACGTTCAAATAAAATATCACTGAAATTAAATACATCTGGAAAGAAGTAGACCAAAACTATTAACAGCCTCTGGGTGGTTGTGTTAGTAGTTAGTTAGCTGTATTGTCTCTGCTTACATAGCCTAGGCTGCCTACAAGAATTTCTTTTATATTCAAAAATTATATAATTTATCTATAACTGGATATAACTCCCGGCCTATTAGGAAGGAAAATAAATTCAAACTTTCTGGATATTAGATAGAAAATACTTACAATGTCCTTTGACAAATGAAGGTTTAGTGGTAGTGTTGAATGAGGGACACAATCTCAGAAAATTAGGAGAAGAGTTACTAAAGATATTTGACATTGGCCTTGAGCCTATAAACATGTGGGTACTCTCAAGCCCACCTGCATGGACATATGGACACACACACACACACACACACACACACACACGCAATTCTTCCCTTTTTGAAGTTCTTTTCATCTTAAAAATAAATAAATAAACAGACCACCCTGCAGTGGTGGCACACACCCAGCACTTGGGAAGCAGAGGCAGGTGAGTTCAAGGCCAGCCTGATCA
Source organism: Uromys caudimaculatus (assembly GCA_028551405.1). Taxonomy (NCBI): domain Eukaryota; kingdom Metazoa; phylum Chordata; class Mammalia; order Rodentia; family Muridae; genus Uromys; species Uromys caudimaculatus. The sequence continues at coordinate 125,220,896 of CM052700.1, forward strand.
ACAGAGCGCATTCCAGGACAGCCAGTGCTACACAGAGAAACCGTGTCTTAAAACAAAACAAAAGCAAACAAATGAATAGACCAAAAGTGCTATAAATGAAGTTAAAATCAATAAGCACAGCATAATGTATTAAATAGTACTAAAAATTAGGAAAATGGAAAAGAATCAAGTGCTCAAGTAAGGGCAATTCAGGAAGGTCTTAAGAAAGGGAGTGAGAAGAAGACATCTTTGGATATATTTTGAAGGCAAGATCAACAGGATTTGTTTATGGATTGAATGGAGTTTTACAGAAAGAGTTACTAATAACTCAAAAGCCTATGATTGAGCAACTAAAACACTGGAGTTGTTTCTGTCCAAGCCAGGGGAGACTACTGGCAAAACAGGATTAAGATGGATGCCCTCAGGAGCTCATTTTTGGATGAGCTAAGTTTGAGGTTGCCTGTCCTCTGTCAAAGCAGAGGTGTTAAATTCACCCCTGGAGACACTCAGTGGGCGATCTAAGGAGTGGTTTGACTTAGAGTAACTAAGGAACGGGCATAGATGTAGATCACACAGAAATCTGTGGAAGCAGACACACGCTGCAAAGCCTGCGTATATTGGTTACTTTTCTCATTAGTGTAGTAAGCTATCTGATGAGATCATACTAATGAATAAAGGGTTCTTTTGGGTCACTATTTGAGGCTATGTCACGACAGCAAGAACATGACACAGCTGCTTACATTACACCTCCAGTCTAGAAGCAGAGAGAGGCGAATGTCAGTGTTCTGCTCACTTTTCTCCTTTATATTTAGTCAGACACCTCAGCCCATCGGAAGTTGCTTACCCACAGTTAGGACAGATCTTTTTCACTCTGTTAAGCCTTTCTGGTAAACACTTTCATAGTCATACCCAGAGGTGTTTTTTCCATGGTGATACTTCACCCCATCAGGTTGTCAATCAAAATTAACCATTACATTGTATAAGTCTAGATAAAAAAGAACAAAAGCTCAATGGTCAATCCCAGGATTCTCCTACCTCTACATATCAGATGATGAGGATATGCCCATGAGAGAGTCTCCTGGGGACAAGTGAAGAACATGTCTCAAGACAGAAGATACACCCAGGTGCTGGTAAGTCCAATGTAGCAAACAGCAGTTGTGCTAAAGGCCAATTATTTCTGAGCAGTGTTTGTTCCAGAGTACAGCTATCCATAACAACCATGCAAGATAATAAGTATTTCAGAGGCCAAAGAATAATGAGCAAAGGACAGTTGCAAACATGGGTTTGACTGAGCATCAGCACCACAACTTGTCAGATGTGTTATCCAGAAACAGTCTATTAGCATTAACCACTTCCCTCCTGGCTTCGCAATTTGAGAGATGGAAATAATAAGAGTAATTTCATTCTATTGCTATGTGGCGTGATGAAAATAGTCTTTACTCTAACCCTAACCCTAACCCTAACCCAACCCTAATGCTCTTTTTGATGATGAAATGGACTAGTTCATAAGGTCGGCCTAATGGATAGCTAAAGGCAGTCTCAAAGGAGTCCTGAATTCTATGAAATTAGTCCCTGATAAGTCAGTTTCTTGGTTTTCCTTCTTTTAGTGTGTGTGTGTGTGTGTGTGTGTGTGTGTGTGTGTGTGTGTGTGTGTGTGTTTGTGTCTGTGTGTGTGTGTCTGTGTGTGTGTGTCTGTGTGTTTCTGTGTGTGTGTCTGTGTGTGTGTGTGTCTGTGTGTGTGTGTCTCTGTGTGTGTGTGTGTCTGTGTGTGTGGCATGTGCATGAAGGTGCATGTAGGTTCACATGCATGTGTATAGAGAACAGAGGTTGATTTCAGTTTTCTATCTCCATCGCTCTCTTTCTTATCTTGTGAGACACAGTCTCTCTCTCACTGAAACTGGAGCTTATTTATTTGGGTAGGCTTGTTGGTCAATAAGCTCCAAAGGTCTGCCTTTCTCTACACCCTCTAAGTGTTGGGGTTACAGATGTGTGCTACTGCATCCAGACTGTGTTTGGGTGCTAGTGATCTGACCTCCGGACCTTAGTCTTGCACATCAGACACTCTCATGACTGCACCATTTCCGGAGTCCCCTTTCCTTCTTTTTAATTACTCAGTTGCCAATTTAAAAATTAGTGCTTGCTGTATAATCAGGCTGGCTTGCTACTATGTACCATGGCCTGGCCTGACCTCAAATTCACAATCCTCCTCCCTTGCCTCTCTTGCAGGCAGGTGCAACTGTAACTATACTCAGTCTCCTTACTAAACTTTTAACTCAGTTTCTCCAACAATAACAACAACAAATAGTAATATTTTCAAATAAGAGGCTTATAGTCTCTGAAGTCTTAATGTCCAGAAAGGCTTAGGTCAACAGGGTGCCGGCAGCAATGCACGCCTTTAGATCCAGCACTCAGGAGGCAGAGGCAGGCAGATCTCTGAGTAAGAAGCCAGCCTGGTCTACAGAGTGAGTTCCAGGACAGCCAGGGTTACACAGAGAAACCCTGTCTCAAAAACAAAAACAAAAAACAAAACAAATGAACAAAAAAACAAAGCAAACAGAGAAAAGCTTAGGGATATTTCTATGTTAAAACATAGTAAGAGCCAGGCATAGTGGCAACTGTAGATCCAGCACTTTGAAAGTCAAAATGAGAGGAGGACTGGACCCTGGGAGTGTGTATTCAGCCTGAGCAGCATAGGGAGACCTAGAAGAGAGAGAGGTAGAGAGGAATAAGGACAGAGAAGGAAGAGCTAACACAGTATGTGATCTTGAACAAATCCTGTGTGGTTGAGTAAGAAATTTTATAAGGCCATAAAAGGGCCAATTGACAAATTTGACCCATATATTACTGCATATATAGTTAATAAGTCACATATTCAGAATTAGATAATGGTATATAAGTATAAGCAAATACCCTTGATTTACAAGGAAAAATTATATATAGGAGAAAGAAGAGAATGAAACTAATAAAGTATCAGTAGTCACTTAATATTGATAAATGGTACAGAAAAATATTTCTGTGTTATTTTTGTGATAAGTTTGAAATATTTTCAAAATAAAACATATACTTCTTAATCCCGTTTAGTATGCTGTCAACATTATATACAAAGTTTCTTTCTCAGATCTGGTTTGGGACAATTTACTTTCATATACATTTTACATATTCTTTTATACATGATAAATTCCTCAACAAAAATAATAAAAGAAGTCGACATAACTGCATTTGTATACAAATGCATTGCTATAAGTATGAAGCTGCCAACGTTAGATTTGTGCACTTCATTAGTTAAAGAAACACAGAGAGAGAGACAGAGACAGAGACAGAGAGACAGAGACAGAGACACACACACATACACCTATGACTATGACAGTGACAACAATGGTGAAAGAAAGTGGTATATTGATGATTAAAATGGGAGAGAGAGAGAGAGATGTTTTTTATGCCTGTGGTCTGTGCCATACGGCTCCATACTCAAATAGCGCAGGGAAAGAACTACACTCCCAGGAGTGTGGACAAGCCTGTGATCAGGGGTAAGGCCAGTGCCTCTGCTCAGAGAGACCTGCCCAGAACCCTCAGGACACAGGGACTGAGGACTGGACTTCCGGTTTCCTTTGGAGGCCGGAGAGCTGATGCTGTGACACAGGGCTCCATACTCAGTGCCAAGAGAGAGCTGGTCTCCCAAGAGTGCCGACACACCTTTGAGCACAGGAAGACCACCACTTCTGTTCAAATTCCTTGATCAAGAGGAACCCTCGCAGAGCCATCAGAACACAGGAACCAAGGAACAGCTGGGGACCGGATCCTTCTGGTTTCTGTCTTCAACCTAGAGCTGACCCTGTACCACAGCTCTCCAAACCCAAATTCCTCTTAGAGAGAGCTGTTCTCCATGGTGTACTGACGCAAAGGTTTGCAGGAGGGACAAGCCACAGTCAGAGAGAACAAGACCAGCTAACACCAGAGATAACCAAATGGCAAAATGCAAGGGCAAGAACATAAGGAACAGAAACCAAGGCAACTTGGCATCATCAGAACCCAGTTCTCCCAACACAGCGAGCCCTGGATACCCCAACACATGAGAAAAGGAAGATTCAGATTTAAAATCACTTCTCATGATGATGATAGAAGACTTTAAGAAGGAAATAAACACCAATGGCTTATGCTTTAAGATCAAGAATCGACAAATGGAACCTCATAAAATTGCAAAGCTTCTGTAAGGAAAAGGACACTGTCAATAGGACAAAAAAGCAACCAACAGATTGGGAAAAGATCTTTACCAATTCTACATCTGATAGAGGACTAATATCCAAAGAACTCAAGAAGTTAGACTCCAGAGAACCAAATAACCCTTCCATAAAATGAAGAACAGAGCTAAACAGAAAATTCTCAACTGATGAAACTCAAATGGCTGAGAAGCACCTAAAGAAATGTTCAACATTCTTAGTCATCAGGGAAATGCAAATCAAAACAACCCTGAGATTCCACCTCACACTAGTCAGAATGGCTAAGATCAAAAACTCAGGTGACAGCACATGCTGGTGAGGATGTGGAGAAAAAGGAACACTCCTCCATTGCTGGTGGGATTACAAGCTGGTACAACCACTCTGGAAATCAGTTTGGCGGATCCAGAAAATTGAACATAATACTACCTGAGGACTCAGCTATACCACTCCTGA
>CM052700.1:125225644-125330116 GCA_028551405.1 Uromys caudimaculatus
GCTGGAAACAACCCAGATGTCCCTCAGCAGAGGAATGGATACAGAAAATGTGGTACATTTACACAATGGAGTACTACTCAGCTATTAAAAACAATGACTTCATGAAATTTGCAGGCAAATGGATGGAACTTGAAAATATCATCCTGAGCGAGGTAACTCAGTCACAAAAGAACAAACATGGTATGTACTCACTGATAAGCAGATATTAGCCCAAAAATTCAGAACACCCATGATTCAATTCACAGCAACTGTTGGACTGAGCATGGGTTCTCAGGTGGAAGAGTTGGAAAGAGACTGAAGGAGCTGAGGGAGTTTGCAGCCCCATGGAGAGGGAGCAACAGTGTCAATTGGTCAGGCCCCTGGTGCTCCCAGAGACTGGACCACCAAACCTAAGAATGCATATGGAGGGGCCCTTGAGTCTGAGAGTGTTAGATGCCCCAGTATAGGGGAATGCCAGGGAGGGAAGACAGGAGTGGGTGGGTGGGTTGGGGAATACCCTCATAGAGGCAGGGGGAGGGGAAGATGGGATAGAGGGTTTCCAAAGGGGAGACCTGGAAAGAGGAAAACATTTGAAATGTCAATAAAATATCAAAAATAAATTTAAATATATATAAATAAATGTGAGAGACATAACCACGAATCAAGGGAGACAGATGGCCTCTAAAAACTTGGAATGCAGGACAGCTGACAATCCCCTACACAAAGATCTCTACCTACTCAATCCATTGGCACAAACCAAGAAAAGCATTTTTTCTTTTCTTTTCTTTCTTTCTTTTTACAAAATGGTAGGAAGGATGACCGAGCCCAGGGACAAATGGTGACCTGGTCCCCAGGATACAGAAACACTGCTTAAGGCCGAGTTCTGCACATGTAGGGTGTCTTTCTGCAGCTAAAGGACAGAAGGCACTGCACATCCTGGGAACAACTTAGATCTCCAAGCTCAGAATCACAGAACATCTTGTTCTAAGAGAACAAGAACACTGCCTGCCTGTCCCTGCCATTTCCTCTTTGGTTCCAAATGTTGCATTTTCTGTAGAGTGAGCACTAAGGCTACAAGCTACAAGGGAAGAGCTCATTCAGTCCAGATCATCTGTGGACCTGGCTTCCTGCATTCTAGAACCTCCAGGAAGGCCGCAATCCTCCTGACCCCTCAGTTCAATCTGTAAGATCCAGTGTGGACTTCCGGAACTGAAAGATGGTAATGGTGTTACTTTAATATACTAAGCTTGTAGCAGATGATTGCAGCAGTAAAAGAAAGCTAGTACGTCAAGATGCCTACATAATTTTCTGCCTTACTTTTTTCTAGCTAATACTGTTGTTTATTTGCCTGCTTTTCCTCACCACTCCATCCCATCCCCGAGGGTATAAACTGAAGCACATCCTCAGATTGAACCCTTTCTCTTGTAGGTGTTTACAAACACATGCATCTTTGTGTATTCACATGAATGCCAGAGGTCATGAGCACAGCTGCCCTTCTGCAATCATAGGACTCAATGATGTACATAAGGGATGCTGAGCACCAATGGCCTGCCATACAGAAGATCTCAATGACATGGTAGCTGCGTTGAATTTGTTGTATTTATTGTACCCAGATTTTACTCTTTTCTTTAAAAAGACTTCTCTGTTACCTAGATTGGCCTCAGACAGGCAGCAGTCGCTTTGCCTCTGCCCCCTGAATGCTAGGACTGCAGGTGTGTGCCACTATACTCAGAAAGATTCCATTAAATGTAAGACTACCTTTTACCTCTGTCCATGCAGAGTGAGTAGGAATGGAATTTTGCTAATACATTTAAATATCTGGGGTTCCAGAACGCTGGAAGAGAACATTGTAGGTTAAGGAGAACAGTTTTGGACTCAGGGGAATGCTTTGAGATCCTGACTCTGCTACTTTGGTGTCATAAGATAATATCCCTACACATCATTTCTTCATCAGAAAATGGCCATGATAAAGTTTATGCCTAAAGATTATGACCATTCAATGAAAAAATACTTGCAAGAGACTTTAATGTAGTGCTTGGCACAGAATAACAGCTCAATAAACAGTAACTTGTGGTCTGACTCATTCGTGTATATGCAGCAGTGGTTTGTTTGCTTTTTGTTTTTGTTTTTTTATTAAAGTCAATGGATTCCCAACTTCCCCTCACCAGGAACTGCTGGAGCTGAGTTATCTTATTGGGAAGAGCCTAGTGCACATCTCTGAATTCCCGATTCCACAGTGTCTACTCAGCACTGAAATGATGTGCCAAACCAGAGTCTGCCGGCTAGGGTTTCCCTTTGCCTATTTCCATCAAAGACTGGATCTCATCCATTGAGGGCAGTTAGGAGCCACTCCAAGTAAAAACACAAATAAGGTTTCTGGGGTACAGTAAGGCAGAAATATAAGGAAGAATGATTCTTTGTGGTTGGATGGATCAAATACATTCATGAGGACAATTTTGTTTGCCCATGTTTGGGGATTTGTTTTTAGTACTGTGTACGTAAGTATAAAAATCTCTTGTTCATTTCTACTGGATTCTTCTCAGTTTGACTTTGCTATTTGATGTCCCACATCTTATGACCAAGCAGAGGAGACAGTTATTCTAGTTTCTGAAGGTTAAACTGTGAAGCTACAAACACATGGCAGATTCACTGTTTACTGATACATTGACACTCTTTGTCTTATTTTTCTTCCATATAAACACACACACACACACACACACACACACACACACACACACACACACACAAACACACACACACACACACACCTCCATCTCACTTGGTAATATTGAGAGAAATTAGCATTGATCAAGCTTCCTGATACCTTGGAGATCTAAGTGCTAGGTTACCATAATGTGGAGCACACATGCTTCCTTACCTGTTAGTAGGACCTTCAGAAAGCTCTGAGTATAGTTATCTTCTGGAATCTCATCTTCTGGAATCTTTCAGAAAAGGATCCTCCCACTGAGTAAAGGGCTTCAGCCAACATGGCATCTCTTCTCGCTGACTTGTGCCAATATTCTGTCTCAAAGGACGCATAAAGCAGGTAGAGACCCTTTGCAGACCAAAAAGTCAAGTCTTGTCTTGTCTTGTCTTGTCTTGTCTTGTCTTGTCTTGTCTTGTCTTGTCTTGTCTTGTCTTGTCTTGTCTTGTCTTGTCTTGTCTTCTCTTCTCTTCTCTTCTCTTCTCTTCTCTTCTCTTCTCTTCTCTTCTCTTCTCTCCTCTTCCTTTTCTTTCTAGAGTTCTGCTGTGGTCCTTGGCTCACTTCTTCCACCATTACAACTACAGGCATTGTTACTCCCTCCTCTCAGCTCTTATTTTCCTACCTATACTTCAACAGCCCTACTAAGAACACAGTGGGCCCACATAACTATCAGGATCCTTATTTTAACCATATCTGCCTAGTCCTTTTTGCCCTGCAAACTCACATATTTACAAGCTTAAAGTTTGTAGGAGAAATCACTCTGATTCCCACGCTTGGTGAGGGGTGGCACAGGAGGATAGGGCAGATGTCAAGTTGGAGGTGACCACTAGAGTTCTATTTTTGGATTCTAAGTAGTTATAAATCTCCTACTAAGGTGGATCTTTGAAACCCTTCAATGACCTCCAATTCTGGTTTGTTGGGAATGTTTTGAGCAACGGCTTTAATTGGAAAAAGAATGAAGAAAGGATAGAAAATATTTAAAACCAGGAGACAACAGCAACAACTAATTGGAAAGTTTCTTAACCTTCCCAAGTAGGAATCCTTGTGTGCTTCCCCTCTTTTCCCACACACTCTCATTTATGTGAGAAAAAATGGATTGCCCGTACTTACTCCTCTTTTCCATCTTCTAAGTCCAGCAGGTTTTTGTCTCATAAACTATTGGGTGGAGGATGATCTGGGATGGACAGCTGGCAGTTCCAGCTCTTCAATCTGTGTCTCTATGGTCCTTTATTACTGTTTGCATTCTGCTTTCTCCAGATACTTTGACCCACCTCACATATGTGCATTCTTCCCAAATAGGTGATGTGTTTCTCCATCTTCTGTTGTGGGGGTCATTGAAGGATCACAGGAAATGATTCACCTTTTGAAATGTTTTCCAACAGCATAGACCTCAAGATCAGACCCTGCAAACAATGCAAGAGACAAGCAAGGGAGGCGTGACCTGGGAAGACGATTCACTACGTTTGTAAATTATGCCCTTCCCTGACTTCAGCTGGGGGCTGCCCCAAGGCCATAGAGAGTTCCTGATTCTTAGACTCTAGGTTGGGTTCTGCTGACTGTGAGAAATGGTCAGCTTTTCTCATTGTCTCAGTCATCCCAAACAGACTTCTGCAGGTCATGCAGGTGTTGCAGGTGTGACAGTGCTCGGCTTTTGCAGATACATTCTCTCCTCCCTTTCACTTTCTTTTTTCTTTTCTTTTCTTTTTTTTTTTTTTTTTTTTTTTTTTTTTTTTTTTTTTTTTTGGTTTTTCGAGACAGGGTTTCTCTGTATAGTCCCAGCTGTCCTGGAACTCACTCTGTAGACCAGACTGACCTCGAACTCAGAAATCTGCCTGTCTTTGCCTCCCAACTGCTGGGATTAAAGGCATGAGCCACCACTGCCTGGCTTCCCTTTCACTTTCAAAGTGTCTTTTAGGCAAAATATCTTAGACACTTTACCACTTTATCTTCTGCTCATTGAAATTCTTGCCCTCTTTCCTTCAGGGTTTCTGTCTAGCTGGAAGCCCTCTTCACTCTCCTCCTTTTTTTCTCTTTGATATCTTCATGGCTCCAATTAGAAAGCTCCTGGCTTTTCTGGAACTCTTTCTGTAGACCAGGTTGGCCTCGAACTCACATAGATCCACCTACCTCTGCCTTCCCAGTGCTGGGATTAAAGATGTGCAAGAATCAAACTCTTTATAAAGAGAGGAACTTGGGCAGATCTCAAGGGCATTATACGTAAAAAAGATGAATCTCAAGGTAACATATCATGCTATTCCAATTATATAGCACCCCAAAATGATGAGTTTGTAGAGGCAGAGAGAAAATGAGTCATTAGGGGTTAAGGGTGGCTGGAGATAGGTGAGTGCAGGAAAGGGCATGGATGCTGTTTGTGATCATGGAATAGATCTTAATAAAATTTTTGAATTTTTATTTACTACGTGTGTGTGTGTGTGTGTGTGTGTGTGTGTGTGTGTATGATATACACATGTGCATGCAGGCCTATATGTGGAAGTTAGAGAAGAAATTATCAGAGATGGTGGTTCTTACCCTCTATAGCAGATAACACAGGGTGTTCCTCAGGCTGCTCCTCCTCCTCCTCCTCCTCCTCCTCCTCCTCCTCCTCCTCCTCCTCCTCTTCCTCTTCCTCTTCCTCCTCTTCCTCCTCCTTCATTTTCTTCTTTAAAAAGAATTATTTATTTTATGTGTATGAGTATGCTGTAGCTGTGTTCAGACACACCAGAAGAGGGCATCAGATTCCCTTACAGATGGTTGTGAGCCACCATGTGGTTGCTGGGAATTGAACTCAGGACCTCTGGAAGAGCAGTCAGTGCTCTTAACCATGAACCATCTCTCCAGTCCAGGTTTTTTCTTCTTAAAGGGATGAATTCAGTCAGAGGACAGAATTTAAGAAGTTTATTCAACAAGACAGCAGTTGAGATAGTGAAGCAAACCCTCTACAAAGAGATTGCAGTGGGATGCTTCAAGGCAGGAAATGATCCAGGCAATCTACATTGAAGGTTTTAAAGATGCTGTGTGAATATTTATGAGTAAGTGTGAGAACATTCATGCCCTTTGCCCTTAAGCAGTAAATACCCTAGAAAAGCCCTTCCTCTTCTCTGCCTGGCCATCAGGAGGAAGCCCAGCCCTGGGCAAGAATTTGAGGCATCTTGAATTACAGCCATAGCCCTATCTTTTCTCTTATCTGGTCATCTTGGCTAGCTCATACTTGGTTGCAAATCCTTCTGTTTGCTTTCCTCAGTATTTCCAACCTTGTTGTTTTAATCTTGACATTTTAAACATCAGTTTTAACTCAAATTTTTGTTTTTACCTAACACCTCTACAGTGGGTACTGGGGACCAAGCTCAGGTTGGCAGGTTGTGTAAGTGGTCCATCTCACCAGCCTAGGTTTTTTTATTTTGATCACACTGGTGGTGACATGACTTTATAATGCGATAAAATGGTGTAGATATAAGATACGTTATACCAATATAAACTTTCTGGCCTTGGTATTGGATTATTAATTATGTAAAATGCAACCATTGATGAGAAATTTGGTGAAGAGTACATGGCAACTTCATGCACTTCTGCAAATAGTTCTAAAATATAGCAAAAGCTAAATATCTATTAATTCTTTAACCTAGAGGCACCTGAGAAGAGAGTCTCAAGGAGGGATTGTCTAGATCAGGGTGTCCTCTGGGCATGTTGATCTTGTTAAGTGATACAGGAGGACACCACTGAGGGCAGCTTCCTTCCCGGAGTTTAGGTCCTAACGTGGAGGAGTAGAAAAAATGATCTGAATAGTAGCATACATTCATTTCTCTCTGCCCATGAATATGGATGTGATGTGATTGGCTGTTTCAAGTATCCACTGCCTTGACTTCCCCACAATGCTGGACCATAACCTGAAGTTATGAATTAAAACAATCCTGAGTTTGAGGCAGGTTTGAGCTGCACAGCAAGACCTTGCCTCCAAAAAAAAAAAACCAGAAAAAGAATTTAAACATTCCACATGTCAGAATCAATTCTATGGATATGCTTACATAGGACCACAAGGATGTAAGTATATTCTCTCTCATTTAGTCTTTCTAAAACACTTAATTGTAGTTTATGTACCATAAAATTTTCTCATTTAAACCACACAAATTAATGGCTGTTAGTAAATTTAGTCATACAAACCATTATGAAAAATTCAATTTCAGAATATTTTATTTCCTCTCCGTAAGATTCTTCATTTCTATTTGAAGCTCTCTGTTTTGACTTGTAGCTCTGCACAACGCCACTGCTTTATTTGGCCTCTGCAGCCTTCCTCCCCACTTTCTTCCATTTCTGTTTTTTGGAGGGTGAGGGGATTTGGCAAATTTCACAATTCTGAACCTTGGGAACAAGTCTTTTTTTCCTCTTCATTTTTCTTCATTTTTTTTAATGAAATGGGATTTTATTGTGATATTCTCAAACATATATCACTATATCCTTATCCACCTTCTCACTGCCCTCCCTTGCCCTCTTAGGAGTGTTCCTCCTCTATCTATGCAATAATTATTCTGTTTTGTGACATTAGATTCTCTCTCTCTCTCTCTCTCTCTCTCTCTCTCTCTGTGTGTGTGTGTATTGGTGGAAGGAATGAGGAAACAAGAGAAAGGGAGAGAGGAAGGGAAGGAGAGGGAGAGAAAGGAAGAGGAAGGGAGAGAGAGAAGAGGAGGAGGGAGAGAGAGAGAGAGAGCATTTCTATGTAGTCCAGGCTGGCCTCAAACATGAGATTACCTCATCTTAGCCTCCTTCATGCTGGGCTTTCAGATGTGCCTAACCATGTCTACTTTCATTTTTGTATAATTGGGATGTTTCCAATAGCCTACATCACACATTTTTTCACCAATTCTGTGGTAGTAGCTGAGGCTAAGCTTTGCAATCATGCTCAAATGTAGCTTGAAAGCATGAAGTGTACAGCTTAAATGAGGGGAGACGAAAGGATATTAAATGGCATATAAAACTGGTATTAACACATTTATACGCATAGTGTCTTTCTTCAAAATTTGATAAGCACAATCAATTGAACTTTGTCATAGAGTAATACCATGCTGCTGACATCCTTTCTCCTTCTGTAGAGTGATACAAAATTGATCTGTGCATTTTCAAAGCAGGAGGCATTGGTACTTTGACAGAGTTCTATTACAGCGAAAGTATTTCCATTATGCCAAATGTCTAATGTACACCTAATGATTGTATTATACACAGGGAGCTGTTATGCACTGATTACCAACTGCTGTTTATAATCTTTGGAATGCATTTTTCTGATGCTGAGAAGAATGATGGAGAAAGTCACAGAGGGAGAGAATGGAAACGAAGTGATCCATAAACAATGGGGCTTCATATAGCTCCATGTGGCTGCATCAAACCTCACTGGGCTGAGAACCACTGACAAGTTCTAGAAGCATGATAAATGCTGAGGCTAATGGCTAGAAAGCAAATTGTAGCCTCAGATTTCATGTGCCCATGGGTACCAGGACTGTGGGCTCACTTGATACCTTGAGTTCCGTGTTACTTGTGTTGAAGAGCTGACTTGTTGTTGCTGAGCTGACTATATCCCAACCATCCATTACTGGTCATCCTAATCAGTCAGGGATCAACTTTCTCATGGAGAAACCATTGGTTTACGTCGTCTTTCTGAGCTAGTTTTATTCTTGTAACCATCCAATGATATTTTAAAATAGCTGAACATTTAGCACAGAAGACAATATGAGGGCAGGGTTTCTCTGAGCATGGTAGTTGGCATAGATAATTGGAAACAGATCCACTCTGATAGAAAGCACAGAGTTCCGGGTGTTCCCAAAATGGGACTAGATGCTGGAGTTCTGCCATCTTTGTAGCATTAGAAGGCATTCAGGTAGGAAGGAAGGTCAGCAAGTTCAAGGAAGAGTAAGCAGGCAGACTGCTCAAAAAGTTAAACAGAATTGCGACCAACTTCTGAATATCACTTCTAGGTATATATCCCGAGAGGAACTGAAAGTCTCAAATGAAGGCTGTTCAATGAGGTTTACAGCAGCTTTATTGAAAATAGCTAAAAGGTAGAAAAACTCTTGTCTATCAACACAGGCATAGATAAATAAAATGTGTCACATACATACAACAAGAGAGAATTTATTCTTAGAAAGGAAGCAAATTCCAACATGTGCTATAATACAGATGAAACTTTAAAATATTATGCTAAGCAGACTCAGCTAAATAAACTGCACTTGTAAGAAGCCCCTAGGCTAGGCAAATCAGAGAGGTGGGAAAGAGAAGGTGAGTTGCAGGGCTGGAGTGGGGAAGAGCAGGGAGCTAGCATTTAACAGCTGCCTCTGTTGGGGACATTGCCACAGCTCTGGAAATGACTATTGTTATGGTCATATGATACAGTAAATGCCATGCCACATCATCGTACCACACTTGAAAGGGTTAAATTTTGATGTATGTGTATTTTATCACAATAAAAAGGACAAAAAGAATAGTTGTACCACTCAAAGATAAATGCAAATGAGAGGTTCTGATGTCTTAAGTTTCAAAGAAATAGGAACAGCTAGTTCTGGTCAAGTTTTAATTCTACTAGAAAGAAAAGGTTAGCTGCTTTAAAATGCTAGATTGTAATTAATTTCTTCCTTCATGACTTCAGTAGTGGTTGAAGGAGTCCTACGTGCCAGCAACTGTGCCAGATGTGAACAAAAAGAACGGCAGAGCTCTCAAAGGGCCTTGGTGGGAGAAACATAATAGAAATGGAAAGTTTCAAGGAGGCAGAACTCGGGGGTGGGGTAACAGAAGATGGAGGCAGAGGAGGGGGAATGCCTACTTCAAGAGGGGAATCACGGACATTGAGGTTGCAACAGTAGGAGGATCTTCAGGAGAGCTTGTCTGCTAGTGATCTGGTGGTGGGAAACTGATTAACATTCAGAAACACAAGAAAAGCTGATGCTAAGGATCATAGTGGAGAGAGAGAGAGAGAGAGAGAGAGAGAGAGAGAGAGAGAGAGAGAGAGAGAGAATAAGAATGGAGAATGAGGGTCTTGTGCCCTGCATCAAGGAGCAGCACATTGGAGAGTTTTAAGCAAGTACAGTAACATGATCCAGGTTATAAATTAAAGGATAAAAATGATGACAATGTTGATTATCAATTGATTAGATTAACAGAGAGCTAGAAGGTTAGTCAAGCATATTTTCAAGGTGTATGTGTGAGGGCTTATGTGAGATGGTAAATTAGTGAAAGACTTATTCTGGGGGTGGACAGCACCATTTGATAGCTGCAGACTCACACAGAGCAAAAGGAGAAAGAGTTCCACAGAAGAATCCTCTCCCTACTTCCTGGCCACTGTGTGGTGAGCAGCCTTACCACATTCACCTGCTACCTAGGGTTGTATCTCACATTAGGCCCAAAAGGAAGGAGCCCACTGTTATCTTTGAAACCAATGAACAATAACTAAATTTCTCCTCTGTTAATTCTCTCAGAATATTTGTCAGGGTGATGAAAGTCTGACAAGGATTCCTCCTAGCTACATAGAAACTGGCCTAAGATGAAGATACAGAGAGCAGTTAACTGTGGGAGTTCAAATAAGCCACTGTACTAGGCCAGGTCCAGGTGGCTTGAAACAGGAAGGTGCAGAGGCTCATGGAAGGAAATGGAAGACTGAATCGCAGCTGAGAATACAACAAAGTCAGAAAACTTTTAAAGTTCTTAGCCTATTTCTTTAATTTATATTCTAAATTACACAACACAGAATATTAGTTGGTTAATAGTCTTTAGATAAGCCTATACTTTAATAGAAATGAAATAAATAATTGGGTAAGTCTCCAAGTCTATGTGACCTTGCTATATAATTTAACAATTTAGCACCACTCGGTGACAATTATAATGCCATATATAAGATATTTCTTTATCTTTGATCATCTTTGTAACGGAAATCTTCTTTAAAGATTTTTTTTTCCCTACAGTACTGGAGATTGAGCCCAGAACCTTCCAGATACCAGGGCAGAGCTCTACCAGGAAGAAATATCTTTAGCCTCTCCAGAGATTTAAGTACCATACTATCCATTTAATGAGCTAGAAAACTATTTCATTCCACAGTTGTGCTCATGTGTGTGTGTGTGTGTGTGTGTGTGTGTATACATATAATCTATATATAAACAATTATGTCTTTATTTGAGCAATACTATCAGAAAACCTTTTGGTTCTGCATATATTATTATTGTACCCAGTTGTATATGAAGTTCTAAGAATGCAAAATTAAATAAGAAATTTTCTTTTCTTATAATCTCTATGAACTTTGGAAATCATTTTTTGGATTGAAATGATTATTCAAATGAGCATTTATTTGTTTATTCATTTATCCTTGTGTTGTTAATGTGGGGCCTTTGGCACACTAGGCAAATGCTCTACCAGTGAGCTACATCTTCAGGTTCTCAAGGAAGCTTCTACTTGTCTGATTCTCAATTTCCTGTTTTTATTGCAGGTAAGTACCTTGATGCTTAACTTAAAACACTATTATTTCCAGAACAGCTTCAAGGCACTTTGTTCATTCTCAAATACATTTATCAAACACTTGGTAAAACAATGTGAAAATCTCAATCTGGATGCTAGTTTGCAAAAGGGAGATAGTTGAGTGTAACTCTTTGTCAGGCCCCAAAGAACCCTTTTTAGGAAGTGTTACATATGTAGGCTATAGTCTATTTTTAAAGCCAAGGTGGCTGAGTTCTCCTTCTTTCATTATGAAGCATTTTCTGTGAAAGTTTGCCTCCTGGTAACTAGTTTCTGCTCTCCACAAGTTAAATAAAACCTGCTTGCTGGATTGGCCAATTGTCATTATAGCGCTGCTCTCTGATAGACTCCTTTCTAAAAGAATATGCTTCCTCTATCTCTGTAGGATCTGACCAAAGAAACTACCTACATCATGCTCTATTCTGACTCATGGAGACCATAATCTTTTAGATAAAAAAAAAA
The DNA here is from genome assembly GCA_028551405.1 of Uromys caudimaculatus. NCBI lineage: Eukaryota > Metazoa > Chordata > Mammalia > Rodentia > Muridae > Uromys > Uromys caudimaculatus. The sequence goes on from CM052700.1 coordinate 125,237,271, forward strand.
AAAGTGGTTTTAAGTCACCACTCTCCAGATTTTTCTGTGCTCTGAGTCATCTCAAGAATTTTAAAATAATACATCATCTCTGGATGTATCCCTATTTATAATTTATTCCAAACAATATTCCAAAGTGATTTTGATGTAACTAGATATCAGTTACCTTTAATTCAATTCTACTTCCCCCCCCATCTTCAAGTTAGGAGTAGGGATAAAATGAATATTAAAAATTCTTGTATTTGCTTACTTTTATAGGTTTTTAAAATGTTTTCTTAAACATGTTATAGCATTCTCCAAATTCTCTCAGGTTTAAGCAGGGCAGTGTTGCACTCTATAAATGAACATTGTGACATGTTAATCATGTTGTTTCCTGGCAGAAAATCCAAGGCCCAGACCCCTGACTTTATTTTTCACACTCGATCACAGACGGGAAACAGGCAGTAATGAGAGCATGTTTAGCAAAGGCAGCCGTATAGGAAGTGAGGATTCTCACACGAGGCTAGACTCAAAAGATAAGTAGAAATAGAAATGGAAAAGTAAGATAGTGTGATGGTTTACATACGATTGGGCCAGGGAGTGACATTATTAAGAAGTGTCACCTTGTTGGAATAGGTGTGTCACTGTGGGCGTGGCCTTTAATACCCTAGTCCTAGCTTCCTGGAAGTGAGTATTCTGCTAGCAGCCTTCAGATGAAAATGTAGAACTCTCAGCTTCTCCTGCACTACGCCTGCCTGGATGCTGTCATGTTCCCACCTTGATGATAATGGACTGAACTTCTGAACCTGTAAGCCAACCCCAATTAAATGTTGTTCTTATAAGAGTTGCTTTGGTCATGGTGTCTGTTCACAGCAGTAAAACCCTAACTAAGACAGTTAGGAAGGTGTAACTCAAGTTGAAATTAAAAAAAAAAAAAAAAAAAAAAAGCGAATGGAATGGAGGAGAGAGAAGAAGAGAGCAAGAGTAAAAGAGAAATTTAAGAAACAGAAATTAGTTTAGATTGACTAAGAAGAGTTACAGGAAAGAGAGTGGTCCAAAGAAAAAGTCTGAAGTGGTAGGCGGGAGTTACCAAGCAATGTCAAAACCTGAAGCCAATACGGAACTATGGGAAGATTCTAGGCAGAGAAGTACCTGATGTGATTTGTGTTTTCCAAGACGTTGGGTTCAAAGCAGAGAATGGTGTGAAACAGACTATGGCAGACAGTGAGGAGATGGGCTTAGAACTAATCAGAACTCCTTCTCAAATCGTGATCATGCCTGAACCCTGATGCTAGACCTGGGAAGAAGAGGCACACAAGGGAGAAGGTTGGTGCAGCCATTTATTGAGATAGAGATCCATATGAGAGGAGGTGGTTGTGATAGGGTCCGCTTGGGACATGTTAGAGTGTAAATGATCAAAACGCAAATAAATACATAAATATTATGAGTCTGGAGATCAAGAAGAGAGATAAAGAATGAGATAAGATTTGGGCAACATATACTGGGGCCATCAGGAAAGGAGATGAAGGTATGGGAAAGCCAATGCCTAGAAAGAATAAAGACATCGTCTGGATATCATTACTAGAGCTGGGATAATAGCCCAGGTCTTGTAACTCCTAGACCATGGTCTTGCCTAAGAACTGTAGCAACTGAGAGCCCTGGCATGAGGAGGTGATAGAGCCCAGTGGTACACACAGTGGCACAGTCCTTTTATGCCTTGTTTTCTGATCCTACAGTCAGAAAGTGATAATATCAACTTCAAGGCCATCGTAAAAATGAAATTAAAGAAAGCTCATCTAAAGCACTCCACTGATGAGGATGTGGTAAGGAATTCATACACGGTAGTTATTGGTAGTTATTACTATCACGTTCATCAGACAGAAGGCACGAGTTTCACTTGAAGATCATTACATATAGATTGTTGAGGACTATTGAGTTTAATATTTCAATTTAAATCTAGCTACTTTGTCACACTAGCTTTAACGTCTAATGTTAATTTACACAAGTTATCACTTGCCTTTGAGCAGTATTCATACTCTCCAGGATAGTTGAAAGATCAAACTTGATGTGGTCAGAGGGATCCATTAGCTTTCTCTTTTGGAGTAGTTTTTCCTAAGGTTGTGGGAGAGGAAAGAATCAAAACATCACATTTAATTTGATTTGGGGATGTTTGTAATATATATTACAAACTATAATATACATATGTACATATATATGTGTATATGTTATTGCATATAATTATATATATAATTCACCCACAGAAAGAGTATATTAGATGAGAAACTGCCGAGCGCATGACCCTTGATGTGTTCTGTTCTGGGGAAGAAAGAATATGATAAGTGTGCTGTTTATCCAATACACACTCTGTGATAAATATTCTAAACATGTACTTCAATAATTCCCTCATCAGAGCAGCCTTCTTAGCCACCACCCCACAGCAGATACTGATAATTAATCAACTGAAATGAATCTTTACAGAATAAACAAATCTGTTATACACGAATGGTGATTATGTCTTTTCCAGTCGTGAAAGCTTTGCATAACTTATTCATGCCGACGTTAGAATGACATCTCTCTCGGAGAATAACATCTTCTCGGTAAGATCTCTTGTAGACGTTTGGGCCACAGCCATATCCAGTGACTGAGACTGTTGTAGGAAGGACAGGAGCCCAGGTTGGGCTTCCATTTCAGCTTCAACAGGGACAGAGTGAGTCCCTCACTCTCTGTGCACATTTGCAATCTTGCTGGCAAAGTGCCTTGACTGTGCTCATGGAAGGAGACCTGACACAGCCCACACAGGAACAAACAGCTCCACCACAGAAGGATCTCTGTCTGGGCTTCTCTGTAGATTATGCATTAAGCTCTGTGGTAAAAGAATGTGGAAAGAAAATTGATAGACTATGGCAGCCCCACACAGGCCTCAATTTGGACATGAAGAAAGGCGTATCAGATGATAAATAAAATATAATGGAAGCTCCTAATTTAATATTTGTATTAACAGATAATTCTCTGTGGATCCAAGGATGCCTTGCTGAAGCACTGATGGCCAGACATCTGCCTCACAAATGGGCTCTGAGGCTCCCAGATGCAGAACAGCATTAACAGGAGTTAGCTAACCTACCTATTTTCCACTGTCACCCATGCCAAATGAAGGTGTCATCTAGCTTTTTAGATGCTGTCCTGTGGGAACTGAGGCTTGGGGACCAAAGGTCATTTTCTGGTCACCGATGTCAACATTGCTTAGTATTAATCTGTCCTTTGTCTCCAAACCAGGATTCTCCTGGCTTCCGTCAGCATTCATATGCTTGCTAGCTTTCTGAAAAAAATCTCAGGCTTTTCATAGGTAGCAAAGTCAGACTTCATCATATATATTATTTCTTATTAATTACTTCAAGTTTTAATATTTTTTAGCTTAAAGATATATCATTATGATTTTGTTCTTCCTTAAGTGAGATTTGGAATAAAGAGAATAAATCTATATATAGTCAGTAAAAATTAAATATATTTATGAAAATGTTATTGATAGCCAAGTAGCCAAAACAAGGTCTAAATGATCCATGGATAATTAGAATATACTATTGTACCTGTTAATCTTCCTCCATTAAAACAAAACAAAGCAAAATAACAACAACAAAAAAAAAAAAAAAAAACCAACCAAGGGCTAACTTTACTGAATTCCTTTTCAACTTTCTACAATGACTAAAATATTCAAATAATTATAACAGTATTAAGGGAATCACAATGCCATTTATTTTCCTCCCTTTAAAAATTTGCATGTGTGTGGTATATATGTGTGTCTGCACACGTGTATGCAGCTGCTCTCTTCCATGTGTGAATTTGTGGAGACCAGAAGTTGATATAAATGTGAAGTGTCTTCCTCCACCACTCCCCACGTTATATTATAGTAAGACAGAGTCTCTCATTGGTTGGTTTTGAGCTCACCAATTGGCTAAAGTGACTGGCCAGGATGTCCCCCAGGTATCTTCCTGTGTGCTCCATTCATGCTCAGCGCTGAGGTAATGGTCACAGGCACCAGGCTGGGCTCTGTGGATGCTAGGGATTCACACTGAGATCCTACCACTTACAAGGTAAGTGCTTTACCCACTGAACCATCTTCCCAGCCCCTCTCCCATTCTTCTTGCCTTGTCTTCTGTTGTCAAAATTCCAATAGTCAGAATTTTTTTAAATCCCGTATGCAACAAAATAAACCTCCTATTCTGCTTACACTAGTTTAGAAGGCCCAGTCTCCCAGGAATTCTGCTCATTTTATCCTTTTTGTCTTCATTTGTAACTCCTTTCCCCAGTTGTGAGAAGGAGCCATGTGCCATGTGGTCTGTGCAGGGCGGCATAGGATTGAGCTGTCTGGTCTCATTTCTCAGCTTCTTCCTCTACTCTGGTTCTTGAGCCTAATTCACTACACCTTGCTTCATACAAAGTCATATAATTTGACAATCCTTAGAATTTTTGCTCTGGCAACTCCAGGTAATCTCTTCACATTCTGGGACTTTTTTAGCTTGCTGACGTATAGTGCGATTAAGTCCAAACTGGCACATTCCTGACTCACTCAGAGATCTGTAGCTGCTCTATGAATCACCCCTACACTCTCACACACACACAAATCTAGAGGCAGATTAACATTATACAAAAAAGCAAATATTTTAGAGACTTTAATTTAAAAATTTCTAACAAAAATCAAAAATTTAAAGAAATAACAAACTTCAAAATGTATTTCACTTAAACCACATATTTAAAACAAACATTGTTATTTCAAAAGCAATCAGTGTAAAAGTTATTTAATGAATATTTAATAAATATTCTTCCTACATAAAACCGTGGAAGTTCTGTTTTTGGTTCACCGTCTCAGCACACCTCAGTTCTCATTACTATTCTTTAAGTGCTCTGTGATCTGAGTTACAGGCCAGGAGAATCCAGGTCTGTTTTCTTCCATCTCTTTTGAATTAGTTTTTCCATGTTGTGAGCAAGTGTATGGAGGGAAGATAGCCTTGCTTGTGCTCATAGTTTCAGACATTTCTGTTGACCACTGTGGGGAAAGCAATGCAGCGTGCCTCAGCATGCGGTAGAGGGTAGGTGTACTTCACAGTGGGTGTTCATATTGTGCCAGATCAGGAAGCTCAACTAGGGACTGGGTAATGCGTTTCAAAGGCTCCCGTTAGTTACTTATTTCTGCCGACCAGGTCCCATCTCCTAAAGGTCCCACAACCCTCTGGTAAAACGGTCACTGTCTAAGGAACAAGCATTAAAACCATAAACCTGTGTGGAACGTTTTAGATTCCAAGTCATTATGACTTCCATGATATAACCACATAGTTTAGGGCTTCTAAAACTACAAAATCCTGGTATTCTGTATTTTGGGACTGTCTCTACTAGGAAACTATTTTGAATCAGGTTTTGGGAGCAAGTGGTTGTTATAGTGTGACAAACAGGTAGGTAAGTAACGTCTACATTCTGTCATACAGAATAGAAAGTCACCTATCTGACCTAGGATACAGCTAGGGTAACTGATGATCAAGGCATCTGTCTCTATAGTGGTTGAATGACAATGTCCTTCTTGTTAAGCTTAAATATTTGAACAGTTGGTTCTCAGTTGATAACACTATTTTGGGAGGTTTAGCAAATATGGTGGTTTGAATAGGAATGGCCCCCATAGACTCGTGTGTTTGAATGCTTGGCCATAGGAAAGTGGGGATATTAGGAGGTGTGGCCTTGTTGGAGGAAGTGTGTCACTGTAGGGGCAAGGTTTTGAGGTCTCTTATGCTTAAGCTATGCCCAGTGTGACATACTGTTTCCTTCTGCTATCTGTGAATAAAAATGTAGAACTCTCAGCTCCCAAACATGCCTGCATGCTATCACTTTTCTCAGCCATGATGATAATGGACTAAACCTCTGAAACTGTAAGTCAGGCCCAATTAAATGTTTTCCTTTATAAGAGTTGCCATGGTCATGGTGTCTCTTCTCAGTAATAGGAGCCATAACTAGGACAGTAGGTGAGGCTTTGGTGGAGGACGTACATCACTGAGGGTAGATTTTGAGATAGAAGTCTCAAGCCACTTCCAGTTTGCTCTCTCTGCTCTGTGCTTTTAGTTCAAGATGTGAAATCTCAGCTTCCCGTCATCTCCCACCATGATCAACTATTAATTTTCTGGAGCTGTGAGCCAGAATAAATTCTTTCTTCCTAAGCTGCTTTTGGCCATGGTGTTTTATCACAACAGAAAAGTAACTAATATGGTTCCTTATGAATAGCCCTAGTTCACAGCTGAAGCCCAAGGCCAGCACTCTTCTTACTCTAATGAGTCAATGGCTTTCCATTCTAGTTCCTGTCTGAAGCTGGCTGTTTATCTAAGCAAATGCAGGATGAGAAATTAAGATGATAGTATTTGATCATGTCTCTCGACAATGAACCTAACCGAGATCGTCTGTGAAGACACTGCGTTAAAAAACAGCGAGAGTTAGAGTGAGCTTCAATCTAGATCAGTTACGCCTAGCCTCAAGTCACTGTTGACGACGTGGAGACAGTTCATGAGTCAGTCAGAATGTCTCAGGATCTACACCGCATTCATCTTTCCCATTAAGCCTCAGTTTTGCTCGTCAGTATCATCTTCTGCTAGTGAAGCTAAGAAGACAAAGTCAAAAATACCGTTTCAAGTCTTAAAGTTGGTAAAGCAGGGCAGAGACTAAGAAAGGGTAGCAGCCTACTGCCAAGGATGTGTGAGAGAGAGAGAGATGGGGGGAGGGGGGAGGGAGAGAGAGAGAGAGAGAGAGAGAGAGAGAGAGAGAGAGAGAGAGAGAGCACCCGGGAGAGGGGCTAACAGAATTTCAGGCAGAGGCCAGCAAGCCCTGGAGCTGTAGACAGGGAAGCTGTGCAAGGTGCTCAAGTCCCAGGAGGAACAGGTTTATGGCAATGACCTAGACACTTGTATCAGCTAGAATTTAGACTTCTTTGTTTCTCCTGATGTCTGGTTCCATTTTCACCCCACCTTTTGCTGCTTAAAGATCTTAGCTGCATTACCAATGAAGGAGAATGAGCTTGGAAGTCACATGTGCTGCCTGTTCCCAGCAACGGGCTCCTAATAGACGTAGGCAGCAGAAGCAGAGAATAAGTTAACATGCTGCCAAGGCTGGTGGCCCTGAGGCTGGAGTCATGACTTCACCTGGCAAGTTCAGACAGGGAAAGTCTGGTTCAGTATCTTCCAAATGGAAATCTAGAGCGAACACTAACTGGCTGTTCTTAAATACTTAAGTGCTTTTATGCTCTCTACCTATCCTGACTGTAAGTTTCCAGCATGTAAAGTTTTGGGAATGGAGGTACATAGCTCAGAGATAGAGCAAGCAATAGCACATATGTGGAGTCAGATCTTCAACACACACACACACACACACACACACACACACACACACACACACACACCCCAGTTTCTAAGTTCCTCTACTTCCTTTACTCCTTCCCACCCCCAGGTTTCCCTGCCTTTGAAGATCTTGAGATAGCAAGCCTTGGTCATACATGGTCTTTATCTGTGTAGCCAAATAATGACAGGTTAGGCTTAAGGTGGCTCGGGGACTGTTCTGACCCCCTCTTTTCTAGTATCAGTATTACCACTAATATTTTCTCCGTATTCCAAGTGATTTATATATATCAAATTCACACTTGTGAGAATCTTGCAAAATGGATACTGCTTTTAGACCCCAGCTCTACAAATCAGAAGACAGTTCTTCCTTACCTCCCCTCACGTTCCCTATGCCTCAGACCACCCTCCTACTTTATCCCATAAATCTTGATAAACCCACTCTAGGAGGAAGATTTGAGGCTAGCTTTCCTGTCTCCCTAGGATTGGCCACCTAGTGAAATAAAGTTTTTCTTCTTCAGACAAAAACTTCTTTGAGTAGTAAGACTGTTTCACCCAGCATCTAATTAATTAAAACACATGGCACTCTTGGTAAAGAGTTTCAGAAATTCTTCAGAAATGCCAGCTATTCTTCACGGGCACCCTCCAAACGTAAGGTGGCCACAGGGCCAGTTGCTGGCTGTGAGCATCACACACTGCTGCCACTTCTTGCTAGTCAGATGAGGGGCTGCCAGAAACCTATGGGTTCTGATTCATGTCTCTGTGTGCACTGGGGGACCAGGATGACCTAAGCTGGATTTGTCTGCCTTGAGTGGCCCTGTTAGGTCCAGAGGACCTCAGCTGAATTCATAACCATAGACTTTGGTTTGATGCAAGTCCAAGGGTATTTGGCTTAATCTTTAAGGGGTTTTGATGCAATTACCTTGAGTAATCATCTTTGCTTTACTGGGAGTATATGGAACTATGGCTAGAGAGAGCTACTGTCTAATGTACCTTAAGAACTAGCCGGGCAGTGGTGGTGCATATCTTTAATCCCAGCACTTGGGAGGCAGAGGCAGGTGGATGTCTGTGACTTCAAGGCCAGTCTGCTCTACAGAGTGAGTGCTAGAACTGCAGGGCTACAGAGAGAAAAAAACAAAACAAAACAAAACAACCCAAACAAACAAACAAACAAACAAACAAACAAAAGAACTAGTGCTTCCGAAAAGTCTGTGACTTGGTGAAAACATTTCCGACACAAAAGAATTAAGGGAGCAGATGGAATTAAATTCGCCAGTTGTTACAGGCTGAATATCCCACCCTCTCTTCCTGTCTTGATGTTCTAACTTGACATTCAAAAGGAGACTGAACTTTGGTCTTAAAAAAGGGTCATTAGTTTATAATGAATTCAGATGCATTTAGTATTCACCCAAAAGGACTAGTGACCTTACATTAAAAAGAACAGGGCAAACATACAAAGGGAAGACATAAGAAGCAAATAGCTTTCAACAATCAGGAAGTAAAGTTCCAGAAGGAACCACCTCTGCCAACTACTAGATTTAAGAATCCAAAGAAAATAAATTGCTGATGTTTAAAACCAAGTCTCTAGTGTCTTCCTTCCTTTCTCCTTTCCTCCTTTCCCTCCCTTCTTCCTTTGCCCCTGCCCTCTCCCTGTTTCCTTTTTGTTAGAGTCTTACTGTATAGCCCTGGTTGGCCTGGGACTCATTATGTAGATGTAGACCAGGCTTGTCTTGAACTCACAGAGATGTTGCCTCTTGAGCACTAGGTTTAAAGTTATGCACTACTACGACCAGCTCTGGGGTTTTCTTATGGCAGCTTTAGTAAACTAATAAGTTACTGATCTTGTCATTGGGGGGTCTCTCATAGATTATCTGGGGGATCACAATGTAGCTATAAGCATCTGGGGAAGAGAGAGAGGCCAACGATGAGATCGGGGTGCTATGGAACTGGACCCTAAGCTGCTGGCTTTGAAGTTGCACAAAGATACGGCCTGAGGCAGAGGGAAGGTGACCCCAGGGATGTGGGTGGATTCTAGAAGTCTTATTAAGAAAATGGATTCACTCAAAAGATCTCCAGAAGGCAGCAGCCTTGCTATTTTATAGAGATGTGCTTTAAAGATCTTGTTCAAGCCTGGTGTGGTGGCACATACCATTAGCCCTAGTACAGGCGGGCAAAGCTCCTCTCAGAGTCCCAGGCCAGCCAGGAACACATAGAGAAACCCTGCCTCGAGAACAAAGAAACCAAGACAGTCTTGTTCACAGAGTATAATACCACAAAATTCTGGGGACTTGTTTTTAGTCACACTTTCCCAAGGTGTCTCGTGCTTCCTTCCTTCCTGACTCACATCCTCGCTCTCCTTCCTTCTTAACTCTAAAAATGTTGACACAGTTTTCTCATTTGTGTCTATTAAGAACAGGTTATTTTTGACCTCTCTTTAGGCCGCTCTTAGGGAAGGCATGTGCAACCCTCTGCTGTGTCCCGAAGTGGCCCCAGTCCCAGATATAAACAGCTGAGAGCTTCTCATTCTTATGATGCTTGCTTTATTCTGTCATAAATACAATCTACCTTACAGTTTGTAGTCACCTGGCTAAAACCTCCTGTAGCTGGTATGCTTGGCCTGCGTTCTGACTGGATATCCTTTCTAACAATCCAATCTAGTATGCTGTCAGTACTGGGGGAGACCTTTGTTTGCTTGTTTGTTATTAACTGAGCAGAACAAATCAGATCATTAAAGGGCATGGGTCAAAGGGTGTTCACAAGGCCTAGGTGCGCTGGGAACAGGGAAATCTCAGACCTGGCCACGTCACTCCGTCTTCTGAACTTGGGCTCATGCTCACAGTACGTGCCTTTGAGTCAGTGAGCTTTCCCCAATGTTTGGGTTGGCTGCTTGCCCAGCCAGCAAGGTTGGCAAAAATGTGCTATAAAACACAGGTGGTTAGGAGACCTGTATTAGTTTCTGAAGGCCGTCAGAATGAAATACCACAAGATGTGTGGCTTCAAACAACAGAAATTTGTTCTTTCCCATTTCTGGTGGATGTGAAGTCTTAAACGGAGGAATCGGTGGGGCTGTGTCCTTTCCTATTCCTTGCTAGGCACCAGAGTCTTTCAAGGTGGTGGGTGTAGAGTCTCCATGCCCCTTGCCTTGTAGCTCCATCACTCGAATCTCTTTTATCATGTGGAATATCTGCAGAGTGTTTCTGTATCGTCTTTGTTGTTGTTTGCATCTTCTGGTCCTGGCTGGCTGAGACTCTAGGTATAGATTAACCCTGCTTCTGCCCTTGGAGTGCTGGGATTAAAAGCATGAATCATCATGCCTGACCTGTGTCTCCTTAAGAACTCCAGTCACGTCAGATTAAGGTCCTCCCTACTCTAGTGTGATCTCATCTTAACTGATTATATCTTCAGTTTCCAAACAATGGTCCAATCTGAGACACTGGGGTTAGGAATCTTGTGCTCACAGTTCCACCTTGCCAGCTACTTTTAAATGATGGTGGTGGGAAGAGTGTTCTGGGGATAGAGAGGGGACAAATGGGAAATGTCACTTATGTCATTGTGAGAATTAACTGGGAATGATTTTAGATGTAAATCAAAATAACTTAATCTCATGTCTACAATCTATTTTTACAGTATGATGTGTTTAGTGGGTTAAAAGATGCGTACATCGTAGGGCCTGTTGACAATTTTCCTTTTTATGGCAGAAAGTTCAGAACTGTGATTGAAGATTGGAGGTGGAGAGATAGCTTAGGTTCTCTGAGTGGTCTCTAACTGTTACATGCAAGTGAAAGTGCTTGTAACTTGAATGTTTGTTGGAAGCAAGATCTGATCATATATGCCAGGCAGCCTTGAGCTCCATCCTTCTGTTTCAACCATCCAAATGCTGGAATAGGTTTACAGATGTTTGCCACCATGACCTTCTAAATGGGAGACAGGGAGATTATAGACAGCAAAGAGCTCACGTCCCAGTAACAGAGTTAGAGAAACATGTGATGCTTGCTCACTGGTGCCTGAGATGGAGGAGCTCCATGAGCCCCTGGGAAGGCCAATGCTTCTTCTTGGGCTTTTCATACACTAGACAGAGTCCTGTCTCACTGCAACCCATCTTGTTTGAATATTCTGACAGTTTAGTCCTGACCCATTCCCCATATATCATACCAGTGTCAGCCTGGTCCATGATGCTACCACACAGTACCTGAGAGTAAGGATAAAAACTTATTCCTCTCAGTCGTCACCATGGCCAACAACTTCAGGATCAAAGTTCTTACAAGTCAAGGTCTTGTCTCTGTGTTTCCAAGATGGTTCCCTGAGTACTAGATCTTCCAGAGAGAGGAAAGCTATAGCTTCACATGACGGAAGACAATGAGAGTAAAGTTATTACTATGAGCCTGTTTCTTTTCTTTTTTGGACACGTCTCCTTATGTAGATTAGGGTGGCCTGGAACTCTTGGTCCATCAGCTCTCACCTTCCTGGTGTTGGGAATGTAAGAGTTACACGCCCCCTTTTAACAAAGGCATTGATGCATACCTCAGGGCAGAGCCCTTAGGACTGGAGCATATTACACTCCTGATTTAGCTTCTAACTCGTGAATCTGGCGTACATTCTGGCAACTGAATGGAACCCCAAATACATTGGTACTTAGATATGCTGCTTCCTTAGAAGCCCTCAGGTGGTACCCAGGAGCCTCCACAACACAGACCTTTCCTGTCACCCAGACTCTTCCTCCAAGCCGTCCCTAAATTTAGGTTACCTTCTCTGACCAAACTCTTAGGTTCACCAGCAATTCTGGGTCTCCTGTCTCCACTCATTCTGTATGGTTGGGGCATCTCTTGTTATCTGTGCATTGGACTGACATTCTTACCTCAGGAGTAATTCTTACCTCTCTGAGAGCCTTTCCTGTTTTTATTGTTCTTATGGTATCCTGGGAGCAAACTACAACCCTTAGTCTTTTTTTAAGGTTTGTCACCTCATATAGTTGTTGCAAAATAGCTCCACAAATGTGTGTTCTGTACCATATTCAAGAGTTTATCAAGTGAGATCTACAAAGTAGGCTAGACACCTGTTTCTTATCTTCTCTTCATTAGACAGTACTTTAGGGATTTCATGATAGCATTAAAGTGGGGTCCATCTGGAAGCAAAAACCAAAGTGAATCTGGCAAGAACCTGCTCCAATTAGGTGTGCATGTGTGAGAGAGTATGTGTGTCAACTTCCAGGTGTTGTGTGCTAACCACTCTTCCTTGGTTCTCTCATGGGCACAGGCCTAGCTGGCCCTTGGCCCCAGCCCAAGCAGCAGCTTCCCTCACCCGGTCACTAGTCTTGCCGGACAGTGGCTTGCATTTCTCCCTGGTCCCGGGATATTCACGACAACGACTAGAGTCACGTGTCCTGGCCCCTCAGTAGCTCCCATACTGAGGCCCTCCCTGGCTACAGGGCAGAGGCCTTCAGATCACGCGCGCCCCGGAGGCCCTGGCCAGGCCCAGCCAATGAGCTGACGGCGCCCGCATGACCCGCGCCAGGAGGGCGTGGGGAGGCAGGCCAGGCGCGCACGCTGCCGGGCAGAATCACCGCCCCCACCTCTGCCGGGACGGGAAGTGAGTCGCCGGGGTCCCTAGTGCAATCCAACCGGAGAGCAAGTCTCAAAGCCGCCTGTACCCCGGCCGAAGCATGGCGGCCGCCAAGGTAAGAATGGCCGGCCGGGGCGATCTGGTGCCCAGAGGGGTCCAGCCTTGGTAGTAGATGTGGGGTTCCACTTTGCAGCTGCGGGGGTTGGGGGCACAAGAGACTGCACTTGTGGCCGTGTGGATACCGCGGCCCGATCGTGCTACAGAAACTTTGCCAGCTGGACACTCCCACTTGGCCGGGCCAGGAGTGGTGTCCCGCGGGACTGAGCCCTGGCCAGCAAGGAGGAGCGCGCGAATGGGGCTAGGTAGCCTGGGGCAGGAAGAGCCCAGGGACACACAAACTCTTCTGCTACTTCGGGGTTCTTCTGCTTCTGACCCGACTGTTATTGACCTGGGTTTCTCTTTCCAGGGGCCCCAACTGGGGCTGAAGCCTGATCCTATTACGTTTCAAGGGTTCCGCCCTCACGCTAGTAGGGAAGTCACCTTGACTTCCGTTTTGGAAACTGGGAGACTTGCCCTGCGCCTGTGCGTAGCTAGCCCTGGACCCTTCCCCACCCCCATCTTCCATCTCCCATCCTTCCCCTCCCTCTCTCCATCTGACAACACTTACAAGCCAGCCTCCTAGCCTCAGAGAGTCTTCTTTTTGGAAATGACAAAACAGATTGTCCTGGGAGCTTGTCACTCCTGTGAAGTTGTACTTAAAAGGAATTCTGTGTAATGTGAATCGTTCACGAACCCAGGGAGGAGGCAGCTCTGACAGGTTGACCTTTCCTCTTTCACCGGTTCTTCAAACCTGCACACCGGTTCAGCCTCTTTGGACTGCATTTCAACTTTTCTGGCAGAATACCATATTTAGTCCCAATCACTCGAGTCATTGGAATTTATTGCTTTTAATTTTAAGTTCACGAAGGCAGCCCTTTAATCAAGCCTATACAACTTCTTAGATCATTCTAAGTGCAGTGAACTTAAATATACCCAACATTTCAAACATTTGTCCTTAATCAAAACTCTGTGATAACCCGGGAGAGGAAAACATGGCCAACACATCATATTCTTATTTATTCAGGCAAACTAATCACATTTGCAATGGAAATTATAAGCAGACAAATATATTTAAATACTGTTCTATGACTAGAGTTTCTCCAGGCTCCCCAAATCCGCAGTTTTCTTGTTCCTAGACTGGGTGGGTGCTGTAAGTGGCCTTTCTCTGTAACTACTTGGAGGGTAACCCTCCCAAGTGTGCACTGGGTGTATTTGCGTCTGTGTCTGTGGATGAGCACTTTGATTTATTTCTGAAGCTACTTAAGCTCTTTCAAATCATTAACCCTTTTCTTTGCATTAACTTTGCATGATATTAGAATACAACCATTGGAAGGAATCAGTTCTCTGGAGTAAATACCCACTCATCATTTATGTACCTGCTCAGGAGTTTAAGTTACTTTGTTACTTTATTTGGAGATAAAGTAATGGTGGGCACTAAATTGAGACATATGCCTAGAAATTGAATGGGAAGACTTGGCAGATACGAAGTAACAAGTAAGGAAGCAGGCTCAACTTTTTAGTTGCATTTTTTTCCATATTGAGACATATCCTGTCAGGGACAGTTGGTTTTTATCCAAATCATGAGGGCCAAGGAAACTGAAACGTCCTTTCACCTTTGCTCTTTGGAAACCTATGTTCTTTGTTATTTATTCACTGAAAGTCACCTCTCTTCTGTTCTGATGGCTGACACATATAGACATACAGTACCTTCCAATAGGACATAACAAAACCAACTGTAAGTGGATGAGAAGGTCAGGAGAAAGAGAAGGTAATGCGAAGCTAGGGTTGGGGCACACAGGTTTAGCCCAGTGCATTGGAGGTAGGGGCCGTTGGTCTATAAAGTGAATTCCAAGACAGACAGACAAGAGCTGATAAACCAAGAGACCCTGTCTTCAACAACAATAACAAACAACAACAATGAGAAAGTAAGATGAATTTAGAGTAATAGAAATCAAATGTGTGTTTAGTATAGGTGACAGCATTTCCTAGCTGCTAAAGCAAAGATAGACTAGTTACTTGGAGAGAATTAATTTTGAACTGTTACTCTCTGGTTTGTTTGTTTGTTTGTTTGTTTGACTGAGTCTCACTCTGTAGCCCTGGCTGATCTGGGATTTGCTAGGTATATCAGGGTGCCCTTGAGTTCATGGAGATCCCATTGCCTCTTCCTCCCAAGGGCAGGGATTAGAGACATATATGGCCATACCAGGCTCTTTGTCCCTGTTTATGATATATCTGAACTGGATTCAAAACCCGCTGAGGACCACAAATCCACATGTGTGGGTTCCATAAGATCATTTCCTGTAACGTCTCTCATTATAGATCAAGGACAGTATAGTCAGTGTACTCTTAAAAGGTCCCAGGTAAGAGTGTTATGGGTCCATCCTAGTCCAAGAATGAATGTCTCCCATTGAGTTGCATTTGGGTATCATGCTTATTGATTGCTTCTTCCAGCCTCTAGTTAGTTCTGGGCAATGCTGAGTAAAAGTCTGTGTACCTTGCTTTTTCCTTGGAGTGTAATATGCCATGTTGGCAGTTAGCTGAACATCGATTGATAGACTGGAAAAATCTCAGCTAGGGGTAGAATTGACATACCTGTCAAGGATTTGAGGAGCTTGTGAAAGAGAAAAGCCCAGCCCAGTGGAGTATTACAAAACTGGCCTGTGAGCTTGGGAAACCAACAGTTATGAGAGAATTCCATGTTTACTATTTTGCTGTAGTGAACTATTGGAATGTTTAAGTAGACAGACTGGAAAGCTATTTCCTAATCTTATCCTACTTCCTGGGTCTTTGTAGTGACTCAAGTTCAATAATTTATTTCTTTTGTATCTATAAGTTTTGGCTTTCTCCATCAAATCACCGCCCAGCAGAAAAATAGTTACCTGTTTTTTTTTTGTTTTTTTTTTTTTTTTTTCCATGAAATAATGATTTGAAATAGCATGTTTAAGATTATCTCAGAAGCTTCTTTGGCACTAGTTAAGTTTATGCACTAAGAATGATCGAATTAAACTACTTGAAACTGAAAACTTAGAGAATGCTCACTTAAGTTCAGCCCATGTGTAAATCCAGACCTTCACTACACTGCTGGGTTTAAATTAGCCTAGAACTAAAGAAAGGAATTTGGTGATAATTGCAAGCACCAATTTAAAAACAAATCGCTCTCTGGAGGACCAGAGTTTATGCTGCTGCTGTTATCCGCTGTCTTAGGGTGCGTTGTTGCCGTGACAGTTCATTCAATTGGAATTGTATGCTGTGATCTGTCCACTTGTTGCAAGTGATTCTAGCCCAATGTTAACACCAACTAGACCTAAACAACTAAACCTAAAAAGACTAGTTAGAGATCCCAGAGTAGGAGCCCATTTCTACTAATCTGAGGGAAGACTTCTCTCTAGCAATTGGAAAGATTCACCACACACACACACACACACACACCCCAAACCAGAAGCTGTATAATGAGAGAACGTACTACACTGGGAAATAGCACGTGCTTAAAAAAATAATGGCTTATAATGAGGAATGGTTGCTAGATACCAAATTCCATTCCAAATGCCTTTCAGTTTTAACTCAGTTAATGAGTCTGTCTTTTAAATAGATACTGCCATCCCTGCAATAGATGAAGACTCAGAAACCCTAAACTGTGCTGTGAGACACCTAAGACCTACTAATTAGGAAGTTCTAAATCTGACATTCCAATCCTGCCATGCTGGCTCCAGAGTGTGTTCTTGCCCTGTCTGCCATACTGGTCCTATGGCAGCAGAGCATGCGCCCGGAACACACTTGGGAACCAGCATGGCAGGATTAGGATGCCAGATTTAGAACTGGAGGTGTGAGTGATGATGTAGGAGAAGTCAGGCTTCTCCCTGAAACTCAGACTTTTAATTAGGGATTGTTTACAGGGTGCGTCCTGTGTACCAGGTACCTTGCTGAGAGCTTCACAAGTAGTAGCATAATTGTCCCAACACTAAGGACTCAATATTTTTGGTTTTTGTCTTCATTTTACAGTTGGAGAAAAA
Organism: Uromys caudimaculatus; assembly: GCA_028551405.1. NCBI lineage: Eukaryota > Metazoa > Chordata > Mammalia > Rodentia > Muridae > Uromys > Uromys caudimaculatus. Next base: position 125,254,267 of record CM052700.1, read on the forward strand.
AAAAAAAAACTTAGGTTTGTGAATTCTTCAGTTTTTCAGCTCGTAAGAGAGCCAGCCTGGATTTTAACTCTGCTAGTGGGTCTTCAGAACTGCTGCTAACTCTTTGGTAGTGCAGTAATAAAGCAGACTGATCTTTGTACTATGCAGGAAAGGAAGAGAGAGAATTGTTGGAAACCAGGTCTCTGGTAGCTGAGGTTGACCTTGAACTCTATGCAGATCAGGATGACCTTGAGCTGATCGGCCCTCTCTCTACCAGTGCTGTGATTACCACAAGCGTTAGTCACCACATCCTGCATAAAGTGAACTGTTTTTATGATTCCAGGACAGATTGTAAGAGAGCAGGTTTCTATGATGCCTTTCATGCTTGCCTTTTTAGAGTTTTCGAAATCCTTAGGGATGGATGGACCTTGACGTGGAGTGTAAGATCTTATTGTCCCTGTCCTCTATTCTGCCTTCTACCAGAGGAAGATATGAAGTCCCAGGACCATTTGCAGTTGATCCTAACTTGAATTCCTTCACTCTTCAGACTGCTCGTGGGCAGTGGCCCCCAGGCACTGGAATCATCTAGACAGCTCTGAGAGCTGCTGAGTCTGGGCCCCCATCCCATTTCAGGACTGAATTGACATCTGGTGTGGCTGGCTGCCACTATTCAAGTGATCTGCCTTGTGATTCACTGTTGCCTTTGGGGACAAGACAAGAGAGTAGTCAGACCTGTAGGACATGGGACGGGGAGGGAATGGTGTTCTAACTGAGAAAAGGGTCGGGTGGGGACACTTGATTCTTTTTCAAAAAGTTCAGTCTTGCTTATGATTCCTTGCTGCTTACGTATCAAGGTCATATAGTTTTATTAATACCTGAGAATTTAAATTTTGGAATCCAAATCATCTGGAAACTCCTTTGGATTCTTGTAATGTGTCAGTGGTTTTCTGTGGCTAGAATAGGTGCCCGGAGGGTGAGGCAGGGGAACACGGTGGTGAATGACCTGGACGTCTAGCCCATTCCTTCATCCTGGTCTGGTGTGTGAGGATTCTAGTATTCTCTCATTTAGGGCCTGCAACTTTATAGTCATTGATCTACGGATAGAGGACTGGAGGGTATGTGTCTTAGTTAGGGTTTCTGTTGCTGTAACAAAATACTATGACCATAAAACAAGTTGTGAAGGAAAGGGTTCATTTGGCTTACACTTCACCACTGAAGGAAGTCAGGACAGGAACTCAAAAAGGCATGAACCTGAAGGCAGGAGCTGATGGAGAGGCCATGGAGGGGTCCTACTTACTGGCCCTCTTCACATGGCTTGTTCAGCCTGTTTTCTTATAGAACCCAGGACCACCAGTCCAAGGATGGCACCCACAATGGGCTGGGCCCCTCCCCCATTGATCACTGATTGAGAAAATGCCTTACAGCTGGATCTCAGGGAGGCATTTCCTCAACGGAGGCTTCCTTCCTCCCCTCTGATGACTCTAGCTTGTGTTAAGTGGACACCAAACCAGCCAGTACAGTAGGTGACGAGGGCAGTGTGTAGTGTAAGAAAACCAGGCGGCACTGTGTGTTTTTGGACACTGAGTTCTTTAAGAAGATGTCATTGACTTCCTTTCCCAGGGCTATCTCTTGGGCCACATGCCCTGTGACCAGCTCTGCCATACTGAGCCATTTCTTTATCTTTCACTATCTGTGAGGATTACTCTTCCTGAACTGTTCGCTCTTTCACTCCCTGCTTGTTGTTTGCACATGTCCCTGCTTCATGTATCCTTGGTTTTAGGGTGGGCTTTAGGACTGAGGACTCTCGGCTGCTGGAGATGTGGGTTGGTTTTGTGTGGGGAGGAGGATGGACTTGTTGAAGTGATGCAGTAGCTAAGCAAACCTGCCCTTAGGACTTGTCCACCCAGACTCTTCCTGTGGGTCCGGCCAACGCATTTAAATGATAGCTTTAGTCCCAGCTCTCTGCTGAGGTGGTAATTCCCTGATGCATGTGTGGAACATGGTTTGATGCTTCTGCTTGTCGTTCTGCAATGTTTAATAGCTCTCATAGTCTCCCTTCCCTTTGAAAAACTTGCATGTAGTTGCATGAGTGGAGAAAATCGCTAGATGGTTTCTTTTGACATTCGGTGTTGACAACACAGTTCATTCATAATAATTGAGATTTCTTTGAAATTCAACCCCAGGAAAACTGTAACCACAGGTGGAAGGAAATCAAGACAAAGTGACCAGCCTAACCAGAGTCATCCAGTAGAGCAGTTTTGTGTTATCCGTGAATACTGTTGATGGATGTCTTAGTTAGGGTTTTACTGCTGTGAACAGACACCATGACCAATGCAAATCTTATAAAGGACATTTACAGGTTCAGTGGTTTAGTTCATTATCATCAAGGCATGAGCATGGCAGCGTTCAGGCACGCATGGTGCAGGCAGAGCTGAGAGTTCTACATCTTCATCTGAAGGCTGTTAGTGGAAGACTGACTTCCAGGCAAAAAAAAAAAAAAAAGGTAAGGGTCTTAAGCCCAAGCCTACAGTGACACAGCTACTCTAACAAGGCCACACCTCCTAATAGTGCCACTCCCTGGGCCAAGCATATACAAACCGTCACAATGGGAGAGTCGTATATTTCAGTATATGCTTACTGTTCATGCTAAGAGAGCTCTTGTATAAGAGGTGTGTAGAAGCCATGGGTAAGGAAGTTTTGTAAGGGAGTCTAACTTGAACAGATGGGTAGTGCATCTTCAGGAGTTATCAGGATTACACATGATGTGATTTGGAGATGTCCGTTCTGGGTACTGGAGTGATTAGAAAGTTAGAGAATGAGCTTCTGCTACTGGAATTAGGACATTGATCTCTCTCAGCACTCTGTATCGCCCTATGGAAAACACGGGACCATTCATGGCCGGGTCAGCCCCACGGCACGAAGCGTGTGAGTTCGTTTTGGGAATCTTGATGTTTAATAGGAGTATCAAAAAATGTCTTCGGAGCCGGTGGGATATTCTACCTAACTGCAAACAAAGGGACTGGTAGGTACATACCAGGTCCATACGGGAGCTTTACTGAAACTCACCTTAGAGGCCGAAACGTGGCTGCTTTACTGGTGTGGCCACGTGGTCCACCTGGGGAGCCTTGCTACAGGAATTTTTGTCATGCCCATCCAGAGCGCAATCAGACACGTTTCCTCAGGTGCTTTCCTTGGGCCCTTGTTAGAAGTACAGCATGGAGCTAGGCCCCAGACCTGCTGCATCCACATCTGCATTTTACTTAGATTCCCAAGAAATCCTGTTCCCACAGAAGTTTGGATAGTACGCATCTGGAGCACTCATTACCTTGTAGATAAAGGCCTTTCTTTAATAAGGATTTGACGACTTTGAATTCACTGTTAGCCCAACCTTTTGCAGAAGTTAATACACAGTGTCAAAACTGGGTATAAATTTAGGGTCTTTGCTTTGAGTATCCCTTGGAGCCCAGGAATTACTTTGTAGCACATCTCAGGGGAATTATTTAGGGTGCTGGGGAAGAGTTGTGCTTTTTGCCCATTTCTTCTCTCCTGCCTGTTGATTTTTGACTTTCTTTCCAGTGCTCACAGGTGAACTCAGTTCTCAGTGCTTGCAGTTTGGTTTCCAGGACACCACAAGACTGGAGGTGCATATTTTACATATCAAAGCAGACCTGGTCTCCAGGTTCTCCCAGCATCCCTCAGTCCCTACCTGGCCCCAACCCTGAACTTTCCAGCCTAGGGGATTGGCTGTCTTTTCACCAGAGGCCCCTCCTATATAATCCAGACATTTCGATCCCTATTCCTTCCTACCCCACCCCCCTCTGCACACATGCTCTTTTTTTCCTCCTGTTTCCTCTCCCCTCTCTCTACCTTCCCATGGCTACTTCCCTGGCCTCCTTCCTTGGGGCCAGTGAACTTGCCTTCCCAATAAACCTGGATTTCATATAATCTAATCTGGTTTGAATTGGCTCATTTCACCATTGAAGAAGTAATTTATCACTAGCCTCAAGTGATCCTGTCCGTGTTTTACCAAATTTGTAGGCTTAGTGGCAAACTCTCAGACTAGACGTCTCCTCTCACTCTCTTTACTTCTCCCTTGTGGGAATTTTTCTAATGTGGTAGGAGAGTGGTGTCTCCAGGGCTCTGTCTCTCCTCCCTTTAGTGCCTGTTATCTGTCTTTTGAAGAGTGGCCACGCCTGTGGATCTGAGCTCCAGTCTGTAGGATTCAATGTTTGCTGTAAAACTCAACTTGGGTACCTCAGAGATATTTCAAACTTTGCTCAGCTAGAACTTGTCTGGTTCCCCCAAGAAGCTCCTTTTCCTAAGGTCAGACCTTCTCAGGGGCTTGAAGAAAGTTCCTACTTGCTAAAAAAGGGAGTCACTCTTCTTATCTGGCTAGAGGAATACTTGGCTCTTGATTAACAAATGGCTGTGGTGACTTGTCGTGTCAGTGCTGGACATTCTTCAGTTAACCCTGGAAGCCTTTTCCCGGGTGTTTCTCTTTGCTTCCGGGAGATAGCCTTGACAGTGTGGAATAAACTTTTTTAACTCGTGGAGTGGTGATTTTGGTTTCTGCCACCCTTGAGTACATCTTGGTGATTCTTATTTTCTGCCTGCCATCTTGTTTCTTCTGGGGAGCCCTGAGAGGCTATCTGTAGGCATTTGCGTGTGTCAGTTAAACTCATGTCCTTTCCTGGAGGACCGTGTCCTGTCTCTCCAGGTCCTTATTACTTCTTAGTTACACAGTCACTGTGGCTTCCACACCACCATTGGCTTCTCCCTTTCCATTCTTCCCACAGCTCCCAAAGTAATCCCCAGAGACTGGCTCATGTTGCCATGGTGGTGATAACAGTGTGTTCACAGGCACAACACTTAACAGTTTTAAAACTGCATTCAGAAGTGTAGCTGGCACCCACTGTTTGCCAGCCCTGTTCTAAGTGCTGTTTGTTTGGAGTGAGGAAAATGACACTTGGCTTAGCTTGTTTTCAAGATGACCTTGGGGACTACGGTGAGCAAAGACCCAAGCTCCATTATTTGATCTTTCTGTTCATCTTGCAACACACAGGGAAGGTGCCCCTAATGTCACTTGGCAGGTCAGAAAGTTGAGGCCCTGAAAGATTATGTGAAAGTGATGTCTCTGTTGTATCACCATTATAGCACTTAGAACAGCTAGGTGCTTCAATAAGCACTATAAATCATGTAATTTAATCACACAGTAGGCATAGGTTCTGCTGTTATTATCTCTGTTCAGATGGGGAAACTAATCTGGTACAGAATAGTTAAGTTTCATGAGATAGAGATTATCCTCTCCAGGGTCACACAGCTTGTAAATGGCTGTGTCATAGTTGGAACACAGGCAGCTTGACTCTAGAGCTGACACCATTCTGTGGTGGTTTGTATATGCTTGACCCAGGGAGTGGCACTATTTGGAGGTATGGCTTTGTTGGAGGAAGTGTAGCCTTGTGGGAGGAAGTGTGTCACTATGAGTGTGGGCTTTTCGACCCTCATCCTAGCTACCTGGAAGCCAGTCTTCTCCTAGCTGCCTTTGGAACAAGAGGTGGAACTCTCAGCTCCTACAGTCTTCAGTGCTCCAAACTTGATGATACTGGACTGAACTCTGAACCTGTAAGCCAGCCCCAATTAAATGTTGTCTTTTATAAGAGTTGCCTTGGTCATGGTGTCTGTTCACAGCAGTAATTCTAACTAAGACACCATCCATCTCCCAGTACGTCCGCCTGTCTATCCATCATCTTTATTTTGAGGCAGGGTCCTTTTACACATCCCTGGCTGTCCTGGAACTCACAATACAGAACAATCTGGCCTTTAGCTTTCAGGGCTCTGCCTGCCTGCCTCTGCCTCAGCAGGGTTGGAATCCAGGAAGCTGCTTTCGTCCTGTTTTCCTGGGAGATAGACATGGCAGTTTGGAATGAACTTTCCCCTTTTTAACCCATGCCACAACTATTTTGGTTTCCTCCTAGGTTTGTTTTGATTACTCGTTGTAGTTTATAGGTAGTCTTTCGAGTCTTGTCAATCTTTAGGTTATCCCTTCTTTTTTTGTTTCTTTGATGTTTATTTCATGAGGGAAATTTTATCACTTTTCCTGCACTTTCCCATAACTTCTAGTTCAGTGACTACACACGTCCCTTCTATGCTTCTTATTCTTGATGTTTTCTGAAGGCAACCGTTCTAAAATCTTGATCAAATTAGGGCCCTGCATTTAATTTTGCTAGCATGCTAGATGGTACCAAGTGCTCCCTCCCAGCAAGTGCTGGGACTCACCTGGCTTATGATTCTTGGCTGTTTGTTTGGAGGTTATGTTTGATGAGTGGGTTCAGATATTGTGATCAGGTTCACCTGATGTTGGTTAATGGCAGATTACAAATTTGAATATTAACTCCATGCTCTGCACGGAGTATGAAAACTAGTTTTCATTCTTTAAGCACCCAGACTTATTCATATGTTTGTACATAGTGGCTATTACAAACAAGATGAGGGTTAGCCAATGGGTATAGTTTGTGTTTAGGGTGATAAAATAATGCTGGTGGAGTCTAATATTTGAATATGCTAATGATACTGAACTGTCCACTTAAAAATGGTAATGGACATCCAGGGCTATACAGAGAAACCCTGTCTCGAAAAACCAAAAAAAAAAAAAAAAAAGGTAATGTGTGAGATTACCAAAACAAAACCAAATCTGGTAGAAACGGACAGAACACATTGGATACAAAAGAATTATATTAGTCCATAGTGGACAATTGCTACTTCTCAAAGGGAGTAAAACTGAGACAGAGTAGAAAAGTACAGTTTTTAAAAATTTTATTGTATTGTTTTTAGTTCTGTTGACCAAAATATATCGCCTAGGAAAATGTAAGAGAAGATTCCAGAATTAGAAAACAAGAGAAGAACCATTCTGTAATTTGCAAATAATAATTGACTCTGGTAAGAATTATCTACAGATACTGAAAGGCTTTGGTGAATGATTGCTAGAATTTCCTTCTTCTCAAAGTGTTCCTGGTAAATGACTTACTTCACAGTGGGGAGTTGAGTTTCAACCTAGTAATCCTAAGTGTCTGGAGAAGCTAGCATTTTGTATCTACCAAAGTGCAATGCTAAATATCCAAGAAGATCTTTAAAGTTCTTTCATCAGACTTTAAAAATGGATTATGAGTGCAAAAGGCTGAAGAAAAGGAGACTCCCAAAGAGAGATGAGCAAATACAGTGCTTGATCATGGTTGCAAAAGCAGTGAATGAAGCAATCGTTGGCCCAGTTAGAACAACTGTGGATTTGTTGGAGTATGTTCATTTGCTAGTTTGTCCATAAGAATGTGCCAAAGATCAGTCAGATTGAATTGTTGGAATTAATTTTCACAATTTCGGAGAGCGAACAGTCTGATATAAAGACCCAGGCAAGGTTATCTGTCCCTAAGGCCTCTCTCCTTGGCTGGCGGTGGATTGCCTTCCTGTATCTTCACGTGCTCTCATGCTTGGTTATATTTCAAAGTCCAGCCTACCCACCCTCTCTTCTTCCCTCCTTCCCTTCGTCCTGCCCTCTCTCCCTCCCTTTCTCTCCTCCTCCCTTCCTTTTTCTTATTATTGGGATTTATTAAAGGGTTTTAATCATGGGCATTGTGTGTGTGTGTGTGTGGGGGGTTTAAAATATAACTTCTGGTCATGAGAACATCTTTATTGTATCAATTGAATAACCTCACTACAGACCTTTCTTCACTTACATTAAGTAATTTTCTGAGGTACCGGGATTAGGGTTAGAATTTAGGGAGACACAGTTCAGTTTATGATAGAAATTAGCTCATATTCAAGTTGCATTAGGTGAGATTGTCTTGTTGAGACAATCTAAGAAACGTTCTAAGAAAATGGGTCTACATGGGCCTTTCTGTTTTGTTTCTTGCTACATGTTAAGCTCCTGTGACAAGGACCTTCTTCTCTAGACCCTGATGTCTGTCAAGGTGTCTGTCACATGACATCTTAACACACTGTTCATTGATTTACTCATTGCTTTGACACACTGGCCCTTGGCAAGGTGAGTTGGGAAGATTTTGTGCTGTGTCTTTATCATTTGCTGGGAACTTCTTCACTATTTAGTAACACATCCATCTAGTCCTCCATCTTTAAACAAAATAAGAATCTTTTGGAAGTTCTTGAGATGTGCATGAATGATCTCCAAGAGAAAGCATGGTGGAGATCAAGCTGCTAACCACACCACGGAGGAGTTTGACTGTCCTAAGGGAGATAAGTCCCTTGTGAACACAGAAAGGCTTCTTCCAAAGGTTGAGAAACACTCCCTTTTGATTGTGAAAGTTGAGTGTCACTGTCAGGAACAGTTGTCAACAAGTCCCCAACACTTGCATCTACTTCCAAGTATACTGGACCATCAGGTGGCTTAGTGCTATTGTTACTAGACAATTTTGAGAGCCCCACTTAGGGAGTTAATAGGAAAACTCGGGTTCCATCAGAGTTTTAGTCTTACAAGAATCGACTTGAGAGCAATTATTAGAATTTAAGAGAAAAAAATCCCAGATCAGGCAAGCTATAAATTTCAGAAGCTACCGAGATAAGGAAGATGGGGAAAAAGGAGCAAGCAAACCGTGCCTTTTGAGTTGGGGGTGGAGGTCAACAACAGAGGCAGTCATCCATGGGGCAAGAATGGGGTGTAGCAGGGAGGGAGATTCAGAAGAGAGAGAAATCCCAGATTGTCTGGAAAGCTTCTCCAGGCCATGGCCAGTTTCTGAAAGAAAAAGAGAGAAAAAAAAAAGGGAAAGTTATGCTGGTGTGAATAGTTCAGAAAAACTGGTGTGCATGCTCCAGCTGCATGGCTCGGTATATGGCTGCCGTGAGGATGGGAATTTTTGGAAGGAAAAAAACATTATCTCATCAAAGGGATAGTTATTCCTTACATACCTTTGGCTTGACGTGAATCAGCCTTCCTAAGGTGTGGTTTTTTGGCCTGGTGACTGGGCCCAGTTGGATTAACTCTTTTGTATTGGCTAGTTTAGAATTTTAGGTGTCTACCCCATGTCAGAGACAGATTGCATTCTTCTGAGCAGGAAGACACATCTTTCCCCAGTGGTGCTCATAAGAGCCCTGGCCAAGGCTACTGTGACATTCTCTACTCTCAAGTGGTAAGTAACTCTGTCATAATCTAAGAGATGGGCTGAAATCAGGAGATAGATGTAATCCATCATGAAAGTTCAGACACCTGCCCCCAAAGCTGTTCAAGAAGGGATTAGCATCTGGGTTTGGGTTTCTGTCACACCCACATTTATAACTGTCAATCCAGAGCCCCTCTCCTTCCCAAACCCCAGTGCTGGTGACACCGTCCTAAACCGAAGGATTTTGACTGGGTAAACAAGGCTAAAGTTTTCTGTTCACAAGAAAACCAGATCTCTTAAGGCTGTTGAGTTCACCAGCAACTTCCCTTAATTCTCCAGGAATCCCTCTTAATCTTTCCCCAAAGGCCAGTTACCTCTGGTCAATGTACCTAGCTCCAGATCAGTCCGGATGGCCTGTACAAGCTCACATCCCCAGTGTGCTGACTGTCATATAAAATCTACTTTGACCTCTCAAGAGAGGGGCTTGGCAGTTTGATCCCCAACAAGTATTTCCTTCTGCCTACATAGCGGTCTAGTTTGGTAGGTTTTTTCCACCATAAGTCATATCCTTTAGGCACTGGTGACCTGAGGAGGAAATGAGAAACCAGACCCCAGTCCCAGAACTCTTAGCTGGAGAATCAATATTCTCAGAATTGCTGCCTTCAGGAATTCTTCCATAAGCTGTCTGTACAGTTTCTGTCTCTTGTTTTCATATTCCGTTTTTAAAATTTTTATCAATTAATTATTAATTAGCTAATTAATTAGCCAATTAATTAACTTGTGTACATGCTTGTGGAGGCCAGAACAGATATGGTCGGTCTTCATTGAACCTGAGATCTTCTGGTCAGTCTGGCTGTTGGGCCAGCAAACTGCAGGATCTACCCATGTCTGCCTCCTCAGGGCTGGAAATGCATGTGTGTGGCTCCTCTTGCAGTTTATACGCGTGCTGGGGACGGGAACTGAGATCTCAAGCTTGCCCGTTAAACACTTTATTGACTGAGACACTACCCCCCCCCCCCAACTGCTGTGCCCATCAACAAGAGATGCATTCATTCATACAATTGTTTTCTTTCCCCTGTGTTGGAGGATTCCACCTTCTTTTGCCAAGCTCAGTCCCAAGTTCCCTGTTCAGCATGGCTCAGGGGCACATTCAGTCTCATCAGCAACTTGAACAGAGTCTGGCGGAGACCTTTAGCCCGATTTTCTCCTGGGTCATTTGCCTTCCACATTGATTTGTTCCGAGAGAACAGTTAAATCGAGAACCTTGCCCCTTTGCCCCGTTTGCATCTTGTTTTTTTCCCCTCAGCTGCTTGATATTTAACTGGTTCATACACATCTCATGTTGGTCTTCCTGGATGGCATCTCATGTGCGCCATGTTTAAACCAGACTTCTCGCTTAATATTACAGAAGCGATGAACACCCACGCATTTTCCTAGTGCCTTTTTTGATCTCTTTCTTTCATTCAGCTGGGGTCATTTCATTGTGAGCGTTCACTAGTCATCTTTGGTGCCTTGTGATCAACAGTGTGACCTGCTGCCTTCGGATCAAATCTTCTCAGTCAGAGTCAGATTTTGTAGTCTCCCCTGCTCAGGTATCTTGTGCTGATCCATTCAGGTGGGCTGTTCTGACCTTGGAAGGATAAGGCTGCTGCCAAGCCAAGCCCTGCTACATCTGCCCCGGGCTCTGCATTTTCTTGTAGTCTTGTTCTCCTTCTCCCTTTTAACAGGTGAGATTCATGTTGCTTGGTAGCGAAAGGGTCAGAGTTTTACACATACCTTTGCGGAGACCAGAAGAAAGGCCCAAGTAGCACCAAAGGAGGAGAATCTGGTTAGAAAGTGTAGAAAGTCTCCCTGAAGGAAGAGGTATTTGACTCCATTTATGAAAGGAAAAACAACATTGTTTAGAATTCTCCTTATGGATATTTCCCATAATCTCCACAAGTGAAATAGTACCATGAGCCCTATTTCCCTATCGAGTCAGTAATATTTATTAGTTTATAGGCAATAGTTGAATCCTTCCATTCCCCGTCTTAAATATGAACCTCAGACCCCACAGTATCGTTGGTAAGCACTTTACTTTAGGATGTGTTTGTACGGGGAACCTTTCCCTCCCTCCTCCCTTTTCATCTCTCCTTTTTATTCGTTTTCCCTTTTCTTTTGTCTCTCTTTTCCTTTGTAGCGCTGGGATTGTATCTGGGCAAGGCGTACACTCTCCTACTGAAATACATCTGAACAAGATTTCTGTTTATTTATTTATTGTTTACTTTGCTTTTCCTCTCTTCCCTTCCCACCCTTGCCCTGCCTCCCTCCCTCTCTCTCTCTCTCTCTCTCTCTCTCTCTCTCTCTCTCTCTCCTTCCTTTCTTTCCTTTTTCCCTTTTCCTTCTTTTTCTTGAGACAGGGCCTTACTCCGCAGCCTTGCTGCAGTTTGTAGCTCACTGTGTGGGTCATGCTGACTTGGCTGGAGTTACAGGTGTGAGCTTCCATTTGCATCCTGGGAATCAGACTTTAGTGCTCTGGAAGGGCAGCCAGTGCCCTTGGTGAGCCATCTCTCCAGCCCCTAAATAGGATCCTCCTCTCCTCCCTTCCCTTCCCTCCCTTCTCACTCCCCCCCACCCCCGCCTTTGTTTTAGACAAGGACTCACTATGTAGCCCTAGCTGGCCTGGGATTCACTATATAGACCAGGCTGGCTTTGAACTCACCAAGCCTTAAATAAGATTTCTTAAAAGCAGGAGGATTCACAATGCCATTTTCACACCTGACTTCTTACAGTAATTGAATATCTATAACCGACCAGTCTTATGTGCATTTTACCACTTCCTTTTGTGTTTAGCAGTTATTGAATTGCTATATAAAGCTTTTTTTTTTAACCCGAGTTCTCTTGCTTTCTTCATCGAATGCTGGTTCTATGCATCTGAAAAGTAGGGTAACATTGTGCTTCAAACCTAGGATTGTGCCTATTAAGACTCTGCGTGCGCTGTGTAACATCCCATCCAGTTACTCAACTATGTGTCTTAGCTAGGTTTCTCTTGCTGCAACAGAATACCATGACCAAAAAGCATGTTGGGGAAGGAAGGGCTTATCCGACCTACACTTCTATATTGCTGTTTATCATCAAAGGACGTAAGGTTAGGAATTCAAACAGGACAGGAACCTGGAGGCAGGAACTGATTCAGATCGTGGAGGAATGCTGCTTACTGGCTGGCTCCTCATGGCTTACTTACCCTGCTACCTTACAGAGCCTAAGAGCTGGCAGCTCAGGCATGGTACTTCCAACATGTCTGGGCTCTCCCCATCAATCACTGGTTAACAAAATGCCTTTCAGCCAGATGCTATGGACATTTTCTCACTTGAGGTACTCTCTTTTCATATGACTTTGGCTTGTGTCAGGCTGACATAAAACAATCTAGCATGCGCGTACATAGACACACACACTATATCTATCCCTATACCGATATCTATATCTATATATCATCTAATCTATATTTCAATTTCTTCATCTACAAAAGGTACATAATTTCACCTATTTGGGGAGCAGTTAGAAGGCTCCGTTGTGTTTATGCTTGCAAAGCTTAGAATAAAGCTAGGGACATTGTAAGTCTTGTGGGAGTGTCAGCTGTGGCCTCGGAGTTGGAAAAGTTTCTTGGAGTGCCATCAAAATGCTCTGGGGAATGCCAGAGGGTGGTGGAGTACTCAGCTGTGTAGGAAGGTGTCCTCCCCAGGATGGGCTCTTGCCTGTTTGAATGTCTTTGGTTTTGTTTCCATCTGGGTTTTTTGACTCTGCTGCATTTAGAAGAGGTTGGTGCCTAGTAGAATTTTGAACAGAGAATATGGTACTTAATGGAAGCCGTTTCTTTACTGGCCCGTTGCTTCTGACTTTCCCTGCACACTTACTATGTTGTCTGGGCTCTGGTAACTTGTGAGAGCTTCAGCAGGACCTTCCAGTACTTTGGAAATGTGTTATATGCTTTTATGCTTCTTTGTTCCCCAACAGGAATATGCATTCCCGTCTTCAGGACAACGCAATCAGGTTTTCTTCATTTAAGGAGCAGTAGTAATTTGACACTTGCTAATAGGTAACAAATTATATTGGGAGAGATAATTACAACTGCAGCTGGTTCCTAATTATACTGTGATCTCTATGCTTTTAAAAAATTGAGGCTAACCTCAGCTTATAATACTGGAGCGTAATATTCTTCATTAGAGAGGCCATGATACTAAGCAATAAAGACTTCAATGTCCTGTGCATTGGAGGGCTTCAGACCACGCCTCCCACATCTCTCAGGTGTTCAAATGAATATCTGAATGACCTGATTCTAGGCTCCTTTCTGATTTTGTAATGCAGAGCTACCCATTTAAGAATCTGAAATACCTGTTTCTTCCTCTGAAAAATAGATGAATTAATGGCTTTTCACCTTAGAGAGCTCGAGTGGTGTTAAGTGAGATCTGCTTTGAAGCACTGAGTACTAGGCTGGCTGTGGAAAAGCTACCAGCTTCTTCCTATGGCTAAAACGAAATGGTCCAGTCAGTGCCTTCTGCTTCTGGTACACTATGTGTCCTCATACAATGCATACTGGCCTCTCACCACTAACTATGTCATTATCCCTTGGGGAGAGTTCTGGCAGCGCCTGGCAGTGGGTCCGGGATGATCCCAGGTTTATAGGTGAAAGAAGTGTGTAAGAGAGCAAGTGGAGTGTCACTAATCACCATGTTCATGACAACTGGGGTGGAGTAGATGCCCTCTACCACCTGGAGAAATTGTTTTGGTTGTCCCAGCCTGATGCTCTTGGCCTTCTTTGAGTGTTATGTTGGATTCTTACCAAATCATTCTAGGCATCTGAGGGTATTGTTGGTGGCTCTTTGGTTTTGGCTGATACTTTATCTTTCCTCGTGAGACAGCAGACATTACACAGTATCTTTTCTTCTTTCATTCCTTCGTTCCTTTCTTCCTTCCCCACTCAGTCCCACTCTCTCTCTGTCTCTGTCTCTCTCTCTGCCTTTTTTGACAGGGTCTCATGTAGTTCAGGTTAGCCTTGAACTCCCACTGTAGCTGAAGGATCCTGTCTTCCCAGTTCTAGGGTTATATGTGTGAGCCACTATGCTTGGTCTATGCAGGGCTGGGAAGAGAAAGCCCAGGCTTTTGTGCTTGATAGTCACATAGTGTAGCGATATAGCTATGCTCCCAACCCTCCAAAAGCATTGTATGTAAACCGGTTTTCTTCTTTGCATGTTATTTTTTGTTACGTAGTTCTGAGTTCAGTATGTTAGGACCTCCTGACCTTCCATTTGTATTTGGGAGTAGAAGTGTCCTGTAGTCTTGTTATCATTCTAATTGACTGTCGGTAGCCAGATGAAAGAGGGACGGTTGGTGTTCTTATCATTTTGTAAGTGCATATTTAAAACTCAGAGATGGTAACTGATATGATCAAGGTCATTGGGCGTGGCCAGGTCCCAAGATTTTCTTCTAAACGTCTGCAGCAGATTTCAGGCAGTGCCAGCAGCTCCTGGTTTTTCTATAAGGCCAGGGCATTTAAACAGAAAAGTGTGTATTTTAGAAAAGATTTCTTAGTGTCTCTTGTCAGTTTTTTTTCCTCCTGGGAACATTTACTGGCATGCTAGCTTCAGCGTAATGACAATAACCGAACTGAATGTGTGTCTGAAGTCTTTTTGGCATAGCAGAACCCAGAGCATAAGACACCATCGATTGCTTAACTGTTACAATCTGCTTCTTAATGCCAGATTTTTAATCCTGATGGTTTTAGAGTGTTTTACTGGTGTCTGTGGTAGAGCAGAGTGACAAGTTACTGAATTGTTCTGATAAGCATCTCCAGCCAGCAACCCTGAAGTGACCCGCCCCGGGCCCTGGGATGCTTTAGAAGTGAGTCCTTGAGTGATAGGGACATTGAGGGTTGATTACCCAGAAGTGTGTGGTTGGAAGAATGCTTATCATGGCAGTTTGTCCGTGTGCTGATTTATATTTCAGTAGCTTCCTGTATAATTGCAGCTCTTCACTGAGAGAATCTAAGGAAGCTTAACATAGGGCTTGAGTGAGCGATTAGGTGACCTCAGTAAAAAACAGAGTTTATCACTTTGATGAGACGCCTCTCTCCCTTTCCTCAAGGCAATGTTAACTGTGGTTTTAGGGAATTCCAAACTTTCTTTTGCAATAACTGATTGTATCAGTCCAGGTTGACTTGCAAAAAACTGAGTCTTTGCTAGCTGGTTCCAGCAGAGGGAGATTTATTGAAGGCTATTAAATGGATTATAGAATTTGTTGGGTGGGTAAAGAAATAGACTTGAGGTTGAGCTCTTAGGAATGACTCCAGAGCCTCACAGCAGACCAGGCCACCAAAGGAGCAGTGACCTCCTATGCAGTCAGGATGTCTGCTGCCAAGTGAAGGGTGTTTTGGAGGCCACGCTATGAACGATGTGGGAGGGCAGGATGGTGTCACAGGAAAACCAGACACTTTCAGCAAAGGTGTCTGCTAGCAGAAGCAGCAGGAGTGTGATCAACAGCCTCCAAATCTTTTCTTTGCAAATGCTACCGTATTCCTCTGACTGACAGTCCCTGGACCATATAGCTGCAAAGGATTCCGAGAAGTGGAATTTTAACTATGTACTCTGCCATACAGGAAGATGGATAGAGAATGTGGACTGCAGCTGCTGAGTTGCTAAGCAATACCCAGGAACAGTTTTTATTCAGGATTTAGGTCCTCTTACACTTGATTCCTCAGGTACAAGGGCTGTGTGGCACCGGTTCTCCTGGCTCCGTTATTATCACGGCATGCTGGCTTTCACATATACACATGGTGGCCTGCTTTTGATAAGTCACCTTTACTGGTTGTTATATCAAAGATATATAGTCGTTACATCAGGTAATCTTTGGGTAAGCAATCTTGCCAGTGTTCTGAGTTCACAGATCTCTCAGATTGGGGAAGTGGGTTAGGGAAGGAGGCCTGTGTTGTTGGTGATATTGCATCTGGCTTTCAGCCAGGGGCTCTGCCCAGCCACCCATTGTAATCTTTTAAAGATGCGCTGTATTTATTATTTTTATAGCTTTAAAGCTATGTTATATTTGTTACTTTTCTCATCACTATCATAAATTATGTAGCTGAAGCAGCTTAAGGGAGGGAGTACTTTTTGTTATATGAAGATGAAAATTTTGGTTTTATTTCAATTGACTGTAACAGGTAATAGCACAATACACACACACACACACACACACACACACACACACACACACAGAGAGAGAGAGAGAGAGAGAGAAGGAGAGTCAAAATCAGCAGCCTAAGCCCACAAGGAAGGGAGTACTTGTCTTAGTCCATTGTTAAAAGGAATAGAATCCAGTGTGGGAAAGCCATGGCAGCAGGAGGGACTCTTGGCTGTGGAAGTGGGAGCTTGCCCTTGTCAAGAAGCAAACCCTAGACAGGAAGCAGGGCCAAGCTATAAACTTCAGAGCCTTCCCCTTGAGTGACCACTTCCTCCAAATAGACCCCGACCCCCAAACAGCACCACTTCTACCTGGGACCAAGTGTTCAAACACATGAACCTATCAGAGGTATTTTGTATTCAAACTATAATATACCCACTGCAGAGATGCAGAACTCAGGGTCCTAGGTATTTCTCTTTTGGTTTTGAATGCACCCTTCCTTTTTTCCCAAAGATATTTTAAGTATATGTATGTATATGTATCTGCTTGTGGGGATGTACGCATGAACACAAGTGCCCAAGCTCAGCTCAGTATTTTGAGAACACTGAACTGAAGGGAGCCACCATTGTAGATCTCACCTTACTCAACAAGACTCTTAATTGGCAGTTGAGGAGCCCCGTAAGTTCTTTGTAGAGGCTGGCATGGTCTGAGGCAGCCCCCAGGGAGATCCAGCTGGGTGTCACATCTTCAGAGCTTCCCAAGAGGAGTGACCCAATCGTATCTCTCCCACTACTTTTTCCTCCTCCTCTCCCTCCTAAGACCGGGTCTCCTCCATCTCAAGGTGGTCCCAAGCAAACTTGCTAAGTGTCGAGGAGGATCTTGAACTCCTCCTGATCTTCTATTTCTACTTCTCTAGGGCTGGAATTACTGTACCCAGCCACATTGGATTTCTTCTTTGTCCTTACCGACATCTGCACACCTACCAACTATTTTGAGTGCACAAGTATGTGCTGCTGCAATTTGTGACAGTAATGAGCCTGGTACTGTGGCTTGATTCCAGGGTAAGCAAGCCGATTGAAAAAAAAAAATACTTCTATGCATAGGAACCTTTCCCCTGCCACTGGCAACTCCAGCTCATGTTAGAATGAGTTTATTTGTTCTGAAAGACACCTTTCTGGTTCTTCCTGTTATATTTTTGTTCCCTTTATGAAAAACGCCAGTCACTAAAGTTGCATTGTTATCTTACTGGTTTTTAGCTTTTTAACCTAGTTTGTGTATGTTTCTCAGATGGCTGTTGATGACCGCTTCACATGGCTATAACTAGTGTTTATCTTGTTAAAGGACAATCCATACTTCATGATTCTCTAATTTTACCATCTAGTAGCATGGACTTAAAGAATATACCCAAATTTTCCACTCTAAGTTAAATCAAATTAGATGTTTCCCAGTGGGTGGGGGTAACAGCCATGCGGCTCCTTGCTTCTTGTTCTCCTAAGTTTGGAATCACTGTAACGTGTTACCTGACTGAGTACAAATTCTCTATTGTGTTGATTTAAATATCAAGTGATATTTCATAGTCAATTGCCAGGAATTTCTTCCTTCTTATATTAGGAAACCAATTACTTCATTTATTTAAGGCGTAGTTCAACTTTCGTTTTAACGTTAGACTGTACTATACTCTAGTCTTTTAAGTACAGATGATGAAGAATAAGATAATAAGTAATACTGACATCAAGTCATTAAATGACTAGTACTTGTACATATTTACATGTTATTATCTAAGATACACACACCCATGTGTTTATGTACATCTGGAAGCTATCTAAAGTTTGATGGATCTTCTATAGCTCAAGAATAAGCTAGATCTAATAACACTAGGCTCCTCAGCTAAAAAGCATGTCTTCTGAACAGCTGTTCTATGTTGGCTTAAAAAGCACAGCTCCATTTCTTTGGCTAGCTTTCCTCAGCATGTGTCTTCTCAGGTACTGCTTTTGCCACCAGCTAGACTGTATCTCAGTGCACCTTCAGAACGTCATGGCTCTCACGGGTCACCACTGTCATTGTCCCTCCATGGCTGCAGATGACATGGGGGTGTGAGTGGAAACCAAAATGGAAATTTCAAATAGCTACCTAGCATTTCCCGAGTGGGCAGTGGTAGATGGATGAGTACAGATGAGGCCCTGGAGGCTGATAGTAAGTTCTAGGAAACCTTTTCCTGGCTCTATCCTTATCTATGCCTAAGATATGATATGGATATCAATGGCTCTCAGTCAGCCAAATTAAATTCCTAAGTGATTATTAACCACTTACCACTCCCGCAGCTTTGGGACTGTTTTCTAGAAGAGTGTTTTACATGTTAGGAGAGCTATGGATGACTGTGTGTTAGGGTGGCCTTGGGTGTTTGGTCAGGGCCTTGGTGAGTGTCTTCAAGAGCCTCGACTTCCCTTCTCTCTCCTAGTTCTCCCTTCTGTTCAAGGACAGTCTTGATACTGAAACCCTTTTCATTTTCACTGGTTGGTTTGTCTGAGAAGGGATCTTACTAGTAACCTGGCCTAGTCTCAACCTCTGGATCCTGCTGCCTCAGTCTCTGGAGTTCTGGGATTTCAGGTGTATACCACCATGCCAGGCAAACTACATTTAGAGTGTTGATTTTGACTCTTGTGCTGTATATTATCTGTAAGCCTGTAATGTAGGGGATGGGATATTTGAGACTGAGAAAACTCAAATGCAAGGGGGAAACTGGCATTTCTTCTGACTTAGGGAATGGAGGTACGTGACTGCTTCTGAGCCTTGATTTTCCCTTCTGTAAAATGGGGGAAATAGTATGTGTCCTGACTTTCAGACTTGCTTTGAGGACCTGACCATGTTTTGTAAACTGTGGGGTCCATTCTCGGTGGGATAAATTTTGAAGCATTGTCCCCCAGAAGGGCTTTTATCCTTTGTGCTCTTCTGTGCCTAGACCCTGCGTGCGATACAGACTCAAAAGTTTGCTTTTTCTCTCAAAAAGTCCAGTTCTGTCTAGGAGCATTGAATGACTTATGCTTGGGGATCAGGAGACTATGGTGCTATGGCAGTTCAGGGCAAGGAGGTACATGCTAAATAGCAGTTTCTGGTATTGTTCATACAAAGTGTGTAGCATACTGAACTAAGCAGGTGTGTGAATGTGTATCCCTACAGAGCAAGCAAGCATAGCTCATTCTGTAGAAAATCTCTTGGCCTTTTAAAGAAAAAACCCTAGGAAGTTAGGCCAGCATAAGTGCAGCCCCCTCTTCCTCTGCCTAGTAAATAGCCTGTCAAAGGGTGTAGGATTTTGACTAAGGTGGGGGGAAAGCCTCCGCTCCACAAGTGGAGGTAGAAGCACTTTGGTAATGCCTTTTCTAGGAGTGTTCATCTTAGCTTCCCCTTTTCCACCAACAGGGCCTCCTCTTCTAAAGCCTGGAGGTCTGCAGCATCATTAATCATGGCTGTGTTGGCCAGTGGTCAGCAGTATCATTAATCATGGTTGGGTTGGTTAGCGGTCTTATTTTTCCTCCATGATTGAACAGCAAAAGACACCAGTTAATTCTGCATTTCTGCATTTAAGGCTCTGATAGTGTCAGATATTCAGCAGAAGAGGAAAGAATCTATCAGAGTTAGCAAAACAAGGTGACCAATCAGCAACTTTCAGAGAGGCTACCTCCCATTCCAGTGACTAGTTAATAAATATATTCCTGATAGTGGTGGGCTAACAAGCTCTGGTAGTTTCATATCGAGGGACAGAAAAGCCATTGTCCAAAGATCTCAGAAGAGTCTTTGCAAGCACACAGAAAAGATTTAGAACAATTTGCATAAATCTCCTCGTGGATAGGGACATGGGGGTTCCAGTGGCCCCGCCTTGGTTGTATGATGGGGTGACACTGTGCTTGCTGAGAACTGCGTCTTCTGACCACTTTTGCCAGCAGGACTGGGTGATGGGCGGTGAATGAGCCCACTGTTTGCTTCTGCATAAGGGTTCTTTTGTGTTGGCCTGGGGCAGTCATGTTCAAGTTTGTCTTGCTTTTTTCCCAGTGATGTTTTTGGACTTTGTGGCCTGGAGAATTAAGCACAACACCTATTCTGAGCTAATCTGTCAACTTTTACTGGTAGAAGGTAACCACGGTCCCTTGAGTTTCTAGAATGTGAAGAATAATAGTCACACCTTTGGAGACTTATGATTTATTAAAGTTCCTTGGCCTGTCTAGGTTGGTAGGTTTACATGCTGTCCGTGGAGGAGCTGTGGGAAGCAGTTCTCTTTGGGCCCTTAATATGATTTACTAGTTCACTGACTTTTAAGAAATGTGCTCCTATGCAGGATTGGCAAACAGGTTGTACTTAATATTTAATATTCTCATGAGAAGGTATGAGTTGCTCTTGGGTGTGGTTTAAAATGCCAGGTGTTCACTAATCTGTTTCAACTTTCCCCCCTGCTTTTTATACATAGAACACTAGGTATTAAAGCGTTTCTAGTTTCTCACACAGAATGTTATCATTTTAGAAGCCACATGGAGTCTATCTTAGAATCTGGGGACAAGTTTACATACTGGAGCAGTTTGGTACTTTAAGTAAGAAAAAAAAATGAATGTACTAATTTCTAACCCAGAGTTTATTTTCCCTCCTGCTAGCTTGATTTCTCCGCTTTGTTCTAATAATATCAACATTTTTATGTTTATTTATAGGTGGCTTTAACCAAGAGAGCAGATCCAGCTGAGCTTAAAGCAATATTTTTGAAGGTCAGTATAAAGGAATCTATTTTGTTTCTTGTTTGGTTTGTGTTCTATAACTTTAGATTATTTCAAACAGCTCTTTATTTCATTGTTGAAAAATTTAAAAACATACCCCAAAGTATCTTAATATAGGACTCATGAAAGGGATCCTTTATAATTCTGTTTTTAAAAAATATATGGAAACCATGTAGGTGATTTCTGGTGATGGGGATATGGCTTCTATTTGAATTTCTTTCACATACAGTTCGTCTGAAAAGAACTTGGAGGACTGAGTGGTGACTCATTGCCTCTTGAGGACTGGTCTCTGAAGGTCCACAGTGCACTGCTTTTTCTCTTAGGAAGTTTCAGGTTCTGCACCATCATCCTGGTAATTCTCTATTCTGCCGGACAGGATTGTCCTCCTCCCTAGGGTAGAAGAAGCCCATTGTTTTGTTCTCATCGTTCTCAGCATCTTAGTATCGCTGGATGCTCATAGGCACTTGGGTGCTCCAGATGCTCTCAGAACTTAGTTCTTTGATTACCTGCACACTCCCAACTCTGTGGTTCTGGGAACACAGACAGGGAATGGTTAGTACAACAGAAGTCTTCCTCGGGTCTCAAACCTTTTTTGTGGCTCAACATAGTCAAAAAAGAAAAGACCTGTTTTTTAAAGACAATAGAAGAAAAATAAGTGGGCTTTCAGTATACGTGGAAACGACAGCTCGTGAAAGTCAAAGTGAACCGGATATGTGGAGGGAACAAGGGGGAAACTTGGTGGTCCCTGATAGGATGGTTAGAGAACGGTTGGGATGCTGGTGCTTGGTTTGCAGCCTGCCTGGCTAAGAAGGCTGTTCTGAGGGAAGGTGCTCGCCAGTGAGTTCCAGAATACCCATCTCAAAAAACAACATGGAAGTGCAGTCTTTTGGAGACGTACACTGGAACATTTATAGATGATAGTGTGATAGTAGAATCTGCTTTAAAATCAGATTTGGGGGAGGGAGAGATAGGTGGTATTTATGAAAACAATTTAAAATTAGGAAATGCGATATTAATTAGCCTTATTACACTTTTTTTTTCTTTTTGGTTTTTCGAGACAGGGTTTCTCTGTGTAGCCCTGGCTGTCCTGGAACTCACTCTGTAGACCAGGCTGGCCTCGAACTCAGAAATCCGCCTGCCTCTGCCTCCCAAGTGCTGGGATTAAAGGCGTGAGCCTCCACTGCCCGGCTCTCATTACACTTTTATTTCTCTACTTTGTGCGTTTGAATATTTTCATAATGAAAAGTTGGGAGAAATTATAGAGATTCAGTACATTGAATGGTGTGCACTGACTAGCACCTGGTGTGCTTCAGGTTGACTCAGTAGCACGCTTGCATTTAAATGATGCAAATACAGCGAAGACAGGCTGGAGAGCTGGCTCAGTCCTTAGGTTAGGTGTGCTTCCTGCTTTTACAGAGGACCCAGGTCAGTTCCCACCAGGCTTATGTGCTTCCTGCTTTTACAGAGGACCCAGGTTCAGTTCCCACCAGGTTTATGTGCTTACTGCTTTTTCAGAGGACCCAGGCAGGTTCAGTTCCCACCAGGCTTATCAGGCAGCACAACACGGCCTGTAACTCTAGTTCTCTGGCCATTGAGAGCATGTGGTGCACATAAACTCTCATAGGCACAGAGACATACACATAATAAGTAAAACAAAAACAGGTTGCAGGAAAGACAAAGGTTCCAAAAGGTAAATATAGGAGAAGTTTTCAGAAGAGGAAAGAGGATTAAATTTGTAAGGATGTTTGGACTTAACACACACACACACACACACACACACACACACACACACACACACACATACTTTTCAAATTTGCTTTTAGCAAAGAAGGGCCAAAACAGAACACTGTAAGGTAGAAACAGGTCCCCAATAATTGAAATCAAGAAAATGGATGATATTCATGTCTTCCTTAACTTAATGTTTTGGGGCTGGAGAGATGGCTCCATCTGGCACAAGGAAACACAGAGAGAGTAGGAACTCGCTGTGGGTCTCTGAACAGCCACTGGTGGTGTTTCTATGTGGATGACCTCAAAGCCTGGCTCAGAGTCTTTGGCACTAAATAGGAGACTACGTGACTTTTGAGTGAGGGTTTTTTTGTTTGTTTGTTTTGTTTTTTGTTGTTTTTTTATGGCTTAGAGTCTGAGGTAGAGGGGGTGGATACGTGAAGGAAACCCGAATCTGCAGCTTGTAGAAGAGATTCTGGCTCTGGCACAGGGTCTGGTGACCTCACCAGGCCTGGATAGTGTGGGACCAACTCAATTCTACCCCTCCTCCGCATGCTCTCTTGTTTACTGTCTAGCATAGATGATGTTGTGGCAGGGGTGAAAGGAGACTGAGGTGCCATGGGGCTGCTAAGTAGGGACGAGCAGTCACCGGTCTGCAAACCTGTGTCCTCTGTTGTTTCTTGTTCATGACTGTAACGTGGCTTTCTCTCTAATAAAAACTCCATGTGGAAGATGTCAGCCACCTCTCTGCTGAATGAGGTGGAAGGAAGGATTCTTCTGCAGCTAGGGAGGAATGAGAAGGCGCCTTATCTGAGCCTTTGGTACTAGGTGTCTGCGTCATGGGGGAGTTGGCCACCCTGGAGGTAGAGAGCATTGGAGCTGAGCAGGTGGGGAGAGAGGGCTAGCTCTGAGGGGGTCTGAAGAGGGAGAGAAGTGAAGAGGGCATCCTTCTGGCTTCTTACTGCATGCTTTTGAGAAGGAGGAGACTCTGTTGCTTTTGAGAAGGAGGAGACTCTGTCTCATCCTGGTCACCCAACCTCGAGGTTGTCTCTTAGATGTTAGGTATCTAGTAAGGATGCACAAACCATGACTCCCGCCCTGAAATATTTCACTGTCTGTAAGTAAGAAAACAGAGCTATGGTACGATTGATGACATAACATTAATTTGTAGGGAAATTATGTGAGACCAATTACATCTTCCTATGGAAAGGTGCAGAAAGGAAGTTTGAGCTGAAATTGAAGAAGAATAAGTGGAAGTTGAACTCCAGACAGTCAGTTTTGGTTTGCATCTCATCATGGTGAAGTTTTTTCTACCTAGTGTATTTGCTGAAGCTTCATGTTCATTTAAAGAGATCTGTGGTTTAAATCAAGTGCTGGGATGCTCTGTTACAAGCGAGGCAAGCAAAAGAGGAATGAGAGTAAAGGCTGTCTCAGGAGCTCAGGTTTAGCACAGGTCAGGTTTGCAGGCGTACCGCAGGTAAAGAGACTGAGTAAACAGGTTCAGAGTCCATTGTGTGGCGGGAGAAGCTGCTGGGGAGAGCATGGGGTAGCTTCTGGGGAAAAGAGAGGGAGAAGAGGACCGAGTGGAAGCCTGAAGATGGTTTGGGAGACAGTTTCTTTGGGTTGACCTTGTTTATTAGAATGAGACTATCAGGGAGGGTGCTATGCAGTACAGGATGTGATAGAAGGCTTGGGGGTGAGGATCGTTGCAAGCCTGCCATGTCTAAATAGATAGAAACCATTGAGGCAGTGACAGTTTGGGCTTGGGGTCCATGAGAGAGATCCTTCTGGAGATCTCTGATTCAGGTGGTGGTTGCAGGAGCAGTGGGCAATGCTCAGGGATACTTTGAAGGGATATTTGATGAAATTGACTGGTCTCTTTTTGTTTGTTTGTTTTGAGACCTGGTCTCTCTACATAGCCCTGGCTATCCTGGAACTCACTATGTAGATCAGGTTGACCTTGCACTCAACAGATCTACCTGCTTCTGCCTCCCAAGTGCTGGATTAAAGGCATGCTCAAGAATGCCCAGCCTAATCAATCTATGATAATGGAAGTGACTGGTTATGTTAGTCTGGCTACTATGGACATGCCCTGAGTGCACAGTTGCAGAACAGAGGTGGGGACGGGGACACACACACACACACACACACACACACACACACACACATACACACGTGAGATAGGATGGGATGAGGACCAGCACCTCCAGAGTGTGGAGAGATGTGTAATCTTTAGAAATAGGAGTCTAGAGCAATTCCATTTCTGATTTGGCAGGGACCAGGCACAGCAGGGAGGATATGAGCTGTCTGTGGAGTTTCAGGCCTGGACTGGCAACTGAAGCATGGTACACACCAGGAAACGTTTGTAGGACACTTGGAAAGCCATTGTCTTAGTCAGGGTTTCTATTCTTGCACAAACATCATGACCAAGATGCAAGTTGGGGAGGAAAGGGTTTATTGAGCTTACACTTCCATGCTGCTGTTCATCACCAAAGGAAGTCAGGACCGGAACTCAAGCAGGTCAGGAAGCAGGAGCTGATGCAGAGGCCGTGGAGGGATGTCACTTACTGGCTTGCTTCTTCTGGCTTGCTCAGCTTGCTTTCTTATAGAGCCCAAGACTACCATTCCAGGGATGGCACCACCCACAAGGGGCCCTCCCCCCTTGATCACTAATTGAGAAAATGCCTTGCAGCTGGATCTCATGGAGGCATTTTCTGAGCTGAAACTCCTTTCTCGGTGATAACTCCAGCTTGTGTCAGGTTGACACACAGAACCAGCCAATACAGCCATTTAGTTCCCGTTTGAGGAACTTTTTCTTACAATCAGTTTTTTATCATTGTTGAAGATTCAGAAGGCTGATACATAAAGAAAACTGCCTTGGAGCCCTGCACTGACACAGATGTCTCCTTTCGTCCCCGCCCGTCTTTCTTTTCCCTCTTTCTCCCTCTTTCAGTTGTTTTTCTTAACAGGAGGAAAAGGATACAAATACTGCCTTGTAGAGCGCCCTCTGTCTAATATAACACAAATACCTTTATGTTATAATTGTTTTTCCGTCAGTTTTAAAACTATGGTATTCCTAGTTATGGCTGTTGTATGCTGCTTTATCTATCATTCTCCATAACTGTCTATTTAGTTGCCGCTTCTGATTAGCTGTCATAGCAACACTGTAATGAGTAGGTCTTCTCCCACTCCTGAAATTTATGGTGCTGGGTATTGAACTCTGTGTCGTGCCTTCCAGGCAAGCTCCCTACCAACTGAGCGCGAGCCCCCACTCCATATTGCCTGGCCTCCTAGCTACAGGTTTCCTTTACTTTACACTAGAGTTCTTTTTCTTGTTACTGTTTTGTTTGGTTTTGGTTTTGGTTTTGGTTTTGGTTTTGGTTTTGGTTTTGGTTTTGGTTTTGGTTTTTCCAGACAGGGTTTCAAAGCCCTGTAGCTCTGGTTGTCCTAGAGCTCGCTCTATAGACCAGGCTGACCTCGGACTCACAGAGACCACCTGCCTCTGCCTCCCAAGTGCTGGGATTAAAGATGTGTGTCTCCACTGCTGGCTTTTGCACTATATTTTTAAGAGAAATTCTTAGATGTAGCTCAAGGTGGGCTCACAGTGGACTCAAGTTTTTGGTCGCTCTTGTCTGTGTATTTTGAGTTGGAATGTGGAAGTGTATTTCTCACATGTATGCAGCAACTGAGACAAGTATTTTTGTAAAACAACACCCCCTTTTTTCTGGTTAGTTGAAAAATTTGTTATTTGATTTTTTTATTTTTAATATCTAGAAATATGTTAAAATTAAAGCTTCAGGATTCTGAGATTTTTAATTTTTATTGTGACAGTTTCAAACAGAAATAAGATTATAAAGTAAATATGTACATGATTAGCCCTTAATTTAACTGAATATTTGCCACATTGGTTTGTACATTTTCACATATACTTTACTTATTTCTTTGCTCAGTATTTACTATAATTCACCTTAGGTGCTGTAATACGCATTTTTAGTTAATTTAAATTTTAAATTATTAAAATTCAAAATTAAAATTACAATGTTAAAAATTTCCTGTTTACACTATGGCCCCAATACAATAATCAGAGATCCATGATAACACACAATATTGAGTATGGGTGCTTTTATTCCGTTTTGTGTTATCCTTGGAACAGGGAATCAAGGTAAAGGCTGGCAGGTGACAGGACCTGGTGTCCACAGGGAATCTCTAGCTGAAAGGGAATCCAGAAGAATCTGCCTTTCAGCCCCAGGGTTCAGTCAATGACTCCTGGCAAACATGAGTGACCAGATGCTAAGGGTTCTGACCCAGGTTGCCACTCACAGGCTTTTATTAAAATAACTAGTGGGGAGCAAGCTAGATAGGACTCTGGTCCTAGTGGATCGGGCCCCGCAGGGACAGGTTCCCTTTCGGAGCCTATCTGCTACTGTCCTCATTCAGTGTTACCACAGCTGATGAGATACATATCATTTGAAGAATTATAAAAACCCTGTGAAGCATATCCCCAGAGATATTAAATGATATTCTAGAGCTGTGGGAGCTGGAAAAAAAGAGTCTCTTCCCTGGCAGTGACCCTTGTCCCTTGCTTCAAGGACAACCAAGCTGCCTTTGTCAACACCATTAGTTTATGCTTTTATCATAGTTGGCCTCTGTCCATGAGTCGAAGAGACAACCTTTGCTGTATTTACTTGAACCCCAAAGCTGGTCATTCCTGCTTTGGTGGACCAGCTTGTCCCAAACTGAGCAAAACTTTATTCTGCATCTAAATTAACACGTCATTTAAGAGATGACCTCTTTATCACCTCTAAACAAGTGAGGGCAGTAAAAATCCCTCAGAGAGAATGTGACTGTTGGTCTGAGTCTGGTGCACAGATCATAAGCATACATCACCATGGTTATTTACAGAGTGAGTGTTCAGCCCATGGCACCTGCACCCAGAAGTTCCTTGCTCCCTGTGCTAGTCAGTCACCATGCCTCCAAAGGTTGAATTATCTCATGACACCTTAGTTCAGTCCTTTATTTCATTCCACGATAAGTGTAGTCATGTAGTCTGTGTTCTGTCTGTAAGTTCCTGCCCCAATGGGTGCTGAGCTCCACACCTGAGTCAGCACAGGGTTTCATTCTTCCACGGACCTCTAACTCCAACCCTGATTTTATGTAGATCATCTGTGTTGTGGGTGGTGGAGTGAGCTACTTTATTGCTACATTGTATTTTATTGTGTGACTATATGATGGTCAATTAAGTATCCAGTCATTAAGTGACTGTTGCTTTTTTTTTTTTTTTTTTAAAGCATTTTTGTCATCCTGAGATAAGTTGCTGTGAATACTTTAACTTTTTTGATATTATATCCT
The DNA here is from genome assembly GCA_028551405.1 of Uromys caudimaculatus. Lineage (NCBI taxonomy): Eukaryota > Metazoa > Chordata > Mammalia > Rodentia > Muridae > Uromys > Uromys caudimaculatus. Next base: position 125,282,330 of record CM052700.1, read on the forward strand.
ATATACATTTTGTTAGAGATTCCCTTATGATTGAAATTGCTAAGTCTATGGTTATGTTAGACACAGTTACAGTAGACATTGCCTAGCAGTTTCCATACACACACACACACACACACACACACACACACATACACACACACACACACACACACACACACACACGAGAGTTGTGAGCTGGCATGTAGGTTCTGGAAATTGAACCTGGGTCCTCTGGAAGAGCCGCCAGCGCTCTTGACTGCTACGCCATCTCACCAGCATGTGGGACTGTTCCACGTTTTTGCCAACTTTCCTTCTCCCTCTCTATCTTGAGAGTGAGCAGTGTGGTCCCCTGTGCTTGTTCTTGCATTTCCAGGGACAGTTGAGTTGCTGCTCCACAACTTGACAATGACCCAAGGTCATTTGGCAAGAATTCAAAGGATAATTATCAGGCCAAGAAACACTCCAGGAGAAAAGTAATACAGCTTTCTGAATCTTTCATTCATTCGAAAAGTATTTCTTGAGTACAGTTCACGGCCAGGCAGCAGCCTGGGAATCTGAGGAAGTAACAGTGAGAGAACACAGCCAAACAGTCCTGTCCTGACAGGGCCCTCCCTGCAGTTGTAGCAAGTAAGAGTCATTGTTATCTTGCAAGGACAGGCAGGTCAACAAGATAGGGTGGTCTTGGACTGTCTCCCACTGATCAGAACTCCTGGTCCATGACACATTCTTGATGCTGTGCCTGGCAGCTCCAGAGAGTATTCTCTGGCCCAGGAAGCCATTCCAGCCTCTTGAGAACTGAAGCTGCAGGTGGAGTCTGCTTCTCACTGTTTCCCTAGTGATCATCTGATAATTTATTAGTGAAAAACTTGCATCCTAAAGAGCTGGGCGGGGACGGAGTCGGGGAGAGACGTGGTTTGCGGTCTGGAGCAGCCAAGAGATTGGCTGGAAAAAGTCGGAATATTCTCATGTCAGAACACACACAGAAGCAGAGCTCTGATATTCTGGAGCCTAATGCTCAATATGGATCTGGTCAAAAGTCAGGAGAGAAACTGTGTTGGTATTTCTTCTTGAGATGAGAAGGGACTGGATTTCTAAGGTCAGGAAAGCAAAGGAAGGATTTGCAAAGGAAAAAAAAAAAGCCCGCTAGACTCAATTACACAAAAATGTCAAACTGGAAAAATATTTGAAACAAATGTGACCTCAGAAAGGGTGAGAGCACATTGTCTCGCTGTAGGTGGCAGAGCGATTGGTACAATCGTTTCTGGAGAACAGCGTGATAATAAGCGACAACCGCCCGAGGGTTCCTGTCCTTTAACTTAACAATTTCTTCTTTCAGGGAGTCTGGGTTTTGAAAATAGGAATTGGGACAAATGTTATATATAAGAACGGCTATCTTAGGTTTTCTTTCAAAATAACCCAGACTGGAAATAATCTAAATGTGTACCAGCAGGAGAAAGTTAAATTGTGTTCTAAGGTAAATTAATCACTATCATAGGAAAACCTTGGTATAACCAACCACAGGATTGCTATCATTAGTGGTGACATGCCACTTCCATTTCAAACTTGTTTGTCCTCATTTAGGAAAAAAATAAAATAAAAATGAATTCTTTCTTCTGTACGACCCCTGCAAAGTGAAGCAAATGTCAGTGAAGGATTGGAGCAGCGCTGGGCTGTCTCTTTTTTGTCCTGTTATCTGTGAAACATACTTAGAAGATAGTATCCTAGCATTTTGCCATGGCTTCCCTTAGGCAGTGCCCAGGACCAGGTCGCTGGTGATGAAAGAAAACCCTCATCACATCCTTGACCTGGTCCAATACTAGCAGCAGATGTCACTCAGTGAAACAGTGGGTTAAAGAAAAGAATTAGAAAAGCAAAACCGTGACCAGCGGAGTGGCTCAGCGGGTAAAGGTGCTTGCCACTAAGCCACAGCCTGAGTTCCATCCCCCAACTCACATGGTGGAAAGGAGACAGCCAACTGCCCCAAATTGTCCTCCGACCTCTACAAGAGTGCCGTGGCATGTATATATACATGCATATATGCATATGTGTAAAAAGAAGTGTGCTTGTTATGTTCTGGGCAGTGTTCATAGTGTATTTATTACTCTCTCTGCTTCATGCATCAGCCGCATGGGGCTGGTAATATTGTTATACCCATTCTGCACATGAAGGCATCGGAGCCCAGAAGACTTCATTTAACTCTCAAGACTTCAGGTGGTACCAAGTATGGCCAAAACCCGCAAGCCTACAAAGCCTGCCATTGCTCCTCATTACACCATACCCCTCATCACCCTGACGCTGCTGTGACTCTTGTCACCTTGTAACTGCCATCCTCAGGTAGCTTGTCCTCTGCTCTTTTATCTTGGGAAACAGGAGCTTTGATTCTCCTCAGCAAGGATACCATATCCCTGTGTTTATTTTCAGTGTTTCCCACCAACTGAGTGTCCCTAGAAACAAGACACAGCCAGGTCCTTCCTGCCTAAGGTGGACTGAGTCCTAGAACACTGTAAGGGAGAGTCCTGTGCTCGTGAGTCCCTATGTGGAGAGAACATTGACTAGGGCAGCAATTTAAACCTGTTTCCAACATCACAGAGGATGCCATGTGGTCCAGTAGCTCTTCAGCCCAGGTTGTCTTCTTTTCTTGGGGACTGTAAGCATTTGAGTGAATTATTTGAACAGCTGTGTACTTAGGAATTGGGCAGCATCTGACCTCAAGCCATCTAGGGCCTCACCAAGATGGTGGGAGGAGAAACATGTATAAAGTGCTTGTGGGAGCCAAAGTAAAGAAAATGTATTGGACTGGATAAAGTAGAAAGCCAGAGTTAGAGGTCACTTTGACAGCTTCAGGTTGGCCGAGCATCAGTTTTGTTTCCTCTTTGCATTGAATTGGGCTTTGTTACTCAGGAATGCAAGGCCTGGGTACTGATATTCACTGCAGGCTCTGTGGAAGGATATTTAATACCTCACAATTGATCTCACTTGAGAAAGGACACATCCTTAAGCTTAGTGCGCATGCCTATAATCGTATGGGGGGATTAAGGTAGGGAGATCCTGAGTTTGAGGCACCTGGGCTTCCTAGTGAGACCCCTGTAGGACATTATTTTATACTTGCAAGTAACTTTCCCTTTCTCCAAGTCATGACAATGAAAACTGTCATCAAACATTGCTACATGTCCCCCAAAAGTCATTGTTGAGAGCTTCTGATGAGCATAAAATTTTTTTCTGTAAAGTGACAGCTGATAACCACCTTTTGGGAGATGTTATTAGTCTGTGTGATTTTTATCTTTTGAATGGTTATGGCCTTGCACTGTTGGTTGCATGGCTATATCTGTTTAAGAATCAGAGACACTGAATAATGTTTCTTCCTTCTTTCAACAGTATGCAAGCATTGAAAAAAATGGTGAATTTTTTATGTCTCCCCATGACTTTGTCACTCGGTATTTGAATATTTTTGGAGAAAGCCAGCCCAACCCAAAGACTGTGGAGCTTTTAAGTGGTGTGGTGGATCAGACCAAAGATGGGTATGTGAACTTCTAAATACCTTCCTTCTGTCCAAACCAGCTTTCTTTGCTTAATGATAAAGAAGTCACTAAATGTATGCACCCTCTATATTTCCAAAACTGTTTTTTTCTTCCTATTAATCCGTCATGTTAGAAATGATATCTCAGTATTTCTTCAAGAATTGCTTCAGAGTTGTGGACTCCATGTCTGTAAGACTTGCTTACAGCTTGGCGAGGCTGTCGTAATCGATGAGGTGTTGAAGACCTAGGAGTATATGTGTATGTTTGTACACCTCAAGATAGCTGTAAAATTATCACCTTCAACATGACGCTGTGGACATAACTTCTATAATTGTCCCTTTGTCTACATTGTCTTTAAAATTTCACGTATGGTTAGATTGTATGAAAAGAAACAGAAAATTCTATTAATTCCAAGTTACCAAGGAGGGCCTCTGTCTGGCTGGAGTTGAGTCTCTATGGCATAGAACCAAACAGGCAGTTTGCAGGGCACCCTTCTTGCCATATTTGGAGGCAGAATCTTGGGGACTGGTGTAACTAAGCATTTTGAGATGAAAAAGTTGTCTTGTGTTATCTGGGTGGACCTAAATTCCATTACAAGTGTCTTTGATGACGGGGCAGAGAGAGATTTGACACGGGGAGCAGGTATCATATGACTTCAGAGGCTAGAGTCTGAGTGATACACTCACAACCGAGTGCCTGCAGCCACCCCAGCCTGCATGAACCTCAGATGGAGTTCCCATAGAGCCTCTGGAGAGAGGTTCTGGGTGTCCTTGCTGACACCTTCATTTAGGGATTCTGGGTGTCTCAACTGTAATATATAGTCTTGCTGTGTTCAGTCTTCAAATTTGTAGTAAAGTCCATTCTATTTATTTATTAATTATTACCATTACTACCATTTTTAGAGGCAGGATTTTTCTGTGTAGCCCTCCAAAACTGTTTTTTTCTACCTATTAATCCATTATTTTCGAAATGGTATCTCAATATTTCTTCAAGAATTGTTTCAGAGTTGTTGACTCCATGTTAGACCAGGCTTGCCTCAAACTCAGAGATACACCTGCCTCTGCCTCCTGAGTGCTGGGTTAGTTTATTTATTTTTTGATTGGTAAAATATTATCATTTACTACATATTTTGAAGTACACATTTGTTGTAGAAAATAGACTAATGTACCTAGCTAATGTATTGATTACACTATGTGCATATTTTGTTTTTGTATTCAGAATATTTAAATCTCCCCTAGCAGTTTTCAAGTATACATGTGGTTCTCTTACCCGGAACACCACAGTGTCCAAGACTGCCTTTGAAAACTGTTTTGTTCTTTGAACAGCATAATCTCACCTTCCCTATGCCAGCACGTGTATTCACCATTCCGCCCTCTGCTTTTGTGGATTCTGATGTCCTTTTTAGATTCTTATAGCTCAGAACATGTGTTCTTTGTATTTCTATACCTAGCTTATTTCACTTAATATAATGTTTTCTGGGTTCATCTGCATAATCACATGTGACAGAATTTTATTTTTAAAGACTGAGTACTGTACTGTTTTATTAGGTGTACATAGCACATTCTTAATTTACTCATGTATGGGTACCTGGTTGAGTTGACATCATGATCTTGGCTACTGTGGTGAGCATGGAGGGTCAGGCATTTCTTTAATATGTTGGTCTTTTTCTGTGTTATAGTTGATTGTAGCATCTCTTTTCTCTGGAGAATTAGAAGGCTCATAGTTGTAAAGAATTTGTGTTGGTCAGTGACCAGTTTTATCTATGGAAACATCCATTTATTTCTTCTCCCGGTGGTACCTTTGGTCTGATCCAGAGATCTACTAGGCAGTGCTGTGCACCTGTGTCTGACTTGGGGTTGGACTCCTGGGCTCAGCAGGACCTCCTCAACTTAAAGGCTCCAGCATGCTGGAGTTCACTTGTTTCTAAGCTAGAGGTTCATGAGCTTGTGACTTGGTCGACCCTGAGTGCCAGGAGCTTTTCTCTGGGCTCTGTCCAGCAGCCATTCAGTGGATCTGTTTGTCACTTATGTGACTAACAGAGGATGACATGGTGTGTGGGAGGAAGAGGATAGTGTGGTGTGTGGGAGGGGCATGTATTTGCCATCTCAGATCCTCTGCTCTTGGCTTGACATGGATTTGTTTTATAGCTGAGGCTGCCCTCACACTCATAACAATCCTCCTGCCTCAGTCTCACACATGCTGGGATTATAGGAGTGAACTGTGTTTACCATTTTTCCTTTTGAAAGTATGACTTTTTTTCTTTGTTTGTTTAACTTGATGATGGCTGTCCAGGAGTGGGGCTTGGTTTCTCCTTCCTCCTTCCCTCCCTCCCTCCCTTCCTCCCTCCCTCCCTTCCTTTTCTTTCATTCATTCTTTCTTTTTGTTGTGGTTTGTTTGTTTTGTTTTTGTTGTCTGTTTTTCCAGACAGGGCTACCCTGAAACTCTCTCTGGAAACTAGGCTGGCATCAAACTCAGATATCTGCCTGCCTCGGCTGAGTTTAAAGGTGTGTCCCCCTCTCCCCTCCCTCCCCCTGACATTTTTGTTTGTTTGTTTGTTTCTCATTCAAGAAATTTAAATAAAAGCCCACAGAGATTGCAAAGCAGTAAAGAAACTTTATTTAAAGCAAAGCAGTAAAAATGATCAGAATATACGTCAAGAGAGCAGACTATGCTTCAAGAGAAAACACTCTTCAAAGGGTCAAGAATGAAGGCACTCAAGGGACTTGGTCACTGAGACTTTTTGTGGGGTTCAGTAGAAGAAGGAGTTGGGTTATTAAGGGGTGTAGTGAGTGTGCCTCTCTGTTTCATTTGATGGAGTAAGTCATGCTATTCTACTGCACATATCTTCTTCCCATAATGCATCTGATTTTAACCACATGCATGCCCAGTCATGCATAGGCATAGCATGGTAAATAGGAGATTCTAAAAGTTTTCTTGAGGACAGAGTATTACCTTACTGCTTATGCTCCCCAAACCAGTCTGGGCTAGAACAGACTTTCCATTCTTTTATGTGGATAGGTTAGGGATATATTTGAATAGAAACTGTTTAAGTTTCTATTGCTGATTGTTTATAGGAGAGGAGAAACTTACTCTATTATTCTGAGAAGGGTAGAGCTGGCCTGCTGCAGGTGGGGCTCCAAGGTGGCTAGGTACATTGTTCAGTGAGAGATTTGTGTGCCCAGTACATGAAGGAAAAGGAGCTATCTGTCATGTGCACCATTAGAAGAGAAGGAAGGGTGTTCACAACTCAAATTAAATAGAGGACTCTTTGCTTGCCTGCCTCAGGTTGGTTTGCTTTGCTTTGGCTTTTGAGTCAGTCTTGCTAGCCCAATTTGACTGAAATACTCTATGCAGTTCAGCTTCTTCTTGCTCCTCCTTTTCCTCCTCCTCCTCTTCTTCTACTTCAGCTTCCTCCTCCTCCTCCTCCTCCTCCTCCTCCTCCTCCTCCTCCTCTTCCTCTTCCCCTTCTTGTTTATTCTTCTTGGTTTTTTTTTTTTTTTTTTTTTTTTTTTGAGACAGGTCTTCTCTGTATAGCCTTGGCTGGCCTGGCAAGCTCTGTAGACCAGGCTGGCCTCAAACTCAGAGATCTGCCTCTGTCTCCTAAGAGCTGGGATTAAAGGCATGTACCACCACTGCCTGGCCCAGTTTAGAGCCCCTAACAATGGGTTTAATCAATGTGTGAAGTTAGCCTGAGAAACACAAGCAAATGCATGTGAATTGATGGAAGAGATTTCCCTGGATTACCCCTGTGGAATCTGAATTCCACCGTGGAGTCTTTAAACAACCAAAAAATATTTTTAGATATATTTTATATGTATGAGTGTTCTGCCTGCATTTATGTTTGTGTACCACGTTCATGCTTGGTGCCCAAGGAAGTCAGAAGAGGAAAACGGTCTGAATGTGTAAGGAGCTGAACTGGAGACCCTTTGCAAGAGTAACAAGTACTCTTAACTGCTAAACTAACTCTCTAGTCCCATCAGGGTCTTTCTAGATAGAAAGATGGTTATTCCAGATAGCCAGAGAGCTATTTGTTATAGCACAGGAAGAGACCTTGATGAAGACAGCCCTGGATGAGAGACAGTATATCAAAGCTTCATTCCCACTGAGAGGTCAGTGAAGACATCCCATGAGTGACATATGGGCTGTAGGACCTGAGGTCAGGAACAGAAGACAGAACATTTTGGGCAGAAAGAACAGGTTCTGGAGAAGCCCTACATTTTGTGATTTGAGTCTAGCATGTCTGGGTCTAGAAATGCAGGAGGACTTGGTGGGAAAAGATAGGCCTTGGGTAGACCATGTGTACTGGCTAGTTTTATGTGTCAACTTGGCACAAGCTGGAGTTATCACAGAGAAAGGATTTTCAGTTGAGAAAATGCCTCCATGAGATTCAGCGGTAAGGCATTTCTCAGTTAGTGATCAAGGGGGGAGGGCCTCTTGTGGGTGGTACCATCTGTGGGCTGGTAGTCTTGGGCTCTATAAGAAAGTCAGCTGAGCAAGCCAGGAGAAGCAAGCCAGTAAGCAGCATTCATTCCTCCATGGCCTCTGCATCAGCTCCTGCTCCCTGACCTGCTTGAGTTCTAGTCTTGACTTCCTTTCGTGATGAACAGCAATTGGAAGTATAAGCTGATAAACCCTTTCCTCCCCAACTTGCTTCTTGGTCATGATGTTTGTGCAGGAATAGAAACCCTGACTAAGACACCATGTAAGGGCTCATACTTAAGGGTGAGGATGAGAACATTTATCTTAAGCTGTGGAGAGCCACCCAAGGCTGGTTTGAATCAGGAAGTTGGCAGGGTTTCTTGTGGGGCAGCATAATCCCTATTGATATTCTTTGTTGTGTTTAGGGATTCCTTTGTTCTACTGTCTTAATCAATTTAAGGATGGATTTAATCACTTTCTGAAGGTCCTTGAAGAAGATGAAGAGAGATTTTCAATGCCTGGGGCTGGAAGCCTCTGGTTTGCAGGCTTCCTGAATGAGGAGGCTTGCCTTCCATCTGAGGAGGGGGAAGAGATGTGTCTCAGGATTTCTCAGGACCAGACCCACTTCCAAAGCCATGTAACTATGCAGTGTGCATGTTCCCCTGGCTGTTAAATGTGCATAGCTTTTGATGTGTCTTTTCGATTTGATGGTGACTGTAGCTTTTAATTAAGATGGAAGCCATGCTGTGTCTACCGACATACAGTTGTCATCTACAGTTCATCTCACTTACCCGGTGGAAGTCTCATGCTAGTCCTTATGAGCTTTGCCAAACACATTTTTGTTTGTTTTTAATGATTATCATGCTCACGAGAGCAAACTAAGACCAAAGAAACGTTATGACTAAGAGGCGCTAGGATGAGCTGGGGTTGTTGAGTTCTTAGTTGGCTGCCTGCAGCAGTTACTGAGCCCTGTCTGTCAGGAGGCTCTTGTGACTGGGATATCTTTGGCTTGCTGAGCTCACATAGAAATTTTCCATAGACAGCTGTCCCTCTATGGACATGGTGGATTGGTTTCAGAACCCTCACAAGATCCTGCCAAGATCTGCTCATACCCAATGTCTTCTATAAATTTCTGTGATTCTTACATCTGACCTATCATGTTATCCCCTGTTCTGTAAAGCATCAGTAGATGACTTACTAGCTAACACAATATAATGCTGTGTGGAACGTTCTCATGGTGTTCAGGGAGTAATGACAAGAAAGTGCCTGCTTGGTACAGATCCACTGCTGTTTCTGAGTGTTTTCTGGCTGTAGTTGGTTAAATGTTATATTTGGGGTCCGTAGACACAGCACATGCTTCCCACCTTGGGTATAGAACCCTTTTCACTCTGTGAAGACGTGTGTTCTGTGAGGACAGACTTGGGAAAGGGAGTGTCAGATATCATGTTGTTACTGATGAGCTGACAGGTACAGGGTAGTGAAGGACAGGGTACGACTGTCTGATGGTCACATGGCTCCAGAAAGACTACACCAGGCCAAACACTTTCACGTGGGGTTTATTGAAAGAGAGGGCAGAAAGGTGGTGGTGAAAAGAGAAGGGGGCAGTGACATAGCCACAGGCAAAGGTGGGAAGTGGGCCAAGTGGATTCTGGGAACATGGTGGCTGTTGCTTTGGCAACAGGTGTGCCGGTCACCCTGTCATCTAGGTGTGATGTCACTGATTTTGGAGGACCTGATGCCAACAAGCACCTTGTCAGCCTCCACCCCACTGTACTGATCAGAGAGGATTACCCCACACAGGAATAAATGCTTTCTGTTCAGAGAACAAAGACCCAGTCCTGGGACAGGCCTGCTGCCTGAGGAATATAGGGTGCCAAGAAAAAAGCAGAAGAGAAGGTTTTTAGACGTGTGGCCCGTGTGAAAGAGTGTTCCGCTTTTTCCGTGTTCACTGCTTCATAGCAAAGAAACTACAGCCCTTTAAATCCTTCCCAGGGTGAAGGAGGATGTAATAGTGTTGATGATAAAATCATTTTGATATACCTGTTTTCATTTTTTGAGGCTGTGGTGAAGAAATCCAGGCCTTGACCACATGCTGGGAGCTAATGAGGTTTACAATTGGCAGTGCTTAAAGAGCATTAGGGTAATGTATTTAAACATCAGCCACTCAGGGCTGAACTGCTCATCATTTGCGGTGTACAGTCCCCATCCTGCGGAGGAGGCCTTTCTGGCGGCCAATGAGCAAAGTTGTCCACCGTGTTACGGTGGACATGCATTTCAGGTAAACACCTGAAACTCATAATCGAGAGAATTAACCAGAAGCATCTCTTTAATTAAAAGGGGGAAAAAAGGGCCTTGCTAATAATCAACACCAGCCAAAGCAAGGAGCTTAAATGTTCTTCATAGTCATCAGACTCCCAAATTAATCTACCAAAACAAAAGGCCTCATTAACCGCTCTCATTGAATCAGGGTTATTTTCTTTCTCTTTCTGCGGATGTCTGATTAACCCCCTTTCTTTTTGCATTACTCACTGCGTGTTTAATATTTGATGTCTGAAATCATGGAGGGGGTGCATGCAATGTGGTGGCTAGACACTGTCTACGAGGAGTAAATTCAAAAGAATTTTTAAAAAGGTTGATATTATGTTGCTGATGCATTTGAAAATCTTTAGGAATGTCAGATGCCTGGGTTGTATTTTTCTTTTTAATTCCAGAAAGGGTTGATTAGCGACTAGGTACTGATTTCACATCTCATTCATATGTACCTACACCCTCCCCCACCACTTCCTCTTCTGCTCCAAGCCCTCTTTGGGAGAGTTTTGATGAAAGGACCTGGACATAGGTGGGGGGGAGGGGATGTCAGGGAGTTTCTTTTGCACCTGGACTGCTAACTGAAGACATGCTGAGGTCAGGACTCTCGGGAAGGTGGAGAAAATCCATTCTGTAGGTAGGAAAGAGAAGACGATTGGCTCTAGACTAAGAGATTTGCTGTTTGTAAGAACATGGGGAATTCTGGACATGTTCAGGGTGTAGTCAGTGGACCCCTGGAAGCCCACTGACCTTTTCAGGAGCCCGGGAGGTCAGAACTGCTCTGCACGGATATGGCAATGCAGCCTACTCTCATATGAGCAGGCGTCTCAAAGACTGAATTTCAGATGGTGAACTTGCTAGTCTTGCCACCCGTTGTTGGCAAGTCCCCAGATTCCTGCTGAAACCTGACCCCAAAGCTATGAATTTAAGAGGTGGGACTTTGGGAAAGTCACCAGGGCAATGGCTCCTGGATGGGGTTAATGATCTTATAAAAAAGACTTGAAGGAACCTGTCCACTCCTCCCACCATGTGAAGAAAACAGAAGGTACTGACCGTCTGTGTGGAACAGGTCTCTACTAGACACTACTAGGTCTACTGGCATTCCTTAATCTTCCAGAATTGTGAGCAAAACGTTTCTGTTGTTTAGCAGTCTGAATGAAGTAAGACAGTTGCCAAGCCAGTGAGTTGTCATTGTCTTCTTTAGCACACAGTAACAACAACAACAATAATAATTTTGCTTCAGGAAGTCCATGAAGTATAAAAGTTACTGACTTCTTAAATTCTCAAACATAACGCTGGGTGACCAAGTGGGAAGTACACATAAGAACTTACATACTTATACTTTGATAGTTGAGAGAAAGTGATTAGTTGAGTTAATAGCTGAATTAATATTTTTATAGGAATTTTTTACCCCAAGAATGAATTATTTAAAATAATTAAGTTTTTTTCATGTGATAGATTCCCAATATTGAAGATTTTTCCTAATGTTACTGGCAATAACACTAATGAAAGTAGGTTTTTAAATGTGGTAATGAGACATCCCCAGTGTCTGGAAGATCTATATAACTTCAGGGGACAGTATTTCCAGTTGCTCTAAAAGAATCCCAGATGCATAAAGAAACTACTCAAGCAGAGCAACACAGCACACATGAGTTTTAAAGGAACAGTGGAGAAAGGGCCACACAGCTTCAACTAATCCCTAGGAACTTTTGCTTGGTGATGTTGGTGTTAGAGTAAAGAATGGCATCCCAGGTTTCTGAAAGGGCCATTAAAGCCCGACTTTCTTCTCTTATTGTGAATCCTTGTGACCCTGTAGTCTTTGATATTCATCAAAACAGCTTATCTCTACAGATTGAATGCACTGGGTTTCTACTGAGATGTTAAAAGAATTTTCAGATATAAATATTCTTTTTCACTAAATCTTTTGTTTAAAGACATAGATATCTAACAAATATTTATATTACCATTTTATAGACTTTTAATTAATAATATACACACTTAAAACTTCTCAGTTTTAACTTCTAATAGTATGGTAGATACGATCCTTATAAATAAAAGCTTTGTGGGATCTAAGCAACTTACAGGCTACTGAGTTATCCCAGGACAGATTTGATTGCTGACCTAGGGAGAAGAATGGAAAGGAAGGTAGAGACTAGAGTACTGTACTGGAGACCAGGCAGGTAGATTTAGAAAGAAGTTTCCTTCTGATTTCAGTGATTTCTTTTTTTTTTTGTCCTAGAAATCCATGAGTGGGAGGTGTAGGTTGACGTATTGGCTGTTTATGGAAAGAATGACACTCTTGAGTCATCTTGACTAGGATGAGTGGATAAGAGACAGCAAGACTAGGCAAAATCCATCGGAGGGCCTACCGAGGACTGTCATAAAACTGAACCTGAGACCAGTGAGTGTATGTACTGAGACCAGTGAGTGTATGTACTGAGACCAGTGAGTGTATGTACTGAGACCATTGAGTGCATGTACTGAGACCAGTTAGTGTATGTACTGAGACCAGTTAGGATATGTACTGAGACCAGTTAGTGTATGCACTGAGACCAGTTAGTGTATGTACTAGCTGCCCTTTTCATCACTGGGACAGAAGCAGCTTACTTCTTTTGGCAGGAAGGAGGACAGGAGGAAGGACTTCCTTTTGTTGGTTTCAGGAGATAGCATTTGTTTATCAGGGAGGGTAAAGTAACTGAGCATCTCTGTCTGATAGTGCCATCTGTGGTGACAGGAGCTGGAGGCACAGCTTGATCACAAATTGATGGGTCAGCATGCAGAAAGATGGGAGAAGCTCAGAAGTGGATGCCACCTTCAAGGTATGCCACAGAGACTCAGGCTAGGTAGTCAGTCTACGTCCCAATGGTTCCATGACCTTTCAAACCAGCGCCTCCCCCTAGCTGGTGGCCAAGTGTTTAAACACGCAACCCTGTGGGGATCATTCCACCTTCAAACTACACAGTAGTGCTATGTTTCCCTACAGTTCAGCCGCTCCAGCCCCGGTATGGGTTAGGTGTAGCAAGGGTGGAGTCCAGAGTATGGGACATTTCATAGAGGTATGGGACACACAGGGAACAATTTTAGTATAGTACATATTTTCTGTTTTTTGGGGGAGGAGCTAGTACTGGGCATTGAACACAGGCCTTGTGGATGCTAAGCAAACACTTTATCACTGAGCTACACTCCCAGTTGGATTTATTTTCTGTAGGGGACAGAGCAAATGGTGGGGTTAGAGCACTTAGAGGTGATACTAAAGTATAGGCTTAGTGACTCACATTGTTCAGTGTGGATAGAAGCTCCTGACGTTGGGGCAGGGAGGGAGAGAACAAGACAACGAAAAGACAATGCGTGAAAAGCAGGAAGCACAACACTGAGAATACGGAGTTCTTGGTAATGTTAAAAGCCTTGTTCTGACCATGGAGTGGGCAGCTAAAAGGGGGAGAAAGCGAGCCTAGCAAAAGTGACGTTAATGTGACTCGGAGGGCCTTGGTGTGGGAAGTGTCCGGGTTTTAAAGAATCAATAATGTATAGCAACTATTTTGATTTGAAGGTAAATATATTAGAATTTTTGAGGACTTAGGTAGCAGTGGAGTTGGAGTCAGTGCTAGCCTGGTGCCACAAAAGATGTGTTTGGAGAGGAGCTGAGGCTGGTGCTGAGAGCCATGGTGTGCTGTGGAGATTCCCCCGGACCGCACACACTGGAATGGCAATACAAAATTATAAGAGAAAGGAAATCAAATGTAACCACTCTTACACAAAGCTAGTGTCAGTATTAGAGCAGGGTGTGACAGTTTCATTAAAAATGACATTCACTGAAGCTGTGAGGAGGAGTTCCTGAAGCAAACTGCCCTGGTTTGCATGTGTCCCCCAAAGCCCATGTGTTGGAAATGTATACCCAAGGCGACAGTGTTGAGGGGTGGGCTCTTGAAGCATGAAGCTCTCTGGAGTGGGCTAATGATGCTAGCTAGCATGGGAAGGTGGTTTTTATAAAGTGATGAGACTGGCCTTCCCCTCTTCGTGGATATGATAACTTCTCCTATACTAGAACACAGCCAGAAGCTCTTAACAGGCACCAGTGCTGTGATCTGGAGCGCCCCCCTCCTCCTGTCCCCAGCCTTCAGCAGGGGAAGTGCAAATCTGCTGTTTATAGATGGCCCAGTGCCACAGCAGTTTAAAAGATAGAAACCACTAGGGGACTTAGGGCTTAATAAGGTTCCCTCTGGTTCATGAGTCACTTCCCAGAGTAAACTGTACATGGCGGGCTTTAGGAAAGCCTTTAGGAGGAAGACTTGAGTTGCAATCTGATATAAAAGTTTGGAGGTTATCAGTTTTGAGTGGAAAAAAGGCAAAAGCTGAAAGCTTTTCCTGCCTCAGCCTCCCAAGTGTTGGGGTTTTAGGAGTATATCCCTTTGCTTAGCTCCTTAATCTTTTTCATGAGCAGTTGTATAGAAACTTAGCTGGCAAGTAGGCCGCCATTAACTTTGAATGACCGCGACGTTTTCAGTGAGTGGGTGGAGGTGAGTTTTCAGTTCACGTTACTATTTCTAACTCACAGATAAGTTAAATTGATACACTCAATTCAAAGTAGTTTTATCTCTTTGGTTTTCTGTTTGTCTCTTTTCCATTGAAAATCCTGGTTGCTGGCAGCACTCACATAATTGCATCTTTGCATTATGTAGATGTTCAAATAATAACACCTGTGTTGCTTCTAACAATTAGCTATTGATGAAGATTCAGATTTCTTTTCAGCTGTTTGTGCTTATACTGTATCCCATGAAACCTACACAGTTAAAGCGCTGTGTTCTAGAGCAGTTGAAATAATCCATTGCTCTGTGTGGTTTTGCCACTGAGTTGATATATGCTTAAGTTCATTCGTTTCAGTTTGTTTTCAATTTTTAGGCATTCTTTTCTTTCTTTTTTTTTCTGGGGGGGGGCTCTTTGGACTTAATTGCATTTTGCATATGTAAAACATATGCTCCCAATGTCTAGACTGTTTCGTAGAAGGAATGTCTGCGGGGAGGCCTGACTCAGGTCTGTTCTCCACTGCATGCCCTCCTCTCAGGAGTCACTCTTTCTCCTTTAGTCTTTAGTTTCTCCTGCCACAGAATTCTTCTCTTCCTCAATATGTGGATTGATATTAATATTCATGTTTATGCTAGCTTCTCAAACAGAACAGACAGTTAATAAAAGCTCTTTCTCCATCCTGCCTTACAGACACACACTCTGGAAAGAGTGTTTTCTATACACTTGCGTGGGTATTACGTTCTCCAAAGAAAGAGTCAGTAGGTATAGTTTTACTATATAGAATCAGCTCTTAGTTATGGCGCCTGAGTTGTCCCACTGTCTCACCCATGTGCTGGCTGGAGACTGAGGAAAGCCAGTGGTGCTGTGGTAGTTTATCTTCTGAGGCCAGAGGCTTAAGAGATCTGTGAACTGGCACAAAGGCTCAGGACCGCAGTGAGTATGGGATCCTGTGCCCACGTAAGAAGCTGGATATGGTTCTGTGTCTGTAATCCCAGTGCTGGGAAGGCAGAGACAAGGTTTCTGCGGCTTGCTAGCCACCTCGTCTCCATGAACGTTAGTGTAGGTTAGTCTAAGCTCTAGGTTTAGTGAGAGACTCTGTCTCAAAAATAATGTGAAGGATTGAGGAGGACACCCAATGTCCTCTGACATGTATGAGCACTTGCACACAGATGATGCCCTCGAAAACACACGCACGCACGCACGCACGCACGCACAGAGTAGCTCTCCATCTGTGGTGCGTCCGTGTTCCAGCTCAAGTGCTCAGCTAAGAGACCATGATCTTCTTGTTTGCTCATAAATATTTGTTCCATTCAAGCCCCTGGTGATTGGATAATGCCCACCATATTAGGAGCCAGTCCATCTAGGAAAATGCCAATCTTATCCTTAGATACACCCCAAAGCAGGGTTTCGTCTTGGCTCCCCATATCCTAATTGAGTTGATATAGAAAACAAACAGTTGTTAGAGAGATCTGGACACAATATGGCATTTACTGAATTGCCCTTCAGCGTTGCTCCTAAGTGCCTCTGTTTGTTTACACTTCTTAGGATTGCTTTGATGTTTGTTAGTTCCTATTATTGTAATACACATGTATTTATGTATGTATGTATGTACGTATGTATGCATATATGTATGTATGCATGCATGTATTTGTAACTTCTGATATCTCCCTGATTTGGGGGGGTCCTTCTACATGATCCTTATAACCTTTCTTCCACGTGAAGAACAGTCTTTCCTGATTAGACCCACTGCCCGCTAGCTTCTCCTTCTGTAACCCTCGGCTAAAGAAGTGCCTGTTCAGGCCCTTTCAGTTAATTTCTCTGCTCATTCATTCTTCAGCCACTCTCTGCAGGTTTCTCTGGCTGCTGGATTGAATTTGCCCTTGTTATGTAGGCGGACTCCAGTGATAATATCAGCCCGCAGGTCGATGTGGGCGGTCCACCACACCTTCTTGTAACATTTTCTCTTTACTCTCCGCGCACACACACATGCTTGCCCGCTTTCCTTTCGCCTGCTCCATCTCAGCCTCCGTTTCTGGGGTCCTCTATCTCCCTAGTTTTCACTCATACTTTCTGGGTTTTCTTAAATATTCAATACTGTCTATGTTGACATCTTCAGGCCACTTATCTCCTATGAAGTATAGTTCTCCTTTTGAGGCTCCTGTCCTGTTCCCAGCACCCCTGCAAGGGACCTGACGTGGAAGCACATTGAAGAAACTTCGTCATTCCTTGGTACATCCCTGCTGATTCTTCATCTGTGGTTTATATTTGCTTAGTTCCTGCCTTCTACAGAAGTAAATGCAGCTTTGTCTCCTTATACCCTTCATGGTTCAGGTTACTAATTTGAAATTAGTTTTTAGATTCATTAAAAGTAATAGATTTTTTTTTTCTTCAGAAACAAACTAGCCAAGCCTTGAAAGAACCTGATAGCTGGCAGAAAATGCAATTCAAGATTTCTGGTCTAGTGTTTGCCCCATTCAGTATTTTATTTATTTATTTTTAAGACAGGAAGTGAAGAGTCACTAACTTCAGGAAGGGAAAACAAAGCATAAAAAGGCTGAGGTTTCTCTTTTATCTGGAGAAAGAAGCTTCAGAGCCTTGTAGCTTAATTTTCTTTGCAGAGATAGGAGGAAGCACTCTCAACAGCTTCCAATACTGCTCATACCAGGGCTGCTCCCGTTGCAGTCTCAGGCCTTGAAAGCTTGGCTGTGTCATGAGATTATTAGAAACTGGGCTTTCGGACATATGCGTGTGTGGTGAGGGGCGGGGCTGAGCACGGGTCAGCTGGGCAGACCCATTTCCTTCTGTTACCTGTTCTTTGGCCTTCCTGGGATAAAATACAATGGAAACTTAAATAGGCCTTGGTTTAAGACAGTCCTAATAAACTCTTGTGATGATTTTAAATGAAATCTACATCTCAGGGTGACCCCTGTTATAGGAGATTCTCAGAACATTTTGTTGAGATTCTTTGTATAATAAAACATAATTTTGTATGGAAAATTCACATTTTGGGGTCCAGATTTCTGTCAATTTTAAAGCAAAATTTGTTCCTATAATGAAATGTTAATCCTTATGAGACCTAGGAACAGAGTGGAAGGAATGTTTTCTTTATTGTGAACTTTAGGTAAAAATCTAGAAATAACTACTTAATCAGAATTTTATAAACATAAAGCCACTTTTTGATTTTACTTTTCATTCCTGATTTTTTTTTTTTAGGTTGTTGGGCTACCCTTCCCAGCCATTCCAGTTGATGCAGTTCAGCTGTGACTTGATTTAAAATTTTAGCTGGGTCTGTGGCACCACTTAGGGGGCATGGCCATAGCTCCATCTGACTTGGTTGAGTCCTATACTCCTATACTCCTTGGCTGTGTTTTGTTCAGAGATGTATTTACCTTTGTAATTAATTAATTAACTTTACATTCCAATTGCAGCTTCCCCTCCCCCTTTCTTCTCAGTCCCTCCCTCTCACCTCTCCAACAGTTTGTTTCTTATTAATTGCTTTGTAGAAACGTCCATTCAAAGTAGATACTTTGGTATCATTTTTTGGTATCTCTTTACAATGCAACGACAGAGAAAAAGTCATGGTTGTGGGTATAGGCTGAGAGGTTGAGTTTATGTGCAGTCATGATATGTCTCAAAAGCCACATCATTCTGTGATTTGGGAGGGGTAGGCCAATTGGGAAGAGGTGTAGATGTCATTTGAGACAGTTTACAACAAGAAACACACTGTTTCTGTACATACAGATGCTTGTTCATGGTGCCATAGGATAACTTCTTTACATATTTTGCCGGATGGCTACTTATGTTAAGTCGGGCAGTTTTCTAGAACCCTGCACAAACCAGTTGCTCCTGTAATTGAAACTATATGGCACTTCACTAAATGTTGAGTATTTAAAATATTTTAAGTATGTGAGATAATTGAGATGATGGATACATAAATTAGTTTCATTATGTTAATGATTTCAGAATGTGTATGCATTGGAAAATAAGTTGCATGTCTTCGGTGCGTGCAATTTTCAGGAGTTAATTATGCCTTAGTCCATCTAGAAGTATGCTCTAGGTGATGCATGAAACAGCTCATGCTTTCTATGTGCTTCTAAGCCTCTTGCTTTCTAAGCACCTTCTTTAAATTTCTTTTGTTGCTGAAGATGGGTGCTTCCTCTCTCTCTCATTCCTGTTTGAAAAGAATGTAACACTTTGATCCTAGACTTAGTAGATAGTTTTTTGCAACACTGAGTAAATTGAAAACACCTCACCCTTCTCTGTTTGCATGGGATGTTATGACTGTGTTGATGAGAAGTATTGTCCCTGGAACTTAGTCTGAATTTTCTTTTGACCAGAAATTTGTGCAAATTCAATTTAGGATCAACACATGGGTACTTTTTCATGTTCTTAAATATAGAAAATCACAATCTATTTTAAACTTATTGTAACTGATGGAACACTTGTTTACCCGGGTAAAATGACTCTATGCAAGTCATATATTGAAGTTCATGTTAATGTTTGCTATTTAATGACACCTAATGATATTCAATGAAGGGTTATGCTGAACTGGAGAGAAAATGTGTTACCCAGGCAACTGCCTCTGGCAGGCTACAGACTCAGGCATATGGCTCTATAGTACACATTATTTCAGCATCTTTAAGCATAAAGAACCACACATGTAATTGACTGTGAAAAATTACTGCTCAGTTACTGTATTGTATGGTCACAATAGAAGCAAATGAATACGTCATTGTTGTTAGAACAAGTCTGTTGGGAATCACTCGTAGACTCTACTATTTAAGAAGCAAAAATACAATAAGAAGAAAATAGCTGGTTTAATTAACGTGTAAAAATTGGGTTAATTTGAATTCAGCTGGCACAGCGGATATTAACGTTAGATTTGGGGTGGTTTTCTGGCCCAAGACCATGTACTTTTATTTCTTTTGTCCACATCGTGAATCACTTCATGTTTTTAAAATGATAGGGGCTTTTCCTGTCATTTACATTTTGCCTTGCCTGAGGTTTGTATTACGCTCACACCAAAAGCGAGTTTGGTGTACTTTTATCCCAAACCTAGGAATCACAATTGAATGAAAGAAAATGCTATTTTGTAAGTAATTTAAAAATGCTTCTCATGGGAAATCAATCTAACTTGATTTAATATGTTTAAGCATTATTTCAGTTGATGCTTATTATTTATACTTTCTAAAGTAGAGTGACGAAACGGGAGTTTGCCATCGACAGATGCAAAAACAAAACAACAAAACAAACAGAAACCAAAAAAATCAAAACAAAAAAACCCCAACTAACCAAGCAAACAAAAAACCCCTAGCCTATTTGCCCTTGTGACTTCCTGTGTATGTTTAGGGGCCTTTTATTAGTTATAGAGTACTGTTTTAATTATTATTACTTGGGTTCAGAGACTGAGAAAAACCCAAGGAGAACAGCAGTGTTTTCCAGTAAAAGTCATTCTGCTCAATTTTGGTTTTCGTTAATATGTTTGAGCAGAGGCACAGCGGTCTTTTACTGAAATTCTCCAGGAATGAAATCCCTCCTCTGTTGCACTGGACTGAGTCTCTGATGCTTTAGGAGCTTTTCATCTCTCAGCCCAGGGAGCTGCAGTTTGATAGGCAAAGAGTTTGCAGAGTGTGTTGGTTGGTCTCTGTGCATTTAAAATGGCTGATTATTCAGAGTGAATCTCGATAAAGTAGCAAGCCCGTTGGAACATTCAGCCAGTAAGTATACCAGTGGCCACTGGACAGCTAGTTGAGTCTGCCTTCCCACTTGAGCTTCTCGTTTTCTACTGTATTCTTTTCTCCTCATGACAAATAAAAGTCTCCCTCGTTTGTTCGCCCTTCGCTGCCTGCCCACTCTGTTTTTGGAGGGAAGGCAAGACAAGAACCAGAGACTAGAGAATCAGCAACCTTAGTGGCTACTTAGAGCCGGCTGACAGATGGCTCACCTGCTGGCTTTTCAGTGAGTGATTGCTTTGCTGTGGCTTAATCTTCCCATTAGCATTCATTTGCTATTTAATAAAGTTGAAGCCTTCTCATCCAGCCTTAACTAAAGAAGAAGAAAAGATGTAGGAATCAGTGCTTTAAAAAACTCTGCAGTTAGCGTTAAATCATTGTTCCAATAGGCTGTCTGGCTACCCTCCCCTCCTTCCTTAGAGTCTTCTTAAAGACTATATAGTAATTAACATAAGGGCTTCATAGTGAGCTGATTTTTTTCTTTCCCTTGTTAGCTCAATGCGTTTCTTCTTAAAAGTCTTTGGGTAATCTTAAAATATTAATAATGTAATATATATATATATATATATATATATATATTTGTGATGTATATTTATCACTCTGCTCTCAGTATTTGTAAATATATGCAATTGGAATAATGTAATATTTGATAAGGTAACTTTTCAGGCTTTTTCAAAAACATCTTTACGTTTTTATGTGCTGTGGATGAATGTTGGCCTGCTTGTATGTATGTGAACCATGTGGATGCCTGATGCCTGTGGCAGCCAGAGGAGGGTGCTGAGCCATCTCTCTGGCCCCAGATTTTCAGGTTTTAGAAATGACATTTTCTACCACTGATAGCTACTTATCGAGAGACTGTGGAGACAGAATTTGTCTCTAGTTTAGAAGGCTTTCTTTCGGTGTTCTTTTTTTTTTTTTTTTTTAGGATGAAATTGGCCACAGTCAGACCTTTTTTATACCTCAAAGTTTGAAAGGGAGAATGTTGGGGATGTGGCTTGGACATGGTGACAGATTCCCCCAAGGTCACAGGCAGTAGTTACCTAATAGGGAAAGAAAGAGAGGATGGCATATAAAAATCGAGTTGGTAGAAGACATGATTTTGTGTTAACTGTCGGCAAAGGAGAACCCCAAGAGAGATGAGTCCTATTGGTCTACGATGCTTGGTTACCAACCTCTGGCACGGAAAGGACTGTTGAAGGTACAGGAATGTCCGTCCCCTGGTTGACCCTGTCAGTCCAAGTAGCTTGAGTGTTACTTGGAGTGGCCCTTTAAGGCTGTGGGCACCTAGGTAGGGTTGTCAGTGTAGATGAGTCACTCACTGTGGTAAGCTCACAGTTATGAAAGCTTATATATTTTTCTGCCATTGCCAATATGGAGGCAGTGATGTATGCAGAGGTGGTATTTATAGAGCAAATTCATGATAGCAACACAGTAAAATCAGTAATAAAAATCTTTAATAGCTTTTTAGAGCCAGGCAGTAGCCTGCCTGATTGAATGGTATGTGATCCGCCAGGTTTCATTGGAGCCAATGAATTTAAATAGGCCCTTGGCAAACACTCCAGTGTGAGGTTTGAACCAGAGTTCAGTTGAGCTGTGAGTCAATCACACTGGCCTCCAGCCGGATGAAGCCAAGCCCATGCTGGAGTCAGGGTGGACGTGGGAAGATTCCCTGAGGCTAGAGGACCCCCACTAGGGAGAGGAAAGGCAGGCAAGACAGACACACCCCTCGTGGACTAGGAGAGGAGCCCATTGGGCAGTGAAGCGAAGGTAACGCTAGAACTTGGTCTAGTCTCCACCTTATTCCTGCTGGCTTAGAACATAAATCAAACAGAGCACCGTTTATTCTTATGAACATGTTTTAAACACCTGCACCTCAGTTAAAACCTGCATATGAATTTGCATAATTCGGGCTGAGAGGCCTTCATAGGCTCTCTGACCATCAGCCAGCCTGTTAAATAAGAGTGTTTATGTGTGATCTCCCTTGTCACCGAAGTAATGGGCAGTTTGCATATCCTTGGTGACCTTAAGCCCTTATCAGTCTTCTGACTACCACTGTCCCTGCAGCCACAGACTTCCAGGTAACATCGAGGGGGCATGGGGCCCTAACTGGACTTCCAGTACAGGCTCCTCCAGACTGCCTTAGCAAATACATCCTGGATGTGGCCACATTCTCTCTGCTGCTGTCAACAAGAGCCGCTTGGTCTATGTGCTATTCTGTATTGTCTCAAGGGGTCTTTCTAACTCTGGCAAGACATGTCACTCCCCTGCATACTCTTTATAGTGATGCTGTTTGTATGTACACGGGTATAAAAGTCTTTAAATGGCCTTGCTCCTCTTTCCTTTAGTGACTGGCTGTCTGTCATCTTACCCCAAGGAGGCTAGCTAGTCTTGAATTTTCTTGGGTCCCTTGCATAGTTCCTATATCCCTTCGTTGACCGTTCAGAAAAGCATCCCCATGTCTACTCTGAATTGCTTGTTGATTCTCGGTCTCCACAGGCTAGAAGCACAGGAGTTGGGGCTCATCACACCAATGAAGAAGAGGCTCCAGGCCTGGGACTCCAGCACAGCTCTCAGGCACCTGTCTGCTTTATTCCTTGCATTTTGTCACATGATTCTGGAATGATCTTTGTGCTCATTGCTTTACCCCTCCACTAAAGAGTGATTCCTAATGACCCAGATTCTTTTAATTGCAGTCATTTATGTCTAGGACATACATGACCTAGAGTAGGAACACTGTACCTATCCATTGTGTTATTTGCAAGGCATTCAAGGAACAGAGCTGGAAAAGCCAAGAAGCTATTAAAAGATGTTAACAATGTAGAGCCCATAGCTCTTTATTGGGACTCAGAGAGTCAGATTCTAATTGCTGCTGCTGCTTCTTCCTCTCCCTCCTCCTCCTCTTCAGGACCACAGTACTTGAACATGGGTGGTCCTGGAACTCTGTCTGGAGTTAGATTTGACTGTTTTACTTTTATCTCTGCCACTAATCCTGGACAATTGCCTGGCTTCTGTTGCAGCGCACAGAAGGGGGGGAATAAGCAGAAGTTATTTTTGGGAAGCCCTCTTGTGGTTAGGAATCGGAGTAAAGTGGTAATTGGATTTTGATATGGTGCATTGTCTACACTCAAACTTCCTAGAGTGTGAGCAGATCAGAGCCTCCTGCACAGCTGTGTACATTCTCGTAGCCACAGAACTGGCCTGGAGATAGGAGCTGGGAGAAGATGAAAGGACCACATGGGGTCTCAGCCTCTGCTGGGTGGGAATGAGCCCCAGCAAGGAGGAAGAGGAGACTTACCCACCTTGGATAATTGAAGTTCCTGTGATGCCCTACAAAGCATCTGTTTCTTTTTTCAGTCTCTCCTCCCTCTCTCCTTCTCTCCTCTCCCTCACCCCTCCCTCTCTCTCTCTTCTCTGATTCTATCAAGGCTTGGACTTTTGCTGTTTGCTTTTGTATAAATTTAATTTTTTTTTCTTGTTGCAAAAACTAGTATGGTCTATGTGTTATTTGGAAATAAAAAATAGAAAGTATGAGCAGGAAAGAAAAAAAAAAGAAAAAAGGTCTTATATTTTAAATAATTTAATGACAGATATGTACGGTTAACACTTTGATAGGCATGGTTCAAATTTTGTTCAGAATTGTGCTTATATAAATATTTTTGTCCTTTTTTTTTTTTTTTTTTTTTTTAGCAAAATGGAGTAACGTTATTTTGCTTTTAATTTTAGAGTGTTTTTTGATTACAGCTATTTTGGGATAGATGCGTGTGAGTGTATGTGCGAGGGCACAGGATAATCTATAAGAATCTCTCCTTTCACCATTTTGGTCCCAGGGCTAAAGCTCACTTCTTCAGGCTTGGAGCAAGCACTGTTGACCTGTTGAACCCTCTGGAGCTGGATTTTTTTGAGCCTGGGGTCCCACCCGATAGCACAGGCTGTCCTGGGATTCCCCCTGGAGTTTAGGCTCAAATCTTTCTTCCTTTGGCTCCTAAGTGCTCCGGTGGCACGCAGGTACCGGCAGGCCCTGCTAATGGAATCAGTGTTTAAGTGAGTTTTATCTTAATGCTATGGGTGTGTTTATAACATTTTTGGTGGATAGATAGTACTGTATATATAAATATTCTTTTAGGAAATCTAGCACATATTTATGTTGAATTTTTTTTTAAAGTTTTTCCGCTAATAACAGTGAGTGCTCTGTGAGGATTCCTGGGAGCAAATCATCTACCCATTCACTAGCTTCTCCCCTAGGATAAATTTCCAACAGTGAGATCGTGGTGTCAAAGAATGTGCCGGATAGTTTTATGTCAACTTGACACAACCTAAAGTCATCTAAGAAGAAGAAACCTCAATTAAGAAAATGCCTCCTGCCTGGCAGTGGTGGCGCCCGCCTTTAATCCCAGCACTTGGGAGGCAGAGGCAGGCGGATTTCTGAGTTCGAGGCCAGCCTGGTCTACAGAGTGAGTTCCAGGACAGCCAGGGCTACACAGAGAAACCCTGTCTCGAAAAACCAAAAAAAAAAAAAAGAAAAAAGAAAAAAGAAAAAAAGAAAGAATGAAAATGCCCTCCATAAGATCTGGCTGTAGGCAAGCCTGCAGAGCATTTTCTTAATTAGTGATTGGTGGAGGAGGACCCAGAGGTTGTGGGTGGGTCCATCCCTGGGCTGATGGTCCTGAGGTCTCTAAGAAAGCAGGCTGAGCAAGTCATGGCTGGCAAGTCAGTAAGCAGCACCCCTCCCTGACCGGCATCAGCTCCTGCCTCCAGGTTCCTGCCCTGTTTGAGTTCCTGTCCTGACTTCCTTCAGTGATGTGGAAGCATACACAAATAAACCCTTTTCCTCCTCAACTTGCTTTGGTCATGGTGTTTCATCACAGAAGTAGAAACCGTAACTATGACAAAGAATAATGACATTTTAAGACTCTTGTTCTGTTTCCAAATTGTCCTTAAGAGATGAGTACTTGATATTGGCTACCCTTCTTTGTCATCTAGGCCTTGCTGGTTCTTTGGATCCTATAAACTCATCCTCACATCTAGTTCTTTTCCTTTCAACTCATTTGCGTATTTTGGAGAATGCGTGGACTTGTCAATAAAACTAATGGGCCTTGACTACCAGCTCGGATGTGTGCATCACAGCTCCATGTTCTTGCACCCCAGCAAGCTGATTCCCTTTGTGTCTCTTCATCTAGGCCTTTCTTCTTTGGTTCCTGGTTTACTTGCTGCTCTTCTGGCCCACCCGTCTTGGGGAGTAGAGATAGCCCCGTTTCATCCCAGTGTTCTTAGCACTCGCCTCTGCCTACCTCACAAACAGGGAAGCATAGAAGCCATTCTGCAGTGTGTCAGTCACTTCCCAGCTTTGTGCTTCACCTCAGCTCTGCCGCAGGCTCATTTTTCTGCATTCTCTCCTCTCCCTGTCTCTTCACACTGAGACTGACCCCATGTTCCCCATCCAGTCTTTCCTCAGATTTCAGCACAATTTCCTCGTCTCCTCTCTCAACACAACACCAGTCTTTCTCTGTGAACATACTGACCTGTGTCTAGTTCTCTGTCGCTACTGCCTTTCTCCTTTCCCATAACAACATAGCTTTTGATCTGAGCTCTTTTATATGAGACTAAGAGCTGTTCATTGCACAGTCTTCCCAAAGTTTTACTGAGATTAAAAATAAAAGGTGGTTGTATTTTGGTAGGTAGCCATCTACTATCTGTTTATTTGATAGTGTCTGCTTCATCATGAACTGTAACAATAGATTCTACTTTCCTTTAGCATGTGCTAATTAAAACAGAAATGGGGCTCCATTCTAACCCGTTCACATGCAATCCATTTTTTAAATTGATCTTTTTAAAGATGTATTTATTTAATGATTGTGTGTGTGTGTATGTTTTGCCTGCATGTATGTGCACTGTGTGGGAGTCTGGTGCGCAGGAGGACAGAAGAAGGCATTGGATCGCCTGAGACTGAAGTTACAGATGGTTGTGAGCTCTATGTGCGTGCTGGGAATTGGACAAGAGCGACAAGTATTTTAGCCCCCAAGCCAATCTTGCCTTACTCAAACCATTTTTATCCCAGCTCCTCTTGGGCTGAGTGTTTTACAGTGGTGTACAGTGTCTGGGCTGTTTTATCTGGACTTGAAGCATCTGGAGAATCACCACTGTTGTATGTGGTCGAGAAGAACAGTGGCTCTGGTGCACTAGAAATTCTGAATGACACGCAAGAAAAATGTCCTGGTTATTTAGACACCTATTGTCCCTAACCTGTGAACCATGTCATGATATGTGACTTCTGTGTGTCCTTCCACATCCATTGGCTGGATCCTACTGTTAGCTGTGAGTGAGTGCAGACATAGAATACCTCTCAATACATACTTGTCATGGAGTTAATCAGAGTTATGTGATTATTTTAAAGGCCATCTAACATACTGAAAGAAGGTTTGGCAGTTGGGGGTGGTGGGAAAGGAAGCCAGTGAGCTCAGCAGCCAGGTCTGAACTTGATGAAGCTTGTATTCTTCCTTGTAACTTATGTTAATACCCATTAAACCTGTAAAGTAAGGTTGAAGCAGTGTTTATATGAAAATATAGATGTTTGTGGAAACCCTGCTGCAAGTGAATACAGTACTGTGTAATTATTCCCATGGTCTTCTGGTCAGATTACCTGGAAAATCCAGAATGATCTTGATGAACAATAGTACATTATGATTTCATGGTTCCTCTGTATACCTCCTACATAGAGGTATAATGCTTGTATCTAATAGGATTACCAAATTACATACCTTTTTGGTATCAGTAACATGCCTAAAATACCGGTCTTCACTGGCCAGTTATGGTTTTGAAGTGACATTAAGTCGGCAGAGAAGAACCTGTTACACCCTGACAGAGTCTCCGGGCTTTTTAATTATTCTGAGGCAGGCAAGATGCTCTTTTTATTGAATTTGAAGCCTTATTCAGTCCACAGAACAAGAGTTTCTTTTCTATACCCCACACAGTGTGGCTCTCTTGATGAGCTTGGTGTCTTTGCAGGTTGATTTAGCACTGTGTTTGCTTGTTGTCTCAGCAGGATAATCCCCTCCTCCTGCTGCCCACTGGCCTTCTCCTGGTGGACAGACAGGGTGGATGCAAGGCTTCTGATAGCTGCCCAGCAAGTAGAGGGGCCAAGGAGTGAGGCACATGGCGAGGAGGAAGCAGACACAAACAGTTATCCCATTCCCTGCAGTCCTTTGGGGCGGGTGGGCCAATCGATGGGATACCTCAGAGGTATCCTCTATTAGGACATTCTAAGGAAGATGACCAGAGATACTTATCACAGTTTCAGCCCAGCCTTCAGTAACTCTTCTTTAACCCCTTTCCACCCAGGTCTTTTGTTTCCAACTTTTGCTTCTATATAAAGTATTCTCAGGTGCTGTAACCAAGTACTAAAAACGGTATGTCTTAGACTTTCTCAAAGTTTACTTTTTCATGTCCTGGATGGTAGAAGGTGTGAAGGTTGCTGATAAGACTGAAAGAATCTATTCTGTGCCTTTCTTCCAGCTCCTGGGTGATGTGGTTGGTGTGCCAGCAATCTCTGGTGCTCCTTGACTTAGTGTAGACCCATAACAGTGACCTCTTCCTCTGTCCTCACACAGTGTCCCCCCACCACTGTGCATGTGTGTCCAGGTTTCTAATCATTGGGTCAGCTCATCATCCTACCCCAGTAGCTTCTCATCCCAGCTAACCATAGCGGCAAGAGCCCTTGTCCACGTAGGCTCATATGCTAGGCTCTGTGGTTTAGGAATTTGGAGAGACGCCATTCTTTCCATACCACCAGTAACAGAACTGCCTGTGCTCAGGTGATACCATCACGGAACTGCAGAGCCTCTTCCCCTCCAAAGCTCCCATGGTCATTGTCCTTTGGTAGTGTTTCTGTCACCTCTCTTAGCCATCATTCTACAGGGAGGCATGGTGGCTTCCTGGTCTCCGTCTTCTGCTTATCCTCTGACGTCGTTGACTCCTGACCAACGTGGTCACCGTGGCCCCCTCTCCTGTCTTAGTCAGTTCTGTCCTCTATTCCTGCTCTCACAAGTCCCCATCTGGCTCGGACCTACTCTAGGTATTAGTCAAGCCTATCACTGCTTCCATCCTTTAAATTAATTCTCCTCATTGGTCCTTCTTAAGCAGAGACATCACCTTGACTTTAATCTAAAAGCGTGGAGTGATGTCTCTCTGTTGGTGACCACGGAGTTCCGTCTCCTGACTTAGATGTCTGGCACAACAACTCAGACTGGTCTCTGGCTCTTCACCATGTCCTCTGTCTGCACAGTTTGATCTGTTTTCATCCGCTGCCCTCGCCATGTGTGATGTTCTTGTTGGCTTGTCCTCTCCAGCTCTCTTCAGATGGACAGCTAGTCTACCCCCTCTGTAGTACAAAATGCAGAAGCCAATAATTTCGGTTTGTTTCTTCAAAGGCAGAAGGAGTTTGGGAAAAGTGATCTCTAAAATCTAGTTGCTTTTAAAATGTATGTTTTAAATACCATGTCTTGGTGAAGCCCTTCAGAGTTCTTCCATTGAAAACAAAGTACCCTTTCATTGTACTTCTGGTACATTGTTTTGTTTGCTTTTTATTTGTATTCCCTGGGTTATGGATGCTCTATCTCCTGACTTTAGCCAAGAATGTTTGGGTCCCGCGTGCTCCCCTTCCCATCCCCCACCTGGTCGTGGTCTGTTCCAGTGAGATCTATTCTGGGCAGGCATTCTCTTGAAATGCTTGTTACTCCGCATGTCTGACCCATTCAGAAAGATGTGTTTTGGGGAGATGCTGTATGGAACACACTTGGAGTTTTCTTTTCTTTGTAGCATTGTGGTGGCCAGGTGACCTTATGAGAAGCAGCAAAGTTCACTTTGTAACACTGTAGACAAATGTGTTTTCTCTATAGAAGTTTCGGAGGAATTAAGCGTTCTGTGAAACATGGGAAGACTCCCAGTTTCTTCTCCTATAAGCTTCAGAGACTTGGACTTTCCTGACGTGTTATTGAAATAGTTGAACCTTTATAATACAACCTAGGAAGTTGTTTGTGGAGCCCTTTCCTCTTTGCGAGTTCTGGCATGTGGCCTGTCATGGCATGTGGCCTGCCCTCTTCCTCAAGCATGGAATTGATCATGTGACATTCCTCTGCATTCTCACTCTCTCTGTTTTTATGCAGAAGAATGTTGTGGCCCTTTTCTTACCTTTAAGGCCACCTCTGGCGCTATAGTACACTATTATTCTCTTGTATGTGCTTCATCTTCCGGGTATACATCAGTTACAATGTCCGTTTTCCTGCGCATACCCTAGCTTTGTTGTCTCCTGCTTTATGCCTCAGGTTCCTGCCAGAAGTCCACTCTTGTATTGGTCCCTGCATTTGGCTTTGTCTTTCCTATACACTATCTCCAGAGTAGTACTATTTGCTTTACTGTACCCCAAAATTCCTTGAGTCACATTACCTGCCTGATCCAGCTGAAGTTCCCTGCGTAGCATCCCCACCCCACTTGTGGTCAGGAGCTGCCAGTAATGAATGGGTACTTATGAGTTTCTTGTATGTGGTGTGTATATAAGGCTGTTTATAAGGAACGGGGCTGCCTCTCGGTTTTGCCATCACTTTATAAAGTATCCAAGCTTTAGTCACAGAACCCAACAACATACCAAAGGAAAATTGAGGCCTGAGGCATGGATGTCAGTTGGGTTAGAAATCCCAGGCCAGTCAGTGTTTGCCCATGTGCTCGCAGGTCACCTTCCTTTAGTTTCTGAGGATGGCTCCCTCACACTGGATACCTGAGCAAATGCTGCGTGCTGCTAGCTGCGTGAGTTTGGATTCCACAGTGGCATCCGATTTCGTGACTTAGTGAGTGTGTGATCGTATAATTTTATTTTCTACAGGGGACTGACTTTGTGTATTTGCTTATTTTGTATTACAGGTTAATATCCTTCCAAGAATTTGTAGCGTTTGAATCTGTCCTGTGTGCCCCGGATGCCTTGTTTATGGTGGCCTTTCAGCTGTTTGACAAAGCTGGCAAAGGAGAGGTCACTTTTGGTAAGGAAGGTGGGGGGTGAGCATTTCTGTCTTAGGAATGGAAGGCACCCAGCCACCCCCTCTCTGCTTGACAATGGATTTTTCCCCCATCACATAACATACCCTCATTATGATTTCCCCTTTACTCCTCCCATTGTCCCCAACCTCCCTCCACATCCAGACCCACTCCCTTTTCTGTCTCACTGGAAAACAAACAGGCCTCTAAGGGATAATAAGAAAAGATAATACGATAAACCAAAAACTAACACCTCAAGTTGGACAACACAAATAGAAGAGACCAAGAAAAGGCACAAGAGACAGAGACCCACTCACTCACACCCTTGATATATACTAAACTTGAAAGCACACTAAACTAGCCTTGATATATACACACAAAGGGCCTGTTTCAGACTTGTGCAGGCCCTGTGCATGCTGCTTCAGGCTCTGATCTCATGTCGATTTAGAGGGCCTTACTTTGGGGGGTGTCCTCCATCCCCTCTGGCTCTTACACTCTTTCTGCCTGCTCTTCCTCAGTGTTCCCTGAGCCCCGAGGGGAGGAGTTGACGGAGACATAGCATTTAGAGATGAGTGTTCCAAGGTCTCTCACTCTCTGCATAGTATCTGGCTGTGGGTCTCTGTATTTGTTCCCATCTGCTGCAGGAGGAAGCTTCTCTGATGATGGCTGAACAAGGCACTGACCAGTGGGCATAACACGATGTCATTAGGAGTCAAGAGTCATTTTGTCATTTCACTGTCTTCTTTTTTTTTTTGAACAGTGGTTTGGTTTTACTCTAAGTCACTGGGCTGTCTAGTGGCAGGATTTTAGTCTCACAAGCAGTGTTGGGTATAGGTTCCATATTGTGGAATGGACCTTAAGTCAAAGCAGGTATTAGCTGGTTACTCCCACAAGCTTTGTGCCACCATTGCCCTGGCATCTATTGCAGGCAGGACATCATTGTAAATCCAAAGGTTTGTGGCTGGGCTGGCCCACACATTCTTTTAAGAAGTTAGCATGTTCCTTTAAACTGTACTGCATTGGGGGCTATGGCTTACACATCTTCTCTTTATAGAGGATGGACTCTGATCTGGTTTAGCTTTACTACTCTGCCTTAGATAAGTGCACTCCTTGGACAGTCGCAGAGGGTGACCACTAGAAAGGACTTGTGTCCCCTGTCTTCTCTGTGAGCATGCTTCCCACTGCCTGGGGCAGTGGTGATTGTAAGCTACCCACCACCAGAGCTTCCCACGCTCCCAGTCCTTCTTGTGCTTACTCTGTCTTCAGGGAATAGTTTGCTGCTTCTGATGCGTGGTTCCGGGTACCATGAGCTTTGAACTGGTTCTCCCCAGCTGTTGTGCACATGGTGCTTGCCCAGTGGCAGCCTTTTTAAGTATTAAAAGGCAGGTGCATCTTCATCAAGGCTTGCTGCAAAGCTACAGAAAACCCTGAAATCTAAGTGTAGAAGAGGAAGACCTGGAGGTGCTGAGGCTGGAGTAAGCTCTTTTTTTTTTTTTTTTTAAAGAAGCTAGTTATTGAAATTCTGGAAAGTTCTATGATTTCTTTGGATAGAGATTCCTGTGAACCAGCTGCATCCTTGCCTAGAAAGAAGCCTGGAGCCCTTTGAGCATATAGGGAAATAGCCAATGTGTGTGTATTAGTTTTCTTGTTGCTGTGACCACATATCCAACAAAAGGCAACTGAAGAGAGAAAGCACTTATTTTGCTTACAGTTTGAAACACCAGTCCTTATGTGCAAGGCGTTGAGAGGGGAGCGCAAAGCGGGAACACGATGCAGCTCATCATATCGTGCAAATAACTGCTCACTGACACTCCACTAATTTTCTCCTTTATTCAGTCTGAATCTTCAGCCACTGGGGCAGTGGCACCCACATTCAAAGTGGGTCACCCCCTTTTCAGTTGAACCTTTCTGGAAACACCCTCATGATACATCCCAAAGTATGTCTGCATGGTGATTCTAAAGGCAGTCAAGTTGTTAGGAAGATTAACCTTCACAGTGCCCACTTTAAATGTCTAGATCCTGTCTCTAATTTGTTCAGACAACTTGTGTTGTTGTGGTGTGTTGTGGGAAGTTCACAGACCAGGGACAAATACAGATGATGTCACACAGCACAACTGAACATCAGCTTTGCTCTTTTAGTCCCTGTGCCCAATTGTCCCCATTGTCTTATCACAAATAGAGATAAGAACTCCATAAGTAAGCTAGGCCAATTGATTTATTGTAGTGGCTTTTTGCCCTATTCAATTCTGCATGTCATGACGGTCATCACCCAGTTCCTCCCTTAGTTCTGTAGACACAGCTTCCAGTAGACCAGCACTGAAGTGACTCTGTGAGAATCCTCATGTAACTGGTGAGCAGCTAGCTCAGGGTAGCATGGCTGCCAGTGGAAGCTGGCCTCAGGACAGTGTTACCACGTGGTTCCCACAGTGCATGGTGCCTTTTCTACTTGCTTTGCTCTACATGTCTGAGTAGAAATGGGAGGAAGCTGGACTAGGGTGAAGAGAGCTAAGGAGTGGGCTCCTGGATACATGACACTCTTTTCTTCATAGGGACAAGTTGACAAGGGATATTGAAAGCAACAACTGGGCTAGGGCCCCGTTGGAGAAGCACCTGGTGATACTTCTTTTGTTGCTGTGACCACATACTTGACTGAACGGGAGTTAGGGGAGGAGAGAGTTACTCTGGCTTACAGTTCTGGGGATCAGGACAGGGAAGTATGGCAGGAGATGATGTGGCTAGATAAACTGTGACTACACTCAAGAGGCAGAGGGTTGATTGGAAGTGAACTTGGGCTATAAACCCCAAGGCTTACTCTGAGTGACTTACTTCCTCCAGTGAGATCCTACTTCCTATAGGTTCTACAAACTTCCAGAACACCATTACCAACTGGAGTCACATGTTAAAATACTCCTCGCCTCTTATAGGTTCCCTGATCTAGGATGGCTCCTTTGCATGTCTGGAAGACAGTGTGTGTTTTTGCAAGTGATGAGTGACTGGTGCGAAAAGCTGGAGACTCCACGTTGACCTCTCAGATTGGCTCTGTCTACTGTGGTGATCTTAAAGGGGACTTGTTTTCACACTGTGCTGGGGTCCTTTGGAGCTTTTCCCTGAACACAGAGAAGGCTCGAGAGTGGTCTCATTTCCCCCCCCCCCCCCCATACCCCAGCCTTGCATTTTATACAGGGTAAGAGCAGGTGTGCTCTTTATCTGCGTGTGGATTCACAGAATGTGGTCCCTGAACTCACCAAACAAAAAATCAGATGGAGGCTATGACAAGCAATCCGATGTCATTTCCATAAAGTCTTTCCCTATTGGGGGTCCCTTGTTTACATTTCTTTTTTTTTCCTGACTTTGTTTTGAGAGAAGAGTAACTTGGGTAGAAAACAAGATCTTGTGTTGGCTGGGACAGAGTGCTAGAGCTGGTGGTGGGGATAGGGGGAACTGGTTAGATTCTGGGTCTCTTTTGTTACTTGTGTGTGTACACAGGCACACATGCCAGTGCCACGGGAGACTTTCAAGAGTCCTCTCTCTCCTTCTACCATGATTCCCAGGGATGAAACTCACATTGTCAGATGCCTTTCCTGCTGAGCCATCATGGTGACCCAGGTCCTGGGTACATTTATGAAAAGAGATTTTTTTTTGGGTTCTTTGATAGGTTGGGTGTGATGCATTTGAGAGAGGAAGTGAGCAAGAAGACAACTGAGAGGAAGAAGGAGAGAGAATGCTCAGAATAGAATGATTGCACAGTTTGGCCAGATCCAATGGGGGGTAGACTTTTCCAATGAGAGGGAATACTGGGTTGAGGCTCGGTTGGAAGAAGCAGTGGCTCAATTTTTTGTTTGTTTTTTTCATACAGTGGTTCCTGCCTATTGTTAGCTGAGCAAGGACATAGGCACGTAGACCCAGAATGTGGGAGTTGAGAGATGGAATCTGTGGGAAGGGGGTTCAGCAAGTAAATGGTTGAAGGCACCGAACCAGATTCTATGAGTGGATAGAACAGGAGATAGAGCCATGAACAAGACTGAAACACTCCCTCCTCATGGAACTTGCCTTCCAGCGGAATGGACGTAGCACACTAAGATAGGTTACTGCCTGTAATTGGATGAAAAAGGTGGAGGCTATCCAAGCAGGCTGCCTGGACATGAGGAGAGGGGGTGAGGGAAAGGTGGATTTTGACACAGGATGAGGAGGAGATTAAAAGGTATAGATTTGAAGATGTGAATGGTCCTGTCAGGGAGAAGAAACCACGTCATGGCAACTTCAGAAGGACATAGGCAAGAGTTTGTCTGATAGGAAGGCAGCTGGGAACTGGTGCCTGTCTTTTACAGTACTGGCTGAGGACCATGATGATGCTGAGAACGGGAGTTTTGAATGGGGCAAGGCCTCGAACACATCTATCTATGGTGAAGCAGGGGAACAGGTGTCTTATTGTGTGAGTAGAGCAGCTGGCCTACGTTGTAAGGTCCTAGCCAGAGAGTGAGACCCTGCCTCAAAACCGGAACAAAACAAGCCCAGAAACCAGCCCAGTCTTGCCATTATTAGAAAGTACAGTGACTCTGTCCTTTAATTTTTTACATCAAAAGATGTTTAATTTCATGCAACATTTCCTGTACATGTTAACAGGGGTTGTGAGAAAAAAAATTAGGCAGTTGAAAAGCATAAGAGCTTAAGTTTATTAAGACACTGACAAGTCCTGCAGGAAAAGAAATCTTTTTAACTTTGCTCAGACTAGCATTTGGGAAACAAGCCTGAACGTGAGCTTTCTGTCCCCTGTTTGTGTCGTGCTATGCAAAACCCATAAAGCCAAGATGATTGCTGGGCTAGTTTACTCTGAATTCTAGACTGTTTCTTTTCAGTCAGCTTCTTCTGTGACACGAGTGAAATGTTCAGGAAACCTCCCTGGATTCTTGGTTAGAGTCTGTCTGTCAGTTCCTATTATAGTGACAAGTGTGATTCTGTATACACTGGGACAACAGGCGGGCTGAATGGCATAAGAAGATAAGTTGCAACCGCCTGTTCCAGGCCTGGCTGGGGAAGGGGCAGGAAGGGGTGAGAGTTAACTGTGTGGGAACACAAACTGTCAAAGGAATGCACACGATTCAGGTAAAGGCAGATCTGCAAAAAGGCTGGGATATCGGTATCAAATGAGATGAAACCAGCAGGCATGTTTTTTTTTTTAAAGCTCAGTGGAAAAGAGTAATTTGCGACCACCTTTGTTAATACTGATTTTAGATTTGGCACTTCACAAAGGTAGTGTTATTTTGTTAAAGAAACCAAGTGTCCTACAGTAAGTAGATTTTAATTTGAGGCGAACGTTTCCACTCACAGGCAGATTATAGCAGGACTGAGACACCAGGTAAGGGACATGAGCTCTGTAAGCTGAGACTCCTCCACGTTGATAGCTAACGAGCCTGAGCTGGAGCATCCTGTCAGAGTGCAGACACTGTTCAGAAGCTGTTCCAGTTCATTGGGTCAAAAATCTGCTATTTACGAGAAGCTAAATACGGATTTGCACGATTGACCATAATGGCTTCAATTTTGAAAGATAGTAGTATCAGAGAGCACTTCCAGTTGGTGGGATAATTTGAGAATCGTCCATGCTCAAATGGCTAAAATATTGTACTTTTTGCTACTTCATCACTCCATTTTAAAAATAGGGCCTTTTTTTTTTTTTTTTTTTTTTTAAGGGCAGGCTTGTTGAGAAGGTGGAAGAATGTCAATTGAAGAGTAAATCACAACAGCCATGTGAAGTCACTCTTAGTTAACCACAGGCCTGGAGGTTAACCATTCTCCACAAGGATATAGAGTGATTGGATTGAGAGCCCCTACTGTCTGTCCATCCATCAGTCAATCCATCCATTTATCCGTATGTGTGTGTGTGTGTGTGTGTGTGTGTGTGTGTGTGTCTGTCTGTCTCTGTTTCTGCATGTCTTTGTGTGTGTATGTCTGTGTGAGTATCTGTCTCTGTGTCTGTATGTGTATCTTTATGTGTGTGTATGTGTGTCTGTCTGTCTCTGGGTGTCTTTCCGTATGC
Source organism: Uromys caudimaculatus (assembly GCA_028551405.1). NCBI lineage: Eukaryota > Metazoa > Chordata > Mammalia > Rodentia > Muridae > Uromys > Uromys caudimaculatus. The sequence continues at coordinate 125,318,863 of CM052700.1, forward strand.
CTTTGTGTGTGTGTCTATGTGTGTATCTGTATGTGTGTCTCTGTGTGTGTGTCTATGTGTATCTTTCTGCATATCTTTATGTGTGTGTCTGTGTGTGTATCTGTGTGCCTGTGTGTGTATGTGTGTTTTTGTGTGTATCTGTGTCTCTGTGTGTGTGTTTGTGTGTGCACGTGCCTCATGCCTGTGTTTGTGCAAAATGAAAGCTGAAGAGAATTTGTTCATAAGAAGGTAGGTGCAGAGGACAGACAGCTAAGCTGCTAACATTAAATCCTGAAGCTTGGAGCTGTGGGGAAATTTGACTATTTTAAACTGTACAGCTCATTTAAAAATAGTAAAATTATACCATTATTCTTTCAGTATGAGAGAGAGATAAAAATACAGTTTTTGTAAATTGGAAAATTCGCTGTAATCTTGCCGCTAATGACTGATTTCTTCCAACAGTTGCAAGGCAGATTTGCTCTGATAGGTTGATAAAGGAAACAAAAATCAAGAGCATATTGGAAGTTCTTAGAGAAAATTACAGTTTAGGTATGTGCTGGGGGTGGATAGTTAGACATTTTAATTGAAATAAAACAGTTTCCTACTAATATGGGCTCGCTGTGGGTGTGCTTTCAATACACATCTGCTCCTGAAGCCGTTAAGTAGGGTTAAATGTATGTTAATGCTTTCGTGAGAAAATTATTTTTGATAACATCTGTCTAAGGAAACTAGCTTAGGAATTTCTTTAAACAATATAGATGTTATGCTTGCATTTACGGCATGAATTAGGATTTTTAACACTGCTTTAAAATTTTGGAGCTTTGGAGTCGCTTGGTTGTGCTTTTCTAGGCGATGAAGGAAAATGAGAATTGGCCCAGCAGATGATTAAAGCCAGCACATCTGGAGGTGGACCACAGTCTGCCGTTTGCCTCCGAACACTGTTTTAAGTGGCTTGCTTTATATGTGATGGCTGAAGACCTTGTCATTCCATTATATGAAAAATGCTTTTTCTAGCAGACACACGGGAAGCCTGCGAGTTGGCCTTTCTGCTGTTGATTAAGTTAGAACATGTGAGAGGCCATTTATATCTTATGCTAAATCTCTGCTGGCCTTTTGCCTTTCGGCCACAGTGTTCACCAACATCCACTTTGGTGATTTATGGTGCTCTGCTTGAGCCTTGGTAGATCTCAGATCTTAGAGTAGGGTGGTTCTTGTCCAGGAGGCCGACCCTAGGTTCTTACTGTGATTGCTTGTTAAAACCATGGATACTGGCCCCACCTTCCCCCTGCTGATTCAGAGTGTTGGGCCATGAGGCTTGGGAATATGTTTTAAACATGCTCTCCTAGGGAACACAGCTCGTTCTTCAGGTGAACAATGGCTGGTGTCGTTTATTCATCTGTGCATGAGCTGGCTCAGTGGGGAAAGGTGACTGGCTTCATAGAAACCATAGTTTGTCTGCTGACACTACAAGAGTATTCTTTCCAGAATGCCACATGACCTTCAGTTAGGGCAGCTCTATTCCTTTCAAAGTATAAAACTGGAAGAGTTTTAAATTACACTTCATTGTTAAATACACTGGCATCATATATGGCTTCAGTAGAGCTCAACTTGGCTATGCTCACGCTGTTTGTCTGTCTGTCTGTCTGCCTATCCATCCATCCATTCATCCATCCATCCATCCATCCATCCATCCATCTATCTATCCATCCTCATCATCACTCTGTCTGTGTTCAAAACAACAGTAAAAGACTTTATAAGATCTTACAGAACACTCGTTTGTAATGTGACATACTCTGTGCTTACTGTTTAGTGACATCCATTTTCTTTCAGACTTGTCTCGAGTGGGCCTCAATTGTAGCCAGCATTCTTTTTTTTCCTCCTCTTCAGACCCTTCACTATGATTAATATAAAAAGGTACTTGTCAAAGGGTTTGAAATGACAACCTTGACATTGGGGCACACGACACAGGCTGTCTGCACCCACCTAGTGCATTGTTCTTTACCTTGTGATTCAAGTTCATCTTTTATGCAGTGCTTGGAAATCGTGTCCACATAAGCTGCCGTTAGCTGTATCAGCAGGTGAAATATTACTTCTCATAGAAAACCCACACGTTTTCTTTGAGGAATAGGACTTATGGAAAGTGGGGACCCCTTCAGAGAGAAGGCGAGTACATTCCATAGTTCTCCTGTCTCCTTAAAAGGCTCACTCGGGTGTTTAACAGAAATATCCTTTTTGCGTTTATTGTATAACTAGACTTTTAAAGATCAATAGGAGAGATATTATGGTTTAGTGTTTGGAATAGCTTGATGAATCTTTTTTATCTTAATGGGAAACTCATTTTCACTGATTTGAAGCTTCAAAAAGTGAATCTTCTAGAAATTAAAGAGCATTAATTTAGTTATTCTGTATGGAAACAAAGATGTAGGAAGTTAAAATTTGCATAAGTGAAGACCTTGATGATTTCAGATTATAGTGTGGTGGAGGTTAAGGAATAAGAGCCCATAGAATTTGTAAAAACAAATTCAGTCTAACCACTTAATGGCATGTGCAAGTAATTTGCCAATTAAATATTTCTAGTATTTGAAACATCTTCAAAGTAAAGAGTGGAGGTTCTTAATCTTTCTTAATTTCATACTTTAAGAAACATAATAGAAAATTACGTAGATTTTGATCACTTTTCATTCAAGATTTCAGCATGTGAGCTCAAGGAAGGATGGGTTTAAGTGTAGCAGGAAAACTGATGCCTTATGAGAGATGTATGGGCTATGATGTTTCCAAATCGCACCCTGCTTAAGTTTTTTTTTTTTTTAATCCTCTGTAAATATTTGGTGCCCAAATAATAATTTCCAGTGTAGTTAAGACTTTTGGTCTTATCTTAATGGTCATCTCACCTACTATGTGCAGAACACTGTAGTAGGTACACTCAACTTAAATAACTCTCCAAGGGTTTTAATGACTGTTGAGTCTAGCAGTTTGCCCAGTTGTGGCAATTAGTCGGAAGTGAATCTATAGCAGTCATTTAGGTTTTTAAAAGTGCCTTATTGAGATTTAAAATGCCCCCATTATCTCTTCCTAGCTGCATAGTTCTTTGGTTTTAAGTACAGTCACAGTTTTTGCACAGCCATTAGCACTTTGAAATTTAGGACAAGGGCTTCATTAACTGTCAACCATTTCCTCTCAGTACCCCATTGGTTCTTTGGTACCCTCTAGGCCGAGGTAACCCTTAATCTATCTGTCTGTCTATATCAATTTGTCTGTTTGCATATCGCTATTAATGTGTGCATATGCTTGTGCCCGTGTGCGTGCGTGTGTAGGCCAGAGGACAACTTACAGGAGTTACTTCTCCCCTTACGAGGGTGTGGCGGAAGGCATCTTTACCTGCTGAGCCATCTTGCTGAGAGTTTATATAAATTAACTCACAGACTATGTGGTCTGTTAATAGAGACTTTTTAGCATGTTTACAAGATTCACCTACACTATTAACACACGTGTCCACATACTAACACTCAATTATTCCTTTGTTTATAATGAGAGAATAGTCTATTATAGGATGAACATATGTTGTTTACCCATCAGGTACTGAGTATATACACATAAGTTGTTACTGGTTTTTGGCTATGAATAGCATTGCTATGAATGCTTCTAAGTGTAATTTGTATAGCTGTGTGGTTCCATTTCTTATGACTGCACACTTGGAAATAACATTCTTAAGTCACACAGTAACTGTGGGGATAGCCTGTTTTTCAAAGTGGCATTCCATATTTCCGGCACTGTTTGCTTGAGGGTTCCAGGGTCTTCACGTTCTCAACACCCCTTGTTACATTCTTCTTGGCTATGGCTGGCCATGCTGAGTTTTAGCCATTGGTCTTTATCTTCCCAGAACATGCTAAGGATGTGCAACGCCTTTTTAGATACTCGTGAGCCATTTTTATTTTGGAAAAATGTCTTCTTAGTTCTTTTTCCTGTTTGAAAATTGTCCTTTTAATCTTTTGTCCATTTTAAGTAGAATTGTCAGGGCTGAAGAGATGACTCAGTGACTAAGAGCACATATTGTTCCCGAACGTGACCCAAGGTTGCCAAGGCCCAGCCTCGGCATGGGGAGGGGTTCTGAGAGAGGGGGTATCTGGCAGCATCAAAAAGAAGGACTTGAACTCAGATCATGAATCCAAGCTGTGTTCTGCTTGATACAGCTTTTCCAGTCTGCTCTCTATGTAATGTTTTATCTCTGAAGATTCTGCTTGCTTGCTATTCTAAGAGATTTCTAAGAGATTCGAAGATAATCTCCTGTAAGTTGTTCTCTGGCCTACACACACACACACACACACACACACACACACACACACACACAGGCACACACACACATAAGCATTTGCACTGTACTATGACACACACTCACACAATAATTTTTATCCTAAAAAAATTCTCTAGATAGTATCCAGCAGAACACAGGTCTAGTCTTTGATTTTCCATATCAATCTAGTCATTACTCCAGGTCTCCTTTTGATTATCTTATGACTCAGCATCCCATTACCCCACCCTTTGATTCTTTAGAGACAACAAGCATACTTTTTTTCCCTTAACCTTGCAAAAGAATTCAGAGATCCTTCTGCCTTTGTTAAGCACTGATGATAAGCTCGTTGGGTGAGATCCCGCCCTGAAATTACCATTTCTCCCACACCTGTGCCTAACCTCAATCTGTCCTAGGCTGACCTTGAACTCTGGAGTCTGCCTGCCTTTTTATCTTTCTGACAAGCTGGCTCTCAGTGTAGCTGCCTCTGTTCCTTTAGATACATGAAGCCCCTCATAGTTCATAGTACATCCTTATATTTTGCACAGTTGAGAAAGTAAATACATTTTGAGCTCATGTATCTAGAGCTCTTTCCCACAGCCCTAAGGGCTGTCCTGAAGTCCCAGCATTTACCATTTTGTTGAGACATTAGCTACTCCTGCTGTCTGATTATCATGGAGTCATTAATGTTAACAGAGAGGACATTCCTTGGAGGAGTGTGAAATATGTATATTATTACACAAGCAAGTCTTGTGCTCACAGCAGCCATTGACTGGCCTTGTCCCAGGGGCAGGAACCAAGTCACTCTATCCCCACCAAGGCCATGCTGGGCTTGGCACAAGATTAAGTACCAGCTCCAACAGGGAGCTCACAATTGCCTGTAGCTTCAGCTCTAGGGGATATGACACCCCTCGACCTCATATAAACCCACCCACAACACATAATTATTAAAAAAAGAATTGTCTTTTTATTTCAGAGTTGTGGGAGTCCTTTCTATATTCTAGAGTGTATCATACATGATTTCCTATCCACCACCTCTATCTAGTCAGTAAGCTATCTTTCACTTTCTTGATGTTACACTTTACAAAACAAGTTTGATGATGTTCGGTTTGTCCATTTTCTCTCCTCCTCCTCCTCCTCCTCCTCCTCCTCCTCCTCCTCCTCCTCCTCCTCCTCCTCCTCCTCCTCTTCTCTCTCTCTCTCTCTCTCTCATCTTTTTTTCACATTTAGTCAACTATTTCCTAATCCAAGGCCACAAGGATTATGCCTCTTTTTTTGTATTTGTATCTTTACCTCTTAATACCTGCATAGATACAGCTCTTACATTTTGTAGGTTTGGGGTTTGAGAAAGTTGTAGGTGGTCAGGGCTGGACTTGACTTTTTGCATGGAGAGATCATTGGTTTTATAAGTTGAGGACTCATGTTTCTTGGTGGATTGTCAGCCATCCTTGTGGGAAATCTCATGGCCACAAGCACATGTGCTTGACTCTAAATCATGCTTCTTGTCTTACTTGGGCCATGTGTTAGCCTATGTTATGTTGTAACCACAGTTCTGAGTTGCAGTCGCTTTGTACTGACTAAAATCCGAGTCTGTTCTTGTATTTCAAAATTTCCTAGGCTCGCTGGGCAGTGATGGTGCGTGCCTTTAATTTCAATACTTGAGAGGCAGAGGCAGGTAGATCTCTGTGAGTTCCAGAGCAGTGAGGGCTACATAGAAAATCCCTATCTTGGAAAAAACAACACACACACACACACACACACACACACACACACACACACACACACACACACGGAGTCTTCTGGATTCCTTGAGTTCTCATATGATATTGGAAAATCAGCTTGTCTCTTTGCTAAAGAAGCCAGCTAGGATGTTGTGAATCCATACATCACTTTGGGGAGTGTGACCATTACACACCTACTTTGGGATGTACTTCTACCTCCCACTATAAATTTTATGTAGTCATTTATTTTGAGCCAGGGTCTCACATTGTACCTCAGGCCAGGCTAAAACTCACTACATAGCCCAGGCTGGCCTCACACCTGCTTCTGGCTTCTGAATACTGGATTCAAGCTATAAGCCACAATCCTTGGTTATTTGGCCATTTTAATAATATTAATTATTCTAATGAATAGCATTTTGTGTTATTTGAAGAATTGATATATTTCATATTTGATTAAATTTGTGTCTTTTTAAGACATTTGCTTCTGGGATTGTTTCTTTGATTTTATTTTTAGACTGCTATCTCATATATGTAAAACTACAATTGACTTTTTTATGCTGAACTCCCATATTATGATCTGGCTAGCTTTGCTTACTAAATATGAAATTTTTTTAGTAGAATCCTTGTGTGTAAGAGCAATTTATCTGTGACCCAACTTTTAAGAGTTTTAAATCTTCTCTCATAGGCTACTGTGTTTCTACAAGAAGCCAGCCAGTATTTGGAGGGAATCAATGTTTCTTAGGGAAGTAGGGCCGTTCATCTTCAGGAAAGAAAGAGTTGCTACCTTGTAATTGTTTCCACCACTTTTAAAACCGGATCTCACTATGTAGCCCAAGCTGGCCTCAAATTTATAGTCCTTCTCCCTCAGTCTCCTTAAGGCTGGTCTTAGAGGCCAACATCACCCTGTCCATTGTAATTGTGTTTTTATGATATGTAAAATATAGCCGACTTTAAGGTGGAAACACATTAGTGGAGAAAACAAAGTCCTGTAAATAAACTCCGAGGAAAGTAAGCCTGCTTGGTAAAGTCTGGGCTTAAGTAGCATCACCGTTGCTGGTGATCTGATGGGAGCTTTGGTACACAATGAAATAACGTTCGTTGATTATGCTTTAAACAATGAGCATTCCATTTGCTTTCCCTTTCTGGAAGAGTAATGGAACTTAGAAAAGCCTGCCTCTGCCTCACTAAACCCTGTACCCAGTGCTGCAATCCCATTTGCAGCCAGTCCAGCTTGCTTCCTCTAACTGAGTGGCCTTACTCCATGGATACAACTTTAGTATTTACGTTCATGCCAGGAGAAGCCTCTACCTTTTTCTCACTCCTTTTAAGTCAGTGATAGGTTTAATAACATGCCATAAACCAATAAAGCAACAAATGAAAAACTTTGGGCTTTCTCTTCTTCCCTAAGACTTCAGATTAGGGGCTTGAGAGGTGTCTCAGTGATTAAGGGCTCTAGCGCTGTTCTTCTACAGGACCTGGGTTCCATTCTCAGAACCCACACGGGAGCTCCCAGCTGTCTGGATCTCCAGTCCCACAGGATCCACTGCCCTCTTCTGGCCTCTGTGGGTACTGCATGCACATGGTACATAGAAAACACTCATACACATGAAATAAAAATAAATAGATGTAAAAAAGCAAGCAAACAAAAACACGTTCAGCTTAGCTCTAGAAAATTCTGGAAATGTCCGGACATGGTGACAGCTTAGCTTAGTCATAGGAGAGTCCCACATCTTAACTCCTGGAGTCTTTTATGGTGAAGATCATTTGCATTTGGAAGGCAGAATGTGGAGCTTAACCAGGCATGCCTGTTGCTTTGTTTCTTAGTTTCCCATATTTTAGCTGTCAGATGAGGCACGCTCCTATTATTGCCTCAGAAGGCTAGGGAGACTTCTTAAACAGTTAAATGAAAAAGGTATCTGTGCCCCTGAAAGGATACTGTCTGGGGCAGCAATTTTATGTTTTCCAAAGTAAGGGGTGAGCTCCACCGAAGGATGAGCACCACTAACTATTGTGATTTTTTTCACTTATGGCGATTACTTCTGTTCATAAACCCTAAGGCAAAGATTTTAGAAAATGAATGACCCCAAGCCCTTTGTTGAGGCAGAACCCCCAAAATAATTTTGGGGAAAATATGTGTGCTTTTTAGTATGACAGAAATTAATTGCTGAAGGTTTTGTAGCAGTTCATTGGGTGGGACAATAAATAGAAAGGACCTTCTGTGCTTTGCCCATCTACTGGCTTGACAATTTCACAGTGTAAGTGATAGTCCTAGTACGGTCAGGAGAGTAACTGAAATGTAGAATCTGTGCCAACTGGCAAATGGCTCTAGGCCTTGCCTACCCCCACCATCTACACAGCAAGGAGTCCTGTGCTCTTCCTAGAGCAGCCTTCCCTTCTTCCTGGAAATGCAGCATTAAGTCTTAGGAATTTAATCAAATAGTATTTGCTGCTGGCAGGTTATGGAAATACCTTGGGTATCTGGAGCAGGATCTGTCCCATCTTAGGGTGGCTTTGGGCTCAAATACTGTGTCTGAACCTTTGATTTCCCTCAGAAGAAATGAACTTTGCTTTCTGCTTCAGAAATCCTATGAAAGTCATTGTTAACCCCCCCACCCCACCCCAACCCCAGGGATAAACTTAGAGCAGTCTTCAGGGCCCACATCAAAGTTGAAAAAACCCTTTCTTTCCTATTTCTGTGCTTTCCTTCCTCAATTTTTGCTTCCTTGCTGTAGATAACACCCTCGCCCCAGTGCTAGTGCCATGTCAACCTGATCCTGATGAATTTTGGGGGGGGGTTAAACTTGGATTTAACATCTTATCTCCTGTCTTAGGGTTTTACTGCTGTGAACAGACACCAGGACCAAGGCAAGTCTTATAAAGGACAACATTTAATTGGGACTGACTTATAGGTTCAGAGGTTCAGTTCATTATCATCAAGGTGGGAACACGGCAGCATCCAGGCAAGCATGTTGCAGGCAGAGCTGAGAGTTCTACATCTTCATCTGAAGGCTGCTAATGGAAGACTGACATTTAGGCAGCTAGGGTGAGGCTTGTAAGCTCACGCCCACAGTGACACACCTATTCCAACAAGGCCACACCTCTTAATAGTGCCACTCTCTGGGCCAAGCATATACAAACCATCACACCCCCTATGGTACTCACTTCTCCCACGGAAGTGGGTACGGTGCCCATACGATGTGCTGCTTCAGGGTTGTAGCCAAATCTTCACAACATCTGTTCTACAGTAGCTGGTGTGTTAAAACAGCTAGGAGGCAGGTAACTGGGCCACATTCTGAAGGCTACCTGGTGTTTATGCTGTGCAGCTCCAAGGAGCTAACACTCACAGGGACCATGGAAGGAATGTCTGGTAATGCGGTCACCCTGTGTCCTTCAGGGTCCACGCGTGATTACTGCTGCACATAACTGTTGTGCTGGTGATCTGGAAACTGCCCTAGCTCTCCTTACATATTTGTTGGCCGTCTCAATGGGGAGTTAACATTTAATGATGGATGAATCTGTTCTGTAGCTTAGTAAGCTGAATTTTGCAAAGTAAGGTCCTTTTACCCTTGTGTCAGGAAAACTTAGGGGGGACTGGTTACCATAGAGATTATTTCTCCTGAAGGTCACTGAGAAGAGGGACTCTGGATGAGCAGGAGTACCAGTGAACTGTTGGTCACTGATTGCAGAAATTACTTTTCTGTACGGGAAACATCATGCTTACAAAGCTACCGCCTGACCTAAGCTTTTCCTGACTGATTTCAGTTAAATAAACTACTTAGAGAGAAGTTGTTCTCTGTCCACCACCATGCCAGCCATGGAGAGGAATCACATGTGGACAGTGGGGCCTGTGCTACGAAGAGATTAATAATCTATTCGGAACTAAAGGATGTACAGTAAATCTGCAGAAATATACATCTATAGACCGCATAAATATCTTTTTTGTAATAACTAGGGTTGGCAGATTTTAGGATGGAGCGAGATCTTTGTGATATCATAGCATTTAAAGTGCAGCCTTGACGTACTTTTCAGTACTTTGAAAGTCGAGCTCTCTAGAACTGTGGGGAAAGCACGTTCCCAGTTTTGTGTTTGAGTCTGACCTCAGGAAGTAGTAGATGATAGTTAACCGTAGGGAAAAGTTATTGGCGAGGATGAAACTTATTTTAAATGTATTCACTAATGTAAATTATTTAAGCTCATACATATGTGAAAATATGTATGGGTAAATAAGAGTTTATATAGGGGTGTTAGTTGTTCAAAAGGTGTCGAAACCTTTAGCATGTGTTTCTTCAGTTTCTCCAGACTTCCTTCTTCCACAGGCCACGTGACAATGAAAGGCCTGACGCCTTGGCTATATATTCTGTCAGTTTCATATTTTCTCTTACTTTCCATGAACCATGAAGGAAGGGCCAAGAAGAGATGTTATTGAAGCTGTCCTGCCATTCTTGCATTAAAATGACTTGCATGTACTATGTGACCAAAAGGAATCCTCGGCTAACCTGAGCACCCTAGACAGCCGCCGTTGCTTGCTCGTTATTAGGAACTGAGCTCAGCGGCGTCAAGGCAGTTGACGGTATTCAGGGTATGGAAACAGTTCCTGTGCTGTCTGAGTGTGGCATCCCGTGTGTGGCCGCTGATCGTTTACTCTGGTGGTTCTGTTGAATCTCTTGGGCCTGCTCCACACTGAGGTGTGAACACAGAGCTGGACAGGAGCTTGCAGCTCTCCTAGGAAGCCTTGCTTCTAGAGAAAGTCTGGCTTCAGGCCAAGGGGCTTGAAACCATCATTAGAATAATCCTGTCACTTGGTAAGCAGCCAAGACTTGGTAGCTGCCTTTGCGGGTAGTATTGGAGGCCTAGACATTTGAATTACAACTTAGAAACTTCTCAGTGCAAAGGGCGGGAATTTGTGACCTAGTTCACCTTATTGACCCTTGACTAGATTCTTGGGAGCCTCACTTCTTCCTTCTCCTCCACCATAGTTTTCTTTAAAATTTAAATTCTTGGTTTATATTATTTCTTTTATAGCCAGCCTCTCTATGTCTCTGTCTCTTTCTCTTTCTCAGAAAACTTGAGGGTGGTACTTTGAAATTTCTTTTTTAATTTTTGATACTTTATTTACATTTCCGATGTTTTCCCTTTTCTGGATCTCCTCTTTGGAAACCCCCTATCCCCTCCCCCTCCCCGCCTCTGTGAGGGAATTCCTCCTCCCACCTACCTGCCCACCCATTCCCATATTCCCACCTTGACATTCCCCTTTACTGGGGCCTCT
>CM052700.1:125330616-125474909 GCA_028551405.1 Uromys caudimaculatus
CTGGGTTCTGATGGTGCAGAGTACTCCTGGTTTCTGTTCTTTATGTTCTTGCCCTTGCCTTTTGCCATCTTGTTGACTTTGTTGTTAGCTGATCTTACTCTGTCTGGTTGTGGCTTGCCCCTCCTGCAGGTCTCTGTGTCAGTACTCCTTGAAGACCAGCTCTCTCTGAGAGGTGTTTGGGTTTGGAGAGCTGTGGCACAGGGTCTGATCTCGGTCCCTGTGTCTTTCGCGTTCGGGGCAGTTCCTGGTGAGCTGTGGGGCATGTCTTTTGCCCTCTCCTGGGTTTTCCGAGCTCCTGAGAGGGATCTTTGTCCCGGTGCTAATTAGCTGTGGAGCCCTGTGGCCCAAGCTGAGGTTCCGGCCGCCGCTGGAAGTTGCTGTCCGTCAGTCTATGTGGCCCGCGGAAAGCGGGCGGAATCAGTGAACTCTGGGGTTTGTGTTGCCCCCGCTAGGTGCTTTTCCGCATTCCTGGGAGAGAGAGTTTTCTCCCGGACCTGCTTGGCTATGGAATCCTAGTGTCCCAGGGAAAAGTTTCCTGCCTCAGCCGCCCGTGTTGGGATACAGGGGGGTTTCTAAGCCCGCCTACCTCGGTCCCTGTGTCTCGCGGGTTCGGGTCAGTTCCTGGTGAGCTGTGGGGGCATGTCTTTAGCCCTCTCCCGGCTTTTCCGAGCTCCTGAGAGGGATCTTTGTCCCGGCGCTAATTTGCTGTGGAGCCCTGTGGCCCAAGCTGAGGTTCTCGGCCGCCGCAGGAAGTTGCTGTCCTTCAGTCTCTGTGGCCCATGGAAAGCGGGCGGAATCAGTGAGCTCTGGGGTTTGTGTTGCCCCCGCTAGGGGCTTTTCCGCTTTCCTTGGTCCCGGTGTCTCGCGGGTTCGGGGCAGTACCTGGTGAGCTGTGGGGCGTGTCTTTGGCCCTCTCCTGGCTTTTCCGAGCTCCTGAGAGGGATCTTTGTCCCGGCGCTAATTAGCTGTGGAGCCCTGTGGCCCAAGCTGAGGTTCCCGGCCCTACTTTGAAATTTTTATCTTATTGTCTTCACCATGGTCAGCCCGAGGTTTGTTTTGTTTTGTTGTTTTGTTACCATTTATAAAGTTGATTTCCAGCACAATTTTGATTTTTCTTACCCTCTCTGTGCAAACACACACGAGCATATGCTGACGGTGTCCTTGCTATTTTCATTACAAGTAAAATTTTTCAGACCCTTTAAAAACATGAGAATAAAATTTTGTGGGTGTAATATGGGGTAGAAGTAGGAACTTTGGGGGAAGCTGTAGAAACCATAGAAACAGGTACCAGGGATTTTTGGCGTGCCTAAGAGTGCTTTCACTTTTTTTTTTTTTTTTTCTTCCTTCATAGATAAAAGGGGGAAGAGAAGAAGCCAGGCTTAGTTTAGTTATAAAAATGAGCCCCTTTGACAGACATATTAAAGCAGGTAGAAAAACAAGGATAAAACTCACTAATATGCTCATTTATTTTACCATCAACCCTTGAAGGCACATTTTCATTATGGATAGAGACTAGTAAATAAAATAATGCTTTATTTAGAAAAGCAATTCTCATGTTATTTTATGTCAGTCTTCCTATAATGTGTGTTTGTGTGTATGTGTATATGTGTGTATGTGTGTGTGTGTCTGTGTGTCTGTGTGCACACATGCACCATTCTGCCACTCTCGCCTGATGCTAGGCAAATGCTCTACAAGTTAGCCACACTTAAGCTCCATCTTCTAAGGGTGAACAGAGATGGGTAGAGACTAGTACACAGAAAAATGTAACTTGAAATGGAATTTTTTGGACAAATTTCAAACTTCTGTCAAGCATCCACTCCACCACCCCCAAAATTAAAGTTACGCTAGGCAGTGGTGGCGCATGCCTTTAATCCCAGCACTCAGGAGGCAGAGGCAGGTGGATCTCTGAGTTCAAGTCCAGCCTGGTCTACAGAGTGAGTTCCAGGATGGTCAGGGTTATACAGAAAAACCCTATCTTGGGCTTGTGGGGTGGGGTATTGGTGTTAAAGTTTAAAACTCAGACTGTCTGCTGCCTTTTCTCTTGTCTTTTACCTCAAGAGCGGCCAGCTCAGATGGCGTCTCAGGGGTGTTGAACATTGCCTCAGCTCAGTTAGTAGGTTCTAAATCTTTCCAGAATTTGGGAATGACTTTTCTTTGTCTCACTTACAGTAAATGTTTGTTATGTATGGATGGGTTTTTTGCTACTGTATTAGACACTTTTCAGTTGCTGTGACAAAAAACCATGACTAAAAGCAACTTCCAGAAAAAAGCTTCTGGCTTATGATCCCAGGTGGCTCTGCATCTGAAGGGAAGGTGTGACAACAGATGGAAGCAGAGAGACAGAGGCCTGTGATGACATACTTCTCTCAACAAGGTTCCACCTCCTAAAAGTTTCATAAGTTCCCCACACAGCATCACCAGTCGGGGACCAGGTGCTCAAGTATGGGAGCCTGTGAAGGACATTTCCCATTCAAACCAACGTGTCCTCTAAAGATGAAATCCTGTCCTTATATAGAAAACAATCACCATATTTTGAAACAAACAAATGGGATAAAATTTAGCTTTTTACCTGACTTCTGAAGTCACTAACTTTAATATTTCAACTGGTCCCATGAGAATTCTGACTTTTGTTTCTGCCAAAGTTTTGTGATTTATGCATCCATAAATTTTTAATAACAAGTAGGAGTGTCCGTTTGAATTCATCTAAGAAAGAAGCCCACATTCTCTTAATCACAAATTTATTCTTTTTCAGAGGATGTCAAACAAGTTTTTGGCCAGACTACAATTCATCAACATATTCCTTTTAACTGGGATTCAGAATTTGTTCAGCTACATTTTGGAAAAGAAAGAAAAAGACATCTTACCTATGCGGAGTTCACTCAGTTTTTGTTGGTAGGTCTAAGTCTTTTTCTTTCTTTCTTTTTCCTTTCTTTTTTCTTTTTCTTAATTAACTGATATTTTCACCCTGAATTATTTTTCTCACAGTTCCTGTTATATTTTTATTTCAAAGGTCTTATTTGTATTTGTGTTCTTCTAATTTTTTAAAAATTATTTTAGTTTATGTGTATGGTTGTTTTGACTACACGTCTGTGCAACCACATGCAGTGCTTAAGAAGGGTGTGAGATCCCCTGGGACTGGAGTTATAGAGAATTGTGAGCTATCTGCCATGTGGGTGCTGAGAATTGAACCTGGGTCCTCTGGCAGGACATCCTGTGTTCTTAATCATTGAGCCATCTCTCTTTCTGGAGTCCTATTCTTAAAAAGTGAAAAAGAGAAAAGAAAAACGGAATTAGGTATAAGCTCGCTTTTGCCCAGGAGCTTGATTCACCACAGGTTTGTAAGGGTAGAAATTTAGAAGTATTTCTTTTTCAGCTTGTTGAAATTGTAGAATTACATGGGTTCTTAAAAGATTCTGTAGACGCTCTTCCTGTTTGAGAGTGTGAAAATGATCCTCTCATGGTTGCTGGGTCAAAGAAGGCAAAATCACAATCACGGGGCTGGAGAGATGGCTCAGTGGCTAAGAGCATTCGTTTTTCTTGCAGCTTTCTAAGAAAGCAAAATCAGAATTGCAACTGGGATCTGTGCCTGGTCGTCCCATGATGCACAAATACTGTGTTTTTCCTTGAGAAAATGCAGCCGCCTGTCTCTGACTGTGAAATTGTTTCCTCCGAGGTCTTTTATAGATTAAGCCACCGAGGTTCCAATTGCTGCATATTGAAATCATCCAGGCTGCTTTGGAAACTGTTTCTTGGGTTGGTCTTTAGAGACTGCCACTGTGTGTGAGCCACACTTTGTTTGGCCTGCCGTGTGGGCATTGGCTTTCCAGCGCCTCTCCTAAGCTAGCTCTGTCCCTCCCATGCCTCTTCTTTCCCTCCTTGTGATTGGATAATTGGACCAATGATGAGATCAGCCCAACAGTATTTTTAAATATGATTATACAGTTCTTACTCTATGATAATGCTATAATGAATCTCATCTCTTCTAGATTAACTAAGAATGAATCAAAAAAATAAAATTATGATTATGTCTGGGTTTTCCTCTTCAAGTGTCATTTAAAAAATGTTTTAATTTACACCATTATGTTTAGTCACTGGGGATCAATATCTATTGGTAGACAAATCTCTATAAAGAGTTCATTTCTTTTTGGGTTTTTATGAACTCATTTACTTTCTTTAGCAACCTTATTTTCTTTTATGAAATTGAATACTTAAAAAACAATGTTGGATGTTATTCTCTTGGGTTTGTTCATCCCTGATCCTGGAGGAAAGCTGCCTAGGGAACCACCCTCAGTTCTTTGTTACCAGAAATGTTAGCATCCCAGCTCCTCTGTTTCTTTTGTTGTTTGTTTTAACTTGCCCCAGATCTTGCCAGATGCAGAGGACGGAGACAGAACTGGGATGGAGAGGTGGGGATGAGAACAGCCAAATTCTCTCCAGGGTTATTCTCTAAAGGAAACTCTCAGCATCCATGCTTAGGCCTGGACTAGTGTATATAGCCGGTTACTGTCCAAAGGTGCTTCTCTTCTAGACTGACTCTCTCTCTCTCTCTCTCTCTCTCTCTCTCTCTCTCTGTGTGTGTGTGTGTGTGTCTACCAAGCCCAAGAATTCACCTATCTCCACCTCACCAGTTGCTCACTGGACAACATACATGGACACTCTTAAAGCAGAATAAAGCTCTTTAATTCTGGCCAGTGACTACACAGGGAAACTTAACCAAATCACATATCTCAGATCGTCACAAATCTTCCATATCCTGTTGACACATTTCAGTTGGTAAGAAGCAGAACAACAAGAAGCCAAAAGACAAGGTTAGTATCAGGGACTTTCCTGGATCCTGGAGCTATCTACCAGGTCTGTGATGGATTAGTCTTTTTTCCTGTTTTGGCGGGTTTCAGGGCCTATATGCTGGGTTTTAAGGTTAGAATGATGCCTTTAACATGGCGTCAGTTGTGCTAAGGTCTGGGGTCAAGTGTGCCCCACTGTGCTGTACTTTTATTAATTTTTTTAACATGGTTTTCTAGAGATTGAGTGAACTCAGATCCATTTGACTGAGCCACCTCCCTGATCCTCTTTAAAAATTTTAATAATACTGCTAAAATACACAGAATTTGTCAGGCTTTCAAGTTTGCTGTTTCTCTCCGGACACAGCTTCAAAGATACTTTGAACAGGCCTGGTGGGTCAAACCTGTAATCTCAGCACCCTGGAGGCTGAGACAGGAAAATTGCTTGCTGCAGGTCCAAGGCCAGGCTGGGATAGGAGTGACAACACCACCCTGCTTCCCAATAAACACACATATACATACCAAGAAAACCAAGAAGTAAAGACAAGATATCTCACCTCTGGCTTTGTTCTGTCTTTGCTAAACATGTTAATGTCTGTGAATCTCCATTTCCAGTTCTATGTACTCTATATATATATCTATATACTATCTATATACTATATATACTGAAATAGTTCAGTAATTCAGGTGGGGAACGGAATGTTTAGTAGATTCTTACCACTGCGAACTTTGGCACATGGTAGGAGGCAGTGTTTATTTGATGAGGAATAACTGCAATAATGCTATCAAGACAGGTGCCTCAACTTAACTTTGTGGAACATAGCCTAATTAACTTCTAGTTTTAATGGGATGTTAGCAGTAGTAAGGGTAATCGCATTACCACCTTTAAGTTAGTGTCCAACAGGCTGCATCCAGTCAACTTTAACTACCCATAGCAGCCTCTTGGCCTTCCTCAAGAGGTGGGGAGCCTGAATCCGAGATTAGATGATTCAGGAATTGCTTGTTCTCTTTCCAGCTGCAGCTTATAGGCATTTGCTTAAACTGACTCTAACCCATGGTGGTTCACCGGAACTTCCCACAGTGTCATGCATGCGTGGGATGATTTTGCCTTTGGAGCAAGAAGAAATGCCTTAAACTTTTACTAATTTAAAGTGACTATAGCACCCAATGGTATTGACAGGGATTTTGCTTTAAACCCAGCTCCAGGCTCAAAAGAATGAGTAGATGAATCGAGATAGGCTTTCAATCAGTGCCGAGTCTGAGAACTACTTTGAGTCACTTTTCTTCATTTCAGATGTTTCGTTTGCTCCCTTTGAGCTCTTGGCTCCAGGCAGGTTGAACTTTAAGTCCCTACCTCAGGCCCTTTGTTTTCTTCCATGGGATCAGTACTGGGTACAGATAGCTTCTGAAGTACATAAGAGAGTGTGCTGTCTGATTTCATGCCAACTTGATACAAGCTAGAGTCAACTGCGAGGAGGGAACCTCAATTGAGACGATGGCCTCCAGAAGATCAGGCCATAAGTCATTTTCTTAATTAGTCATTGATGTGGGAGGGCCCAATCCAATTTGGGTAGCTCATCTCTGAACAGGTGGTCCTGGGTTCTATAAAAACGCAGGCTGAAAAAGCCATGAGGAGCAAGCCAGTAAGCAGCACTCCACATGGCCTCTGCATCAGCTCCTGCCTCTAGGTTCCTGCCCTGTTTGAGTTCCTGTCCTGACTTCCTTCAGTGATGAAACCTTTTCTTTCCCAACTTGTTCTTGGTCATGGTATTTTATCACAGCAATGGAACTCCTAAGAGAGTGAGCTTGGTCTCCTGTGTTTGAGGCTTCTGCTTTGTCAGGTACACCCATTTTCCTGCTCGAAGGTAGGCCCTGCTCCCTGGCTGTAGTCACTGATATACAAGCACAGAGATGCTTGGCTATTTGAGATGTGAAAGCTATCACAGGACACCCTCTTGCCTGTCTCTGATGAGGCAGGAGGGGCTTCCGGGACAGAGGGAAATACTGATGTTCCCAGGAACGACCTCAGCTGGTTCAAGCCAGCAGGGATGGTAGCCATGCTTATGTGCAGATGGCTCAGCTCCACCACTTGCTGCAGGCTCCAGTGTTTTCCCTTTATTTAATAAAAATCTGTGCTCTATTGAAGCAAATATGCTTGGTCTGAATAAGTGACTCACTAGGGTCATGGCTGTCTGTCAGAGCTTATATGGTCAGCTTGTATGTCCTTGTCTGTACTTTGTGTATGGATTTCACAAATCTAGGACTGAACAGCAGGGACAGGTAATCCACTTTTTGGATTCTTGTTCCTCATTTCTGAGGAAGGACTTCAGAAGACACTAGGGGACACATAACTTCCTCCCTTTATACTAGAGCAGGGATGGCTTTTTTTAAAAATGTGTAATTCTTTTATCTCCACTTCATGAATAACGGTATGTGTGTGTAAATATTATAAAGTGAACAGTTCTTTAAGTATGTATTTTTCAGGTTTCTCTTTGTGACAGGGTCGTTCTGATGGGCTTAGAGTTTGCCATATCCACCAGGCTGGCCTTGAACTCAAGAGAACCACCTGTATCTGTCTCTCAAGCACTAGGTTTAAAAGCAAATAGGTGTGCTTCTGTAAGATTCTCTGTCTGTCTCTGTTCTCATCTTCTAAAGCAAAGCTTTGATTTTATGTATGCTTTATAAAGAGATTTTGATATTAACTGAGATTGTTAAGAAAAACTAGGAAGCTGGTTGGTAGTGCATGCTTTTAATCCCAGTATCCAGGTATTTGATGCCATCCTGGTCTACAGAGTGAGTTCCAGGACAGCCAGGGCTACAAGAGAAACCCTGTGTTGAAACAAACCACCACCACCACCAAAAAGAAGGAGGATGAAGAGAAGGAGGAGGAGGAAGGGAGGAAGGAAGGACAGACTCTTGAGAAATTGGAAGTTGTTGTGTTTTACACCTGATTCAGTGTGTAGAATTTACCTCTCTGTTCTCTACTTACATTGTGCTGTTATCACTACTTATGCGAGACTGGTCATTCGCTAATACATTTTTGTTGAACAGGCAAGGTTTGTCAAAAGGCCTTGGGCAGGGAACTGACAGACACAGAGATGACGGGCTGTGAGACACTCATGGACAGATGTGGGGATTGTGGCCATGTACATATACTTGATAGTATAGTGAAAATGCAAGCCGATCTCAAATATATACTATTTGAAGTTGGGGTTAATGGAAGTATCAAGACCATAAGTCCTTGATAGCCAGAGACCATGTCAGTATCTTGGTTTGCAATATGTGAACCTATTCCTATTGATTGCAGGTTGCTACTGGCAGAGTATGTAATGCATGTCTGGTTTATAATTGCAATAAGCGCAGTGTTCCAAAGACAAATGAGGAGTACAGGAAGCTGACAGTGTTTGCCCAGATCTACAGAAGATAGCTTTTTTGGCATCCGTGTGGAATCCAGCTCACTTGGATAGTTAGATTCCATTTTTTTCAGACACTTTTTACGTTTGGGACCAAGGAAATCAAGATTCACTGTGTTGTTGTGTCCAGAGTTGGTCAGCCTGCCCTCCTGTTGAACAGCTTGAGCTGGCTTTTACAGTGACTCCCTGCTGAGAGCAAACACTTTGTCTAGCATCTCCCCAACTGCTATTCACTGAGAAATTGAGCAGGAAATCAGAAGAGCGAGGAAATGTAGAGACACAGTAGTCTTGTTTTCCATCATGCTGTCGCCTTATGTGGGGAGGATGAGGTGGCGTTGTTCTGAGGGCTCTTCCTGACCGCCCAACCCAAGGAACTAGGGGCAAGATTTCACCATGAGTCCTCAAATGGGACTGCGTGGCAGAATTCAGGATTGTGAGAAGTGAAGAATGGAAATGCCTGCGCTGTCTATGTACTCATTGCTCAGTTCCTTTTCCCCCCCATTTTAAAACGTGTGTAGGTATGAAAGCTGGGGAGACAGCTCGGCGTGTCAGAGTGCTTGCTGTGCAAAGATGACAACATGACTTCAGATCCCTGCACACATGTAAAAAGCCACGGGTAGCTGTGTGCACAGCAGTAATTCCAGTGTGGTAGGGGCCGGAGACAGGAGGATGGTGAAGGCTTGCTGACTGCCAGCCTGGGTACTGAGAGACCTTGTCTCCAAGGAATAAGCCAGGGAATGGTAGAACAGGTGCCTGGCATTCTCTTCTGACCTTTGTGCATGCATGTTCACACACGTGTACACACACGCCGCACATACATAAATGGACTTACATATGTTTATCCTTATCTTAATTCAGGTTATTTTCAAATTAGCTTAAAATTATGAAAATTTAGGGGTACTTAGATTAAATAGAGCCGGGTAAACATTCCTTATGCATTTTAGTCTTCGTTTTCACATTCACCTTCATTTTGACTGGAATTTTCTACCACCACAGGTTTAAAAAAACAAAAAAAGACTCTGTTTTTATTAAAATTGTATGTAGTTTTTATGTTTTGAAAACATAAAAGTCAAAAATGAGCCAGGTTTTGGTTTGTTTCATTTTATCTTTCCACGGTCTTGCTTTCTAGCTCAAGTGGATCTGCTGTTTGTTTTGTAGACTTTTGTCGTTGACGATATTCTGCCGGATACATTGTTCGCAGGCTAGAGCACAAATGTACTGGCATGTCTGAATAGAGGTGAAAAGAATTTTTTACATTCAAAATATGCCCACTTGAAAATTGGAGCTTATTAAGGAAATGACAGGCCTGCAACTATTAGAAGCGTGAATTTAGACCCGAAGCAGGGTGACCCCCATATATGTTTATTTCTGTACAGGTAGCAATTTTGAAGAGTTTGACTTTTTCCCGACAGCAATCTGAAGGGGTGTGTCGAAGTCTTTGGAATCTGCTAGAATAAAAGCCTATTCCATGACTCATTGTGCAACAGAGCAGAGGGGACAGGAAACATTCACTGGTGCTTGAGCAGAA
Organism: Uromys caudimaculatus; assembly: GCA_028551405.1. NCBI lineage: Eukaryota > Metazoa > Chordata > Mammalia > Rodentia > Muridae > Uromys > Uromys caudimaculatus. Next base: position 125,340,339 of record CM052700.1, read on the forward strand.
AGACCTAAGAGATGGCTGCACATGGCCTGGCTGGGGCCTTCTGGCCTTAGGTGACAGAGGGCCAGGTCTGTGTAGTGGCTCGTCCATGTTCTATCCCTCTTTCCTGTCACAGACTGTCTGACATTAGCAATCGTCCCTGGCCGGGTACTTGAGGACTCCTCGTTAGCTAGCTGGCCTTCTCACACGGGAGTGCCTTCTTCCGTCTTTGTTTCTTTGTTGTTTTTCCCCCTTACTCTAAGGCCTCTCGTTTCATTTTCTGTACTCAGTCTAAATATCAATTTGATCTTTGTTGCCTTCTCTACCTGAGTATTGTGAGATAATCACATCTCTTTCGACACTTATACTTTTTGCTTCTAGTTTTCTTCCCTTCCTTCCTTCCTTCCTTCCTTCCTTCCTTCCTTCCTTCCTTCCTTCCTTCCTTCCTTCCTTCCTTCCTTCCTTCCTTTCTTTCTTTCTTCCCTTTCTTTCTTTCTTTTAAACGACATCCTTTCAAAGCAAACCACCAGTTGCTTACTTAGCTTGTGGCTCCCAGTCAGGTGGTGTTAGTACACATCTGCCACCCCAGCACACAGGCAGAAACAGGAGGATTCTAAGTTTGAGAGTAGCTTGACGCTACATAGCAAAAGACAGACAGACAGACAGACAGACAGACAGACAGACACACACACACACACACACACACACACACACACACACACACACACAGAGAGCAGGCTCTAGGGCCAGACTTAGAACTATACTTCCTGTTTCCATTTATAGAATGAAAGTCATGGAGTCTACAGCATCAGGTATGGAGAGTTTCAGAAGGCAGAGCCCCAGGGTGAAGCATGCACCCAGCACAAGGTTTACCTTCTATTTCTCCTGACTTACAGCCCATATCACTTTCCCAGATTTATACTCTACTGGTACTTCCAGCCTTCCTTTTATGGAAAGATTAACTTTTGTTTTTAACATAAACTGTCAACTCTGTGTTTCTCATTATGGCCACCCATTGGATTTCTTTCACAGATGAAAGTATTTTTAATCTGTGCTGGAGTCTTCTTTCTCCCCGTCATCCTAGGTGAGAAATCTTTGGAGAGACAGCCTGCTTCATTTTTAGCATTCAAATTAGCATCATAGATTCTCCCCATCGTGTGTATGTGTGTGTGTGTGTGTGTGTGTGTGTGTGTGTGTGTGTGTGTGTGGTGTATTTGGGGGGATGAGTAAAAGTCATTTTTCCAACAGGACTGTCTCCCCACACTCACTCAAAGCTTTGATGAAATTCATTTTTCTTGTTAGGATCCAAATCAGCTTGTGAACCCAGTATGATTTTCCCCAGGGCGGCAGAACCCAACCGTGAGGAATCTCAGTTTAGAGTCACACCGTCCTTAGTATGCATCTCAGCTCAGTGAGACTTTGAGCAACTTAACCACTTTCCCACCCCCACCTCCCGCTTCATGTGTCTTTCTGTAAAACGAAGATAATAACTTATTACAAGGCTTCAATAAAACCCTGCCTCAACCTTAGCTGTAAATGTTTAATATTCAGCTGTTACTGTGATTCTCTGCCATATCCATGGGTCCATGTGTCCATCTTTCTGTGCCTGTGGCTGGTTCTCATGACTCAGCAGTTCTGGATTAGAAAGAACTTTACGGGTGTTTAAGCCCTTCACCTTGACAGAAATCAAAGCTACCACTTACCAAGTGTCTGTCATGCATGACCCAGATGGCAGGCCTTGAAGTATGCATTTTGTGGAGAAAGCCTTGGGGCCTAAGACGCCAGCTAGCTCACCTGAGCTCTGCCGTGTAGTAAGTAGTGTCATGGTGCATTACATTCTGCTGTCATCGGGGCTACCACTCCCCACCATCAACAGAAAATGAAATCTGTGACAGGTGTCCCTTTGCCCGGAGTTAAAGTATTACCAGTGACACTTGCTTGTGGGAGATATCTCCTTCCATCCCTCAGTAGTTTTATGAGTGAGAGACTAGTGTATTGTGCTGCAACCTACCCCAGTATCTTCTTCCCATTGATTTTCTTTTTTAAAAAAATACTGAGAGGTGGCTTGACTCCTTCCCTGGATTTTTAACCTGCCAGTCTGTTAACCTGTAAATACTTTATCATAACGATTGGTTCTCCCATTGTTCTCTTCGATTAGGAAATGAGCGTTGTCTGTGTCCTCAGTCCCATTTTTGTCTCTTCTGTCACACATATGGAAAGCACCAACCTCTTGGTGGCCCTTACGTATGTGTTAGATATTCTTTAGTAGCAATAGAGATATTGTTGAGGGATTTAAGTCACTGTGTCATGGGTACTAAGCCCAGACATTTATTTCAAAGCTAGCACATTCTTGAATTTAACATTTGCAGAGTTATCTGTATGTTTGGCCTTACAGGCTTCTCCACCCCTACCCCGTATTCCCACCCCTAACCCCGTTCAGGGCTCTTAGGGCGGAAAGGAGAGTAGAACATGAGGGAAGAATCACCTCTCTCTATGTTTTTGCCTCGCACTCCCCGTGATGATCAACGAGGAGAACAGGGCATTCTGGACACATTGCCTGTTGCCTTAACGGAACCTTAGGAGTTTTATTATATTCTCACAAAACCAGGCAGAGGCAAAATCTAGAGCATGAAGAGTAATATAAAAACTAGGCCTGGGGTTGTAGCTCACTTGGTAGAGGGCTTGCCTAGAGGGCATGAGGCCCTAGGTTCAGTCTTCAGCACCGCATAAACTGGGCATGATGGTGCATGCCCGTAGTCTTAGTACTTAGCAGGCAGAGGAAAGTTTGAGGTCTTTCTTGGCTGTGTAGAAAGTTTGAGTCCAGCTCAGGCTTAAATAAATACATAGATAGATAAACATAAAATAAAATTCTTACAGTCTTTAAATTCCTAAGTGTCAAGTGTAGTTTTGGTCAAGTTCCCTAGAGTATGGTTTGCCAGGGCTTCACATGCACTGTGGTCAGGCAGCAAGCAGGCACTTGTCCTCAGGGATGTGTGGGGTGTGTATGTGGAAGGAGCACCCAGGCTGGAGTCCCAGCTTTGCTGTTCCTGGCAGGAGGACCTCAGCTCCCTCCCTGGATGCAGTAAGGTTAACACTTATGACCTTATGTGCTGCACCCGAGGATGCTAACCAAGGAAGAGGATTCTGAGGATTCAAGGTTGGTCAAGTCTAGGTTACATATCAGGACTTGCCCTCAAGTGTTGGGGTGGGAGGGAGGAAGCCCTGTCCTTAGTAATGTAGCTTACATAGAAGGACCAGCCTAAACCTTCTTCTCTGGTATAGCCTCAAGGTCAAGCTTGGCATTTTCATGTCTCCAGTTTTTAGGAGCTGTTAAAAATGAGCTCTCAATTTGCCTATCATCAAAATAAAAGGGGCTGGTTTTGGTTTTGTGGGTTTGTTTAGTTTTTGTTTTGTTTTGTTGCCTGTTTGTAGGATCCCTGCTGGCCACTCTCCAATTGAAACTACGTAGTCAGCAAACAGATATGATCCCACCACAAACATACCCCTCTTTTGTGGTGTGGCCATCATGGACCCTCTACAACCTTGGGTATCTGTTTTTCTCTTTGCCATTCCAGACAAGCTGGTCTTCATGTTCTGGGTTTCTCCTCTGTGAGGAGAAGGGTTGTCTGTGGCATATGAAGCTGCTTCTGGATCCTTAAGACTGAGTTAAAACTAGGAAAATAGAGAATACCCACAGGGTGCCTCTGCTGGTGCTCAGAGTAGACACCTTGGCTTTCTATAGCGCCAGCAGTACATCTGAGGATGGTGCTCTTCCACTTCCTTTCAACTGAACACCTACATTGGACTTTGCTTTCAATGGAATACTTACTGTGGTCATGTTTTTATTACAGGTCTTGAGCAGTTAGTCTCTTTCCTGTTGAATTGGAGGCTCTTGGGTAGACAACTCCATTTTTGTTGAATAGATCCTGATTTGTTCCTTCAGTTGGCTTTATGGACTGCCTGTCATTGATAATGTCTGTCACACGAGTGCCCACTGTACCTAGCACAGCTAGGGAAAAACAGAAGAAGAATGTGGCACTTCATCCAGGGCGGATGCAGGAAAGCCTACAGTGTCGACTCTGCTTCTGACGTGAGGTGGAATATTATCTCAGAACATGCTCATGTCTAGAACCACATGACAGGACGCTGATTTTTAGTGCAGAGGCCAAGATGAGTTTTCCAGTTGCATAAAGGGTCTGCGTGGCAGAGATGTTGCCCTGTGTACTTCCCCGAGAATCCTGAGCACCTTCCATTGGTGATAGGTCTCTGTGATTCAGGCCACTGGGTCTGTCTGCTGAGGAAAGAGGAGGCTGGGTCTGGGAAGTTGAAAGTGATGAGGTGCAGGTAAGGTGGGCTGCTGTGATCAGAGACTGACAGTGAGAACCATCAGAGAACCTAAGCCAGGTCTGAGGAAGCACTGAACCACTGCTGTCATAAAAGCAAAGATTCATTCAAGTGAACTTTTAAAGGCTCCGGGAACATAATTTGGCAACTGCTTCACACTTGGGAGAAAGGAAGCTTACAGAATTGAAAATGACAGCTTTTCAGGTGGTGTCACCGGGAAACCAACCTGCCAATAATTAAGCTTTGAACCTAGCAAAGGGACCAGAGTTGAGTCCTGGGTGGGGACTTTAATAGTGGGGTTAGTGATGTATAATTTTATGGCCTTTATAAGCTACATACAGGATATATTCTTAGAAATTCTTTCTGGTCTAGCAGGGAGGAGTAGGAGATTTGGAGGCAGACAGTAATCCTTAGCTCCTAAGAAATCTTTGATGTTTTGAGGCAGTGCGTTTCCTGAAAAGCACAGCAAGCATCATCTGAGGACTGGGGCGGGGCGGGGGCACATCTTAAGTAACGATCAAGTGCAGGGCTCTAGAATGATCTGGGCCCATGAAGGTTCATCTTGGTGCCGTGCACTGAAAGTGGCCAATGCTGTATGTAACTAAGGGGGGGCAATAAGATAACGACCATTTTGTTACTAGTTAATTAGTCTTTAAAATTCCAGCGTTTACATATTTAAAGTACAGAAAACGAGACAGGAAAGCATAACTCATGACTATATTCATGCCCAGGTCCAGTCATTATTAATATTTTGTCAATCATGTTTCATCCTGTCTCTCAGGTGGGGCAAAGAAAACAGGTAGTCTACTTCACAGCAACATCAGACAGACTTCTGTCGCTTCAAATTGCAGTGGTCCATAGAATAATTAATGTCATCTTGTTACCAAACCAAGAGATGGCTTCCTTACCAGTGAAAGCCCTTTTCATCTTAAATTATTTGAAATCCTTGATAGCCCTTTGGTGATACTTTTAAGTGTCGTGAAGATTGGCTTTCTGAGGTCCATTAGGAAGGGAGGCCGTGTGCTGCGGAAGACGATAACACAGGACTTTCTACAGCAGTAGTGTGAAGTGAGCCTCAGCGGGAAGCAGCAGTGTTTGTTATGCCTACTCTTATCTCCTGGGAATAGCAGTAGAGAGCTGGGACTCTTGCTGGAGTTTGGTCATGTGAATTATATATCCAAGTGTGCTGCTATGGCTCTTCCTCGTCTGATGTACAAACTGTCCAGCTTCTTATTCTAGAACACAGGGCTCTATGTGGTGTCATTTTTGACCCTCATAGCCTTGGGTGGAGAAGTTACCGGCAGCTACTGAGAGAACCACCTGGCACAGGGCAGCCTTTTGTGACAATGACTTAACCTGCCCCAAATATTAGTAGTGCCAGTGCTGAGGATTAGCACCTTCAAGCAGAGAACACTCCTCTACTGTTGTTAAGTCAAGTGCTTACATATTACCATGTGGTCCTGATTGCTTGCTGGATTTAGTCAGGTTTTTGAAGCTATCAATTTTCATTTTTTTAAAAAAATGTTCTTCATATCTCAGATTCTAGAAGAAAGGAACTTAATATGATTCCTTTGATCTTTTTTCCTTCCTCTTCCTCCTCCTCCTCCTGCTTTCCTACTTTCTCTTCCTTCTTTTGAAACATTGTGTGGTGGTTTGAATGAGAATGGCCCCTATAGGCTCATGAGGTTGAATGCCTGGTCCCCTGGAACTGTTTGAGAAGGATTAGGGGATGTGACCTTGTCCAAGGAGGTGTGATGCTGGTGATGGCCTTTGAGGTTTCAAACACCCATCCCTAGCCCAGTGCCTCTCTCTGCCTGCAGATGAGGGTGTAAAGCTCTCAGCTACTGCTCTGGTGCCATGCCAGTCTGTTTTAGATGAACTCTCTAAGGCTGTAAACAAGCCCCCAATTAAATGCTTTCTTTTATAAGAGTTGCCTTGGTCATGTTGCCGCACCACAGCATTAGAACAGTAACTTAGACACAGGGCTTTCTCATACAGCTCAGGTTGACCTCAGAGCCATAATGTGTCTGCAACCATCTCTCAACTCTTCATCTCCCTACCTCTGCTCCCCAAGTGTTGGGATTGCAGACATGTGCACCATGTCTGGCTCTGATTCTGCTGAGTGTAAGGTTTTATTAACTTTATATTCACTGCTCTGAGAAATGTTCTTTTCTTTCAAAGGAAAAAGTAGTTTAAGGGGAAGCATTTAAACAGGCAGGTGGGGCCTGTTAAATCACGATGCAGGCTTATTTCTTTTGTCTGATTTTAAAATGAGCAGTCATTTGCCGTAAGAAAGAGACATAAATTAACCGTTTTACCTTTTCTAACTGTAGGAAATACAGTTGGAGCATGCGAAGCAAGCCTTTGTGCAAAGAGACAATGCCAAGACGGGAAAAGTCACCGCCATTGACTTCCGGGACATCATGGTCACCATCCGGCCCCATGTCCTGACTCCTTTTGTTGAAGAATGTCTAGTAGCTGTAAGTTGTGCGTCATCCTAATGAAGTAGTTTGTTCTCCCTAATTTGTGCTAAGTAAACTGGAATAGTAAAGAACAGTTCTTATGAATTGTCCTGTTTAAAACACTAATGTGATCATGTATGTTATCACCCTCGCAAACCAAAATATGTATTGGTTCGTTTTAGTGGGTAGGTTAATTGATTGTTTGGATTATATGTTTTGGGGACCTGTTCAGTTGTTTCTTACTGTCCCTGGAGGCCTGTATCAGGGTGCTTTCATATACTAAAGTCTGCAGCTCCTCAGATCATTCCTTTACAGTGACATCCATCATCTTTGGATATAATGTACATGTGTTTTCTTTGACTTTAAATCATGTCTAGATTATTTGTAACATCTAATACAGAATATTTTTAAGTCTTTGTTTTGCTGTGTTGTTCAGAGAATAATGGCAAGGAAAGACATCTGTGCATGTTCAGTGCAGATATAATCCCCCCCAAATCTTTGCAAAATTCTGGTTGGTTTCATTTGTATATGTAGAATTCATGAATACAGAAGGTCCATCTGTTAATAGCTAATTAGAGAAAATGATGAACAAGAAAAATAATTTATGACTTCATGTTCATTTTGCCTTATACTTTAAGATATGTCGAATGCTGATTTTTGTGTTTCTAATTTAAGGAAAAAGAAACGCTCATGCAGGCAGGCACCTCTGCAGACATGCACACTTGGGTGCCTTGTTGGAGTCACAGATAGATCAGGTCTAATGCTTAGCTTTCTCATTGTCTCTTGGTGTCTGTTGGGGTTGCAGTGGTGTTTGTGATAGGCAGGTCCCTGCCATTATGTCATAGTTGTCCCATCCCAAAGGAAGTCCAGCTGATGTCCTTACTACCTCTTGGAACTTTGAGGCGTCATGCAGCATGCTTGGTAGTGGTTTCAAGGCTTGGTAATGGACAATCTAGATCACCAGAGAAGATCATTAAGATGGAGTCCAGGTTTCCCGTAGGTGTGCTCTTCACCACTGATGGATGGCTACATCTCAGTATCTAAGTGTTAAAGATTCTAACTGATTCTTATGATTTGGGAGCCACTTCTCTGGAAACTCTCCCTTTGCTAGACTATGAGTGTGTTCACAGCCATATGAGTTTCTCACTGATGAGCCTTTCAAGTCTCTTTGTTTCCTAGTGCTTCATTTCGAATACATTCTGGCCCCATGTTAATCTTACTCCTTTTCTGCCGCAATTGCCCATCCCCCGCCCCACTGCTACTCCCAGGTAAATTCTCATGGCAGCTCTTTTGAATGATTACTAAGTGAAGATTTTGTGGCTGTTTTTAAAAGGTGCTTTTCTAATAAAAATATTTTGCCTTGTTAGGGAAGGATAGAATTTGAAACCCCAAACTGAAGTTTCATTCACAGTGGATATATTATCTGTTTCCCCTGTCCCCGTGAAGAAAAATGTTTCCTTTAAAATTCTGATTATTAGAATTCCGGTCAGCTTCAACCCCCATCTAGGTAGGCATATGGCATCTTCACATTTTGCCAGAACACACTGGTTCTTTAGCTAATCCACCAATGTAAAGTCTCGGGACTTAAGTGATTATTTCTGGTTTAAGTATTAAGACAATGATATTTTGATATTAAGGTTGCACTAGCCACTTCTCATCACATGTCTGCACCGATATAATACAGTTTTACGTGTGTGAACATATACATGTGTGTGCTATGGCTTGTATGTTTAAGGCCTTCATATTTGCTCATTAGATGAAATAAACCAACTTATAAAACATTTCCAACTGAAATTTGAACTCTGTAAACTCTGGTCCTGTTATAATCCTACACATGAATTTATTTAGTTTTCCAGGGCTCCTGTATGGAAGCACAAGTCCTGGTCATGATTAGTTGCAGTTACTTTTACAATTCACTCCTAGCTTTTTTTTTTCTAAAGTGAAAGAAAAATACTATGGTCATTTTTTTGTATCTTCATTCCTGGTTACTTTCACAGCAGGGATAACTGTATGTACTTTTGGACCCTCTTCCCCTTTGTATCTTTTTTTATTTTTTTCTTCTCTCTCTTGTTTTCAATTTCCCAAGGCTGCTGGAGGCACTACATCGCATCAAGTTAGTTTCTCCTATTTTAATGGATTTAATTCGCTCCTTAACAACATGGAACTCATTAGGAAGATCTACAGCACTCTGGCTGGCAACAGGAAAGACGTGGAGGTGACTAAGGGTGAGTGAGCAGCATATCAGAATGTTTGTTTCAAGGGTGTTAGGGAACGGGGCGGGGAGGGCGGGGAGGAACGCAACCTGGAGTTTATAGTAGAATTCGCTATCACATTCATACCGGTAAATTTTTTTTAAAGATTTATTTATTTTATTTATGAGTACACTTTGGCTGTCAGACACACAAGAAGAGGGCATCAGATTCCATTACAGATGGTTGTGAGCCACCATGTGGTTGCTGGGAATTGAACCCAGGACCTCTGGAAGAGCAGTTAGTGCTCTTAACCTCTGAGCCATCTCTCCAGCCCCGTACTGGTAAATTAATTGGTGATGTGTGTCCTCCCGTCTATGTTCAGACAAACTAAAGCAAACAAAACAGTCTACACTATGTTTTGATAAACTGAAGATAGCCTTTGAATGAAGAGAAGAAGGATTTGTTGAATCTTTGGGGCAGTGGACCTCAAAAGTATGTGAGGGTTCCACAAACCTGTTTTGATGATAGCATTATGTGATCCATGAACTTGAAGATATTATCAGCATTTCAATAGGATTCAAAAAAACACCTAGGAAAATAACTTGGGGATCTGCAATGTCAATGGAGTTTGAGTCCCATCCGGTGTCATTGTTTAGAGCTTTCAAATGGCACCCAGTGTTTTCTCTCAGTGCTGGTTGGAATAGAGGTCAGCATTCTTTTTCCAAGTGGGCGAAAGAACTGGGGAAATGCTGGATGCCTTCATGATAACGTGTTTGATGTCCACTCCTCTAGAGCTTTGGCTGAACACTGAATTTAACATTCATCTTTCTGAATCTCTCTCTTTTTTCCATACAGAGGAGTTCGCTCTGGCAGCCCAGAAGTTTGGTCAGGTTACACCCATGGAAGTTGACATCTTGTTTCAGTTAGCAGATTTATATGAGCCGAGGGGGTAAGTTGGCTTTTTTTTTTTTTTTTAATAAGTTTAATAAAATAAGGTTAGGAGCTAGGTGTAGGGAGATTTCAGCAGGAGAGACAGAAACCAAATAATGAAGGCCCACGCTGAAATATGGGAAGTGATAACAGGAACGTTCTAGAATTCCGTAATGCAAATTTAAGAAATCTGGGACTTCATCATTGTTTGCTTTCTGTCCAGGCGCATGACCTTAGCAGACATTGAGCGGATCGCCCCCCTAGAGGAAGGAATGTTGCCCTTCAACTTGGCCGAGGCCCAGAGGCAGGTGAGTGATGGGGCGACTTCTCTCCTGTTGCCTACCAGAGATACCCTGGCCCACAGCGCTTCCATTGAATTTCCAGCGTTGGTTTCTGACTTAACTATTTTCCAGGTCTGCTCCCCAAATGCAGGCATTTTGAGGAGGCAGGAAGGGAAGCTGTTTAGCAGCCTTCTGGTGAACAGATATGGGCATGTGTTTCTTAGAAAGACAGGGCAGTTGCTCCAACACTAGAAACACCAACACTCCAAAAACAAGTAGCTCTTCTCTTCTTTACATCTGGTACTGAGGGATGTGGGCATGGAGCACTGGCTCTTGTGACTGTCCGCAGCAGCATCTGGCATTGCTAAATGGACATCGTTGCTCCTCAGTGGGGTACTGTCAGAGCACTGTCTAACAGCCATGCCTTCCATTTTTCAGAGTATCAAAATGAGATAATTTTGTTTAGTCTGGAGTCATAGTTCAGAGGCTTTTAGACCTATTTTCTCTGTGAAAGGATTCATAAGCTATATGGAAACAATGTTAGGAATGCTAGGTTTTATTTCATGGTTAACAGAAGCCCATGTCTCGAAGTTGTGGGAGTCAGAAACTTAAGACACGGGGACCTCCTCACTTAACTCTCGCTCAGCTCTGTAGCTGGACCTGAGAGAGTAACGCCTTCATTGCATGTGCTATGCCTGCATGGTGCTTGTAAAATAAATCCATGAACAGACAGAAAGTTTTGTTTTTGTTTCGTTTTTTTTTTTTTTTTTTTTTTTTTAAGAAAAAGACCTACTTTAAGGCAAAGCCATCTCTGAATCTTGCGAGACTTAACTGTTTTTGGCTTGGAGCTCTGGGTCTGAACAGCGACGCCAGTTTGACCACAATGGGTTGACGCAGGCTGCATTTTTAGGACTGTCAGGCCTGGAGCCAGGATCCCCCCACACACACTCCCGCCCCCTTCCCTTTAGCTCCTTCCCACCCAAGGGCTGCAGCGAAAATGGAAGGAGTGGGTGTGTGCTCAGTAAATCCTAACTAGGCACCTCTGGGAAACCAGCTGGCTGTGGTTAAAAGAGGAAGCCGATTTCCCCTGGTGCTGGAGAAAGAACTGTGTAATCCCAGGCAGAGGAGGAAGCAGCCTCGCTCTCTCCTCCCTTTGATTTCCGAGGCTGTGTGTGAGATAATTATCTCTTCGTCTGCGTGCCACCAGCTATTGTAGAAATTTGGGGATTAAGGAAAGTAGAGGGGCTGTTTCAGATCTCCCCTGCTTTTCCCCGTGTCAGCAGTACCTCTTCATTTCCCTGTGTGCCCTTTGCAGCTTTGGAGGGCTTATCATGGGTGCTTGCTGCTACTGGCCTCGAAAGGGTTAGAGGAATTTGATGAGATTTACAGTAGGAAGTGATTGGCCGAAGCTCAAAGGTTTAGAGCAATTCATTGCAACCCTACCTGAAATCTAGGGTGATTTTTTTTTTAAATGTATGAACCCCACTGCGCCTGACAGAACAAGCAAGTCAGGTCATCTGTAGGTGCATGTCCAAGCATCCTACAGCCTGTGGAGTGTTTGTCCTAGACAGGGGCGCGATGGGACTGGATGCTTTTTTCCTTGTGTCATTTTAAGACCATATCTGTCTTTTCCAGGAAGAATTAGCAGTCATGGCAGGCTCCTTCCTTTAGCATATTCAGAGTTCTCTCTCTCATTCCTTATTTTGATGCCGGAACATTTTTAGTATCATGTTCTCATGCATGTAAATAAAATAATGTTCTGTCTTTGAATACATCTGTCACCATGAAGGTAGACTCCAGGGGTGGAATTGGAGAGAACGCATGGAATTTGTGGAAGAACTGTTTTACTTTCTTAGACATGCATGTTTCTCCGTAAAGCTGTTTTCAGTTAAATAACTGAAGATTTCAAATTATCTCATTGTATTGGAATTGCGTTGCCCTGACAGCAGTTAAAATTCAGTGGGTTGGTAGCTGAGGTTGGTGACTGTTTTCATTGTTCACTGATGTTAATTATCGTGCCTTTTGAAAACAAATTTTATTGAATGTATTTATTCATTCAACAGGTATTATTAGGTGCTGACTGTATGTCACTCTCACTTGACAGCTCTGTGGGACAAAGTTAATATTTTATTTACACAGACAGGGTAGTACAATATTCTAAAGTGGTTTGGCCTCAGATAACAGGTCAGAAAAGCAACAACAAAACATCTGATTGCCTTGAAATATGAATTTTAGGATGATGGCCCAAAATGAGGAAAAATACAATCATCTATAATTCATCTTTTTAGTTATGGCCATCATAAATATTTTGAGTGTCACTAGGTAATAGAGATGCCAAAATATCAGCACTAATTTCATATGTGTATATATTTACATATCTATATATGCACACACAGATATAAATTTATCCACAATTTTAACACCACCAACAAAAGACTTAATATTCTACTCTCTTACATTTTTTTAATACTATGAAGGCCTCAATGGTAAAAAGCTCTTGTTGCTGTTATAGAGAGCCTGGGTTTAGTTCCCAGCACCCACGTGGTGGCTCACACCACCTTTACCTCCTGCTCTGGGTTCTGCACCCTCATGGACACCAGAATCACACGTGCATACAATAGGCAAATCACTCACACACATAAAGAAAATGCCATGAAATATTTCAAACATTTAATAAGGAATATAACAAATACCTGCCCATCCTCCTTGCTCTTTGCAGCTAGCTTTCTTTCATTTTTTAAAAATATATTAATTTATTTTATGTCTATGGGTGTAACTCATGCATGCCTGTAGGCATCAGATCCATAAAACTGGAGTTACAGAAGGCTGTGAGCAGCCATGTGGGTGCTAGGACTTGAACCTGAATTCCTGGGAAGAGCAGCTTGTTCTGTTAACCATTGAACCATCTCTCCCGATCTTTACGTTTTCTTTCTAAAAGAAGAGTTTTGTGAACATTTTTCTTTACCAACATCTGATCTTCTTTGAGGATGCCATTTTAAAAGATGTTCTTTTTGTTTTAAAAGTGATAGTATTTTATTTATTTATTATTTAATTTTGAGTCAGGATCTCCCTATGTAGTTCTGGTTTGCTTGGCTTTGCAGTGTAAATCAGGCTGGCCCAGATCTCACAGAGTTCTGCCTCTGCCTCCTAAGCCCTGGGAGTGATGGTGTGTGCCTTCGTGCTCGCCAGTATAGTAGTTTAAGTCTCTCTTACAGGTCATTTAGTGTAGCTCCGGAGTTTTTGCTCTGAGTGCTGCTTTTGAAAAAGCCGATTCCTTTCCCCCTGCGTTTCACTGTTACTCTCGAGCAGCTTTAAGTAAGAATCGCAGCATCAGAGATTAAATTCAGCTTAAGTGTCTAGGTATATGTTATGAGAGTTTCAAAAGCTCATATTTGTTTAACAGTGAGTTTGAGAATAGCATTTTAATAACTCTTACTAATCTGAGTATTAACCATTTCAAGCAAAACCAAAATTCAAATAAAAAAGTTCAGCCAGTTTGAGGAATCAAGAATGGTGTCTCCTTGGTAGTTTTTACACTGACATTTTTATGATCACGCTGAGAATTGAGCATTTGAAAATCGGTTATAACATTATTTTTCGCGTGGTGATTTTATGTTCCACTATGATTTCAGTCACACTTAGTAGCAAATGCTTTTATTTATAAGAAATTGATAGACTCGGACCTAGTTGTCCTTTTTGTATTTGAGTTATATTAGACTTAGAGTCCAGGGAGTGATATTTTAAGTGACCATACGCGTTTCTGTTCTTTTCTCGGCTTGCTTGCTTCCTGCTTACGGCACGCGTGAAGCAGAAGGTCTCGGGTGATGCCGCTCGGCCCTTTCTTCTACAGGTCGCAGAGTCAGCCTACAGGTTTGGACTAGGTTCTATTGCTGGAGGTTAGTCATGGATAAGCTTCACTTTTATTGTTCCTTCGATCTTTTCTCTGAGTTTCCACCTTCTGCTTTCGGTGGTTGTTCCCCAAGTCAGTTATCAACCTGTATCTATTAGGTGGGACCAGAGCCAAAGGGCAGCATCAGCATCCTACAAGTGATAATTTTCACTGCTTTCTATAAGTTTAGCCATCTTTGATATGCTGTTAATTTAAACTCTAGTGGTATCCTTTTGTCAGGGGACGTTCAAATAAAAATTAAGAGTATACAAAGGTAGCTCGGTAGGTCGATCCATAAAAAATACTTCTGTTTTCAGTCCTTTCTTTGACTTTATCCACCTATTTCTTTCACCCAACTCACCTTAATTCTGGCTGAGCTAATGGTATTCCTTGATATTCCTTCATTTCAGCGGTCGGAGCCACTGCTGTGTATCCTATCGATCTTGTAAAGACTCGAATGCAGAACCAGCGATCAACTGGCTCGTTTGTAGGCGAGCTCATGTATAAAAACAGCTTTGACTGCTTTAAGAAGGTGCTCCGCTACGAAGGCTTCTTTGGATTGTATAGAGGTTAGTGTGGCACAGAGTGCCCGAGTGGTACGTTCGTGCAGATGGAATCGTAGCCAAGGGTTTGCTTTCCCATCTCAGTGCCTGAAATGAATTAGAGAGCCTGTGTTCAAATGGAAATCCAGCGGATTCTCAATTATCCATGCTAATGGGTGTAGGCTGTAGGCATCTAGGGCATGGCTAATCAAAACAGCCCATAGTCTGAAAGCCATTTATATTGCTCCGTTGTGTGTTTGATTTCTTAAAATAATAAATTATTTTTATACACATTTTTAGTGAGTTTTTGAAAGGCTCCTTGTTTATGTTCTTGAAGTATTCCACTCCTCATCTACCAGGGAGAGTTACCCTAAGAACAAGACACAGCTTGCTTCAGAGTTTTGAGTCTCGTGGAATGTCCAGTGATTCCCAATCCCATAGTGTCACTTTCCATGGATTCAGTTATTCATGGTCAACCATGTTCTAAAAATACAGACTAGAAAATTCCAAAAACTCACAAATTGTGAATAGTGTACTAGTCTGTGAACTCGCTCATGGTTCTGCTCCAAAATACAGCCATTGTTTGGCCTGAGTCTCTTCAGGTCAGTAGCATCTTAACACTGCGTCTCCCAGCCACCCCCTCTTTCTCTCCCATCATCAAGGCATTGCAACAGCGTGCATTATTTATTATACAAAAAGTGAGGACAGTACACTACCCTACTTTGAGAGAGACCACACTCATATGCCTTTAATTACTGTACATAGTTATGGCTTTTGCTAATGTTACTGTTGTTTACCTCTTGCTGTGTCGTATTTGTAAATTCCACTTTACCCTAAGTATATACACATTGGGAAGAGTGGAACATCCAAGGTTAGGATTGTCTAAGGTCAAGCACCCTCTTGGAATGAGCCTAGTAGAGATGGTACAAAGACCGCTGCATCAGGAAAACCCTGTCAGACAGATAACCAAGTATTCACTGGAGCCTTGCTTGCCCACCTCATCCTGAATTAGTTGCCTCTTGCCTTCATGTGAAAGGATTGGATTCCCACATTACAATATCCATGATGCTCTCTCTGTCCACCTGTTTCTTCTGTCCACTTGCTTCTTTGACATGTAAGGTTCACTAAACAGTGTTAACAGGAGCAAAGAGTGCCCATGTCATTGAACCAGCAATCCCACAGACTTTCTATTCTGTTGGCTTTGCCTGAGGAAACATACCCTTACTCCCCAACTTCCTGTCTATGCTTGCTTTTGGCAAAGAGCAGATACGTATGTTTTCATAAACTAGAATGCCAGATTGCAAGGTACTTCCTGTCAGGCCACGGCTGTTTGTCCAGATACAGCTCTTGGAAAAGAAAATAGTGCCTTGTGCTCCACTGAGGCACAATGAAAGTGACAGCCACGAGAGACCTCTAGGCCTCTTCTGCCATCTGCTGACTATATTCTCCAAAGTGAGCTGAGTTAATGAACAGACCCTGTCACCTTAGAAGCTGGGAGGCTTCCAACTGCAGAGAAGCTCCCTTCCACAGGTGCTATTGTGTAGGTAGATAACCCTCATCAAAGGCCTTTTGATCTTTTCTCTCCCTCTTTCCCTTGCCCCCTGCCTCCTATTACAGTTTTGAAGGTCTTTGACCCCCTCATGATTAATGATGACCCCTGTAGGGTCATCACCTTCCATTTGAAATGCTTTTCCTCTTTGGTGACAACAACCTTTCAAATAAAATGGCTTCTATGTAGTACAAGGTTAATGTCACAATGAGTACTTTACAGTAGCTCAGGAAAAAATGACCACATTACCAGCTTCTATGTGTTTGTTTGTTTTTGTTTTTCTTTTAAACTTTGAACCTCTAGTGTGCGTAGATGTGTAAGTCTTGATGTTGCTTTATGCACTACTTTTATGGGCTTTCACGGTATTGAAATTAATGGCAAGGATGCCTTTCAAGTTTTGAGACCCCCGCCTAACAGTGTTAGGCCTTCAGTTTGCCTGTGATGACTTGCTTTTAACATTTCGGTCCTTTCTCTCTTGTGTGACAACACCTGGCAGAATCTGATTCTTGGTTATATCTAGGTCTTTCTCTGTGTGACCTCACCTTTTGACCCCATGGACAGAAAAGCTCATGGGGTCCTTGTGTTGAATGACTGACTGTGGGATGTAAAAAACCAGTTCATCCCTCTTGAGGATGGAGCTGTGGGTGTGTAGAGAGGAGACGCACACCTTTTAACTTCCAGACAAGAGAGTGAGCTGGCATAGAGAGAGACAACTCATTTCAGGTACCAAGAGACAGCTCTCGCCTGTTTCCAGGTTCATAAATAGCCATTTATCTAACCTGCTATGGATGTGAGAACCCTCAGGGCAAGGTCTGAAGCTGTCTGTCATGGTGATTAATCGAATGGGAATATACAAGGATTAGCGTTAGGACTCACCTATGTTTTTTTCCTCCCGTTGTTTCACCTTGCGAGAGGGTGGAAAAGAAGGTGACTATACTGAAACTCTTGTTCAGTTCCTATCTTTAGTTTAGTTCCTAAGCAAAGTTGATGCACAGCTACAGTTAAAGACAGTATGTCCTGAAAATTATACTCCTGTTCTGGATTGCCGAGGGACCAGTGCTTTTGAGCTCCTTGTACACAATCATTGTGTGTTCATAAATATGTGTCATTGGGCCAGAGACAGAGACCAACGAAACGGAGGGTAACCCAGGAGAAATGGCCACTATTAGAAAGGAAAATAATAGAGATAAAAGGACAAGTATTCCTGAGCCTTGGCCTTTATAAAAAAGTCATTTTCATATAAAACAAAGCCTCATAAAACTTTCTTTACATTTCACTCTAAATTTAATGCAATTGGCTTTTGAAGTTTTATAATTAGAGAGGACAATGGTCAAATTTCAACTTGGAGAATAGAAACTTGCTGCTGTTAATACTCTATACTAGAGTATATCTGATTTATAAAGGAGCTAGAAAATACTGGGTGCTCTCTCACATTTTAGAATTTTCATAAGATTAAAATTTTCTCCATTATGTTTCCTAAATAGGCTAATTTGAGAATTTGAGGTTTCTCGCCTATTCGAAACTCTCTGCATTTGCTCTCACAAACTGCGTATGTTTGCTACTTTGACAGTGGTAAGCACTGTCAAGGAAGGCATTTCTTCATCCTGCGTTTTTATTCCAAGCTTAATACCTCCCTGCCACATCTCAAACGTCAGGAACACAGGAAGGTGTTTTAGTATTTGGAAGTAGTTCCCAATGGAACCAGAGTGAACGAGCAGCGATTTAGAGCTCATTTGGTTTTTTTCTTCTTCAACTGCCAGCATCTGCACAGAGCATGGGATGTTACCAGGCAGTAATCAGAACACACATTGGAGTCGCTGCCCGTGGTCACTAGAAAGATGAGCGTCAGGAGTGGCGTTCAGTGGAGTGCCTTTGGGAGTTGAGAAAGCTAACGTTGTGAGCTCACGCGCACTCATTCATTCTTTGCGCCCAGTGTAGGGCCCTGTTGCTCCATCCAGGAACACTGTGGGTTGTTTTTTTTTGTTTTTTGTTTTGTTTTTTTACACAACTCTTGGTTGCTGGTCAAGATGCCCTTAGGAGTCCTATGACTCCGGCTTCAAACCCCTCTGCAGGGCAGGCGACTTTCTTTACAAGAAAATGACCCCTCAGGTATTTTTGTAAATCTTGAACGTGTCATCCTTAGGCTAAGTAGATAATCCAGGTTTGCCCAGTCACTCTAAGAATCTTTGTTTCCTCCTGGGTTTCCAGACCCATTTAACTCGCTCAAAGGTGTTTGAAACTTGAATGAATTCCATGACAGTTCCCTTGGTTTGAGTGAACTGCTTGAGTAAATCAAGTCACTCACTGGCCTGCCAGAGTCTGAGCTGGTCTAAGAGAAACAATTGCTGGGTAGTCATCCATGATCAAATGTTCTTAATGTTCCAGAAACAACTAATTGCTGCTTCTGAACTTACAGCACCTTCCTCTCTCCTGCGGTGCCCAGGTGGCAACCTGAGGTGCCTCAGACACGGGGAAGACTTTGGGGACAGCAAATATATTCAAGAGAAATCAGAGAACATCAGAAACATTTCTTAAAGGATTTCTGTTTCTATTGATTGGCAGGAGATCCCTAAAAATTTTGAGATTAAAAATAATAAGAAAAAAATCCCAGAAAAGCAAAGTAGATCATTTTATGAGCCATACCTTAATTGGGATAAGGATTCATTGGCAAATAAATAGTAAAACAAAAATTAAACTCCACAAAAATAAAACATTTTTCAGTCAGCCTGTTGAATGCTGTGTGCAGAATTTCAGAACTGTTTATTTCAGGTTGTTTTTGTGGTTCAAAGCAGTCATCTTCCATCCTGGCATGTTCTCAAGGTGACATCTAGAGGATGCCGGGGTGATATTTCAGGAAGTCATTGATCTGTGTCTGTTCTAGAAGAAAGTTGGCAGGCAGCTAGCTGGTTTAAACCAAGACTCCTGTTATAGTTTATGGCAGAATCTAGATTCAGTGGGGTTCTCCTAAGAGCCCTCCTTCATACTTAGCTCTTGTGGATAAAAATAAACCCAGAAATCTTCACGCTAAAATAAAGCCATTGATGTTTTCATAATGCTTATTGGCATCACTTAATAACTTAATAACACATGCATCTTTGAAGACCCCACAGTTACTCTGTGACCTGCCTTGAGTCATGGGTCTGCTCTTGTCCAACAGAATGTTCATTTTGTGCAGAATGGGCTACTTTGAGTCTAATTTTCTTGCCCTGTTTTTTAACGTTTTCATCTATGATGTTAAATTGTTAGAACACAAAGGACAGATATTTGATTGTGGGAAACCAAGAGTGAGCAGAAAACTTGGACACTCCAAAGTTTAGGGAGTGCAGGAAGCTTTCGCAGACTCTGAAGTGACACACACTTCAACTGAGGTTGGTGAGAAGTGAGTGGTGGCCTGAAATCGCTGAGTAGGAACAGGGATGAGCTCAGCAAATTTGAGAGGGTGACAAATTTTTGGAAGCTGGAGGAGAGATGAATGACAAATTTGTTTAAAAATTCTGGAGCTGTGTGTAGTATTTGAGCCGTTGCTGTCCTTGTTCAGTTGGGAACAGATTAAACCTCGTAGTTTAGATACTAAATGGCCAGCATCTGGAAAGAGTACAGAACCGAAGGAGACTGTTTGACACCTCGTAATAGTCTTTACTTCTAGGAAGCCCCAAACAAAATTGAAGCATCAAAAGCCCTGCTTTTTTTTTCTAGACCTTTATTGGTGCCATTCATATTTATGTTTTAATACTTAGACTCCCAAAAGAATGCTGAACCATATTATAGACTGTGGTCAAAATTTCTAATAAAGCACGGGACCCTGGAAACAGGTATGGAAACCCCAACTGCTTCTCCCTCCCCTTTCCTGGCCTCATAATCTAGCTGCTGTAGAGTCGCAGCCCCGAGAGCCTGTGGAGAACTGACTGTAGTGAGGCTTTGAAACAGGATAGTGTGTTTGGGAAGATGGAGGAGCCTGCTGCCTGGGGCAGTATGAGTCAGAAGCGGATAGACAATGCACTGAGGAGGAGGGAGGAAAGAATGCTTGAACTGGTGTGGAGAGAAAGGAATGAGAGTAAAAGCTGTAAGGCAGGCTACACGCAGGGATGATAGCTGCAGAGTGGGGGTTAATCTGATTTTCAAAGCAAGGGGGTGCTCTCTGGGGACTTGGGAACAAGTGTAGTGGCCTCCACAGTGAGGTCAGGAGGGTAAGACAACACAAGACGGTTGCCACTGGGCTCAAAGGGCTTAGGGGTGTCATGTGTATTCATTTTCCCTACCAAATTCTACCCTGCATGCCTTCCATCCTGTTGTGCGTAGGCTGCACCACCTTTCTCTGGGCTGACCGCCCCTGCCTTGCTTTTGTTTGAACCTTTAGGTTTTGGGTTTCTCCCTTGTTAGAGACCCTGTTGCTTTGATGGACCTGCTTGACTTGGGTAGCACGGTTAGAACAGCACTTGCTTGGCCTCAGATCATGCATGATGAGCCCGACCTCTGATCACTGACTTCTCCAGAGAGCCTGGTACTCATGCCCTGTCAGCAGAGTAGATGTGACATCACCCACTCGGCTTTGGTGCATGGAGGGCATCCTCTGTAAAGTTTGAACAGTATGATCACTAGAGAGAAAGCTAGATATGAAAGGCATAGATGGAGCCTGTTGCACATAAACAGCCATTGAGATACTGCTGCAGACAATGCTGTGGACCGGGCTGCTTAGCCTCTGTGTGTGGAGTCTGTTTCCCATGAAGAAAGAGGATGGGGAATAAATGTTCAGTTTTGTTATGATGGCAGTGACAATGTTGGTTAAAGTCCACCTCTGATGCATTTACTGTGTGCTTGGCAGTTCTGAAGATTTGTATAAACTCATTTTATCCTCATGACTACCCTAAGAAGAGGTAACTATGATCTTTCCCATGGAGGAAGGGGTAAAAAAAACTAAGGTTTAAAAAGATGACTTCACTTACAGACAACTTCACAGCCAACAAATAACAGTTAGAAGCTAAACCTGACAGTGGGAGCTTCAGACCCATGGCCTTAGTCACACGACTCCTCTGTCACTCAGGAGAAACTACATTGTAAACAATTGCTTACCAGCAGAAGTCAAGAAATGCTTAAATATTTAAATAAAAGGTTTTACTTTAACATAAAGTAAACCAGTGAAGATTTGTCTTATTCCTGAGCTGTTTCTTTTTGGGTGGAGCGTCTAGACACTCAGTCCAGGTGTCCCTGATTAAGGAGAGCTCTTCCAAGGATAGGCACACTGCCCTCTGGGTACTATTGTATTCCTTACCTATTCTGAGTGAAAAGCGGTCCTCAACCTAGATTGCCTCTTAGAAATCAGAAAGAGTGAAAGGTTACGGCTTAAAAGGATGGCAAGAAGCATACAGGTTTAAATATATAAAACAGGATGAGGATCTTGTGCTTTGTAAATGTGTGTTCTCTGGATTATCAAAATAAACAGCAGCCAGCATTTTTGTTTTACCAATGGGGAACTCAAACTTTGAGGCCAAATGTTATAATGATATCTCAACTAGAAGGAGGTACAAACCCAGAATTGCAGCCCAGCTCTGTCTGTCTCTAAAATGTATGTATGCCTTGGTATTCAGATGCTACTAACTGTGAGGAACAACTAAGCTTTAATTGGGCTTGAATTGATAATAAGCTTTTGCCCAGTCTTTGCCAACTCTGAAATCCTAAGAATTACATAATATTTTTGAAGTACTCCTGAAAAGTTCTTTGGCACATGACAGTATAGTTGGTCTCTAGCTGAGCACGTTGCTCACAGGGACTTCCTTTGAGGACGCCATGTGAAGCGCAGGCTCCCAGTGAGGGCTCAATGTCCTCGCCTCTACCTCAGTTCTCATCGGCTGCTGAGAGGGAGAAGAAACAGTGTGATTTATATTTTCAGCCCGTGAAGTTTGAAGAGAAAATACTGCATTAATTCTGTGCCTTGTAAATCTTTTCTCGCATTAGCAGCCTTCTGGTAAAACGTGCCAAGGAAGAATTGCCATGTGTGCTGATGGAGCTAAACGAAAAAGAGAAGATTAGAGAAGTAACCACACTAATAAATTTCATCTGAGGCAATTGGAAAATGGACTGCTGTTTTGACAAGTTAGAAACAACACACACACATCCCGTTTCTGTTCGGAGTGGTTTAAAATGAATTTCTGGGGGACCACCAGAGACATCTTATATTAGAAACCTGCTTTTTCTGCTGAGTTACCCAGATGTCAAACACATCTGTTCTTGAGCTTTAAGTGTGGCTGTGATGAGGTGCTGTAACTGGGATGGTAGCTGGAGACTTACTAAGCCATCTTCCCCTCCTTCTCTGGGAACCAAGCAGAAGAATTATTGGAATTCCCACCCCTGTACTTTTCACAGTCGGGCGGTATATGATTCCTTCAGGAGACCTTTGCTCAAAGCTAATAGTGTCAAGGCCTGTCTGTAGCCTCATATTATAACCCAGAGTCACCTGTGCTTTCCTGTGGAGCCATAGGAGAGTTAAGAACAAGAATGGTAAGACTGGTCCCTTCCCGCTTCCTTGCTGAGCTCCAGAACCCGGCCCAGGTCTTAGGGATGGATGTGTTGTTTGTTTGTTTGTTTGTTTGTTTGTTTTTCTGGAGGTCTTCATTTAAGGGGAAACTTGTGATCTCTGATTATTACTTTTTTTTTTTTTCACTACCTCCGGCCTTGACAGATAACCTTCCAACTCCCTCTAGAACTTCTTACTTCTTACACCTTGCTCTTCATCTTAAAAGTCACCCCATGTGTCTATAGAATTTGGTCCATTCTCCTTAGCGTGGCTCTGATGTGTGAAGCAATGTACTAACCAGCTGAGCGGACATGCTGGAGCAAGACTGCCTAGGTGAACTGTGCTGCTCATCCAACAGTCAGGGGACCTGCAGCTCCTTGGAAGTCAGCCTCATTTTCTTCACGGTTCGAGAGAAGAGGAGGAGGGGGGGCTGGTGGTGTTGCACCGAGAAAGATTATTGTGTGAATTAATTGTATTAATTTACGTAGAACACCAGATGTAATATCTGGTTGCAGTGAATGCCCCAAACAGCACCACTGTTATGAGGTCTGCCATTCCTCCAGCATCCCCCGTCATCTTGCTGACTCTGAAAGGACCAGGATCTTGAGATTTTGGATGTGTACTTTGGTAGACAAGTAGGCCTTTCTGTAACCTGAGATTTTTTTTTTCCCCAAGAGTCACCCATCTCATTTGTGTTCTTCCCAGATTTTTCTATCAGACATGAGCAGAAAATATTGGGGAGATGCTTGCTCCATGAATACATATTTTTGCTCTATTTTTAGTCTTAAATTAAGGTTTTCTGTTTTGTATCTTGATGTTCAAAATGTATCACTAAATTTATAGCAAGAAGAACAAATTTCAGTCTACTTCAAGGCTGGATGAAGTAACTATGTAGTACTGCCATTTGATTCTAGCTGGTTTTTATTACTCATTTGAAGACTCACAGGATAGTTAGAGAGATAAGAGATCATCATTTTAATCACAATGTGTTCAGCTTTGCTCTACAATTTAATGGTAAAAAAAACCTACAGGTAGCAAATAAATATTTAAACATTTGGGGTGTGGCCTGAATGCAAGAAGAAAAAATCGAGATTTCAGATAGAAAGAATTAGGAGAAATTACTATATCACTGGGTGGTAACAGAGCCTTTCTTTGAATTGGAAGTTACTTCTTCAGGGGCTGATAAGCAAGCGCACCGTAGGCCAGGTGCTTGCAGGGGACAGGAACAGCAGCCTGTGCTCTCTTTCCACTCCCTCCTGTGCCGCTGTGGCGTGTCTAGACTGTAGAGAGCCCAGCATCCTCCAAGCCAGCAAGTATGGGGGGGGAAGAGGCTTTTAGTGCACATGAGATCAGTTGTCTTAGGATTTTATTGCTGGGGAGAGATGCTATGACCAATGCAGCTCTTATAAACACAAACATTTAATTGGGGCTGGCTTACAGGTTCAGAAGTTTAGTCCGTTATCATCATGGTGGGAAGCATGGTCGCATACAGGCAGACACGGTGCTGGAGACAGAGCTGAGAGTTCTACTCCTCGATCTAAAAAAGAGCAAGGAGAAGACTAATTCTACAGTGGGTAGAGCTTGATCGTAGAAACCTTAAAGCCCACTTACTCAGTGATGCGCTTTCTCCAACAAGGCCACACCTCCTAATAGTGCCACGCCCTATGTGCCAAGCATTCAAACACTTGAGTCTATGGGGTTTAAACTTATTCAAACCACCGCACCGAGTAAAGGCAAAATCTCCCAGCGAGCCAAGGACAGCAGTTAGCCTGGAGCCTGCCTGGCTCTGTGGGTTCAGAAGGTGATCTGGCTGTCTCTCTACCATCTCTGCTCTTTTCAGACGGTTTTCTCTTTTCCGCATACTTTGTGCCCCACATTCTCTTCACTCCACCAACCCAGTTCTTTTGCTTATTTATGGATTCTGCCTCCTTGTGACCTTAGTACATGCCTAGGATCCAGCCAGCCATTTTCCATGCGCTGTTTGAGACATCTTTTCATTTTCTGCCTCTGTGCAAATTGGGGTGCATTACCTCAGAGAACACTGAGTCCTGTTTCTGGAGAGAGCTCCTTGATAGCTCTGTTCCCATTCACAGAGTTCTGGTTGCTAAGTCACTAGCTGCTTAGCTCTTAGTAGCCTGCATATTATCCTCTTAGCAGTAACCCCAGGAATAGAGTAAGATCTGAAAAATATAGCTGTGTCGAGAATGTGTTAGAAATTCAAAGGCTGGAGGACCCCAGCAGGTTATGTCAGGGAATTGCAGAGTCTGGGTAGGAGACACTTATTAATCCCATGGCAATTGAGTGTTACCTACTAGTATAAACTCTTGACTAGAAAGAACTTAGGTTTGACATCAGCTCACCTTTTACCAAACACATTACGTAACCCCTGCAAACCCTAGTTTCCTCTCTCTAGGGGTGGTTATGAGGATTAAATGGGATAATAGAGACCTCAAATGGTGCCCGGCACACAGTGTGTCTTCAGTGTTCATTAATGTCAGCATCCTCATCATTTAGTTCCACAGTGAAATGGACTTTCTCTCCTTTTTCCTAAAACATGAAGTTGTTATGGTGTGTTTCGTTCCCACCCCCCTTTTATATTACCGTGAACTAAAAGGGAAGCTTATTTCTCCTGAGAAGATGCCAATGGGATGGTAAAATAAAAGCCAATACAGGGCACTGGTCTGGTGATGTCTGCCACAGGGTAGGATGAGTACCTGGGCAATGGGATACATAGATTCTGTCTAGAAAAAGAGTGTCACCTGTCTCGGACATCAAAAAGAGGCTCACAGCTGTCAGATGTGTCATTCTGTCTTGGCAAAGAGCTTGGATGGATTATGTTTGAAAACTTGGGCACAATCAGGGACATGTACAGATTTGGAGGCATACAGCCCTCAGGCAGCAAGCTCTGGCCTCAGGCTGTACCTTGAAGAATTCATCCCCTCAGAAGGGGATGCAAGTGAAGTTTATGTGTGTGATTTGTGGACTAAGGTGAACACCACGAAGCCCTTCTTAAGGAAAGAATGACACAGGCTCCAGGTCACCTAGGCGTGCTTCCAAGGGAAGATTTATCTTTGACTTTTACTTATGTATTTTCTTGAAAGAACAAATAAAAAGAGCTTGGTTTTGTTTTAGAAATGCAGAGCCACTCAGTCTTACTGACTACTATGTTAAAGGCCATAGCTACTCCAGCTGGGAATCCTGCTTGTGGCCCCAACAGAAGTCTTCATGTGTTGTCTCAAACCTCTTATTTTGGCTTCCTCAGTTCAACCCAATTGTTCATGCCATAAAGAATCAGAGCAGCTGGAATGTGTCCCATTGTTCTTTTCCTTAGTCTCCCTTCCTGACACAAAGCCGCATGCATGCTCATACACACACACACACACACACACACACACACACACACACACACACACACACACACACGCACTCACACATGCACACATGCAGACAAAGTTACACTGTCTCCACAAAGTGACTAAAATAGTTTTTTAAAACTATAAATTTGTGGCAGCACCTCTAGTCTCAGCACTTGTGAGGCAGAGACAGGCAGAGCTCCATGGATTCAAGGTCAGCATGGCCTACATAGAGAGTTTAAAGCCATCCAGAATTACATATGAAACCTGTGAAAGGACAGGAAAAGAAAAAAATGTGTGTATACACACACACGCGCGCGCGCACGCACACACACACACACACACACACACACACACACACACACACACACACACACACGCTTCTCATCTAACAGAATGAGTAGGCTGAGTCTCCCGGCCTCTGATCTAAGCAGCATCTGGTGTCCACCTGTACCACTCTCCTCTCACCCGCTCCTTGTGTGCCAGGCCCATGTTCTTCTCATTTCTAGAGCACACAAGGCTTACTCTCCCTTGTTCTCAGTGCCTGCTCTGTTCTCCACTTAGAAATTAATCTTCTCTAGTTGTCAAGTTCCAGAAAGGCCTTTTCCTTCATAATATCAATGCCCTTTCTTTGTTGGTGCTCATCACTGAGTCATGGTTGTTCAGTGACTGAATGACTGCACTGTGAGCATTTAGCGGGTCTGAGAAAGGTGTGAGGAGGCGGCAGAGGGGAAGGAGCAGACTCCCTGAGATAATGAGGTTTCCTGAATTACTAACGCTGTTGACTTACCCAATGTGCAAATGGTCCAGAATGTGGAAGGGAATTTACTCAGGGCTGATGTGGCTATTAGAAGCTGGTTCTTAAATTCCATCACAAGTGTTCTCATTAAAGGTAATAGCAGAAAATTGCAGCAGAGATTGCCCCAGTTTTCAAGTGGTGATCCCCTCTGCAGAGCTGTTGATTTGTGTAGTTAATGCTAATTTATTTAATACACTTCTGCTTCTTGTTGATTTTTAGGTTTGCTGCCACAGTTACTGGGAGTCGCCCCGGAGAAGGCCATAAAACTTACAGTAAGTCTTTGAATTGAGGCTTCTTATTAAGGGAATTTACACAGACTCAACAGTCTAGCAGGTATTCTTCTATGATGCGGCAGGTTTGAGGTCCTTCCACCATGCTAATGAATTTGAGGGTCGGAGCAGTCAGCACACAAAGCTTCTCCTTGTTCCTGTTGTAGCATTAAGCATCCTAAAATGTTGTCCTGAGCTTGGAGATGATTGCAGGTGGCTGCTGCCATGGCTTCTCATCCTAGCAGCAGCATCAAGGAAGTTCCTACAATACCTACCATAGTAGGCATTGACACGTGTCATCTTACCCTCTCAGTTCAAGAGGTGATGAGTCACTGAGCGCATACAGTGAGTGAGGCTGATAGGGGTCAAGTAGCCTACCCATGATTCATGAGACCCAGAATGCTGAGTCAGGCTTGGGGATTTGTGACTGTGTCCCCCTGCTCTTATTCTCGATGCTGATGGAGTACATGTTTAAGATATGTCTTAGGAGCATTCTAAGCCAAGTAATGAAAGCTCTGGGTTCTAGTTAATGTTTGCTCACCTGCAGGTGGTTGGTTGGTAGCCACTTTTAGTGTCTGTGGAGTGGATAGCTACTACGTACACATTCCTAAGGCCCAGAGCCCTGGAAAGTTAAACTCTGGTTTTAAACGGGACCGTGTGGTCTTGTTCCCTGAAATGCTTCTGGTGTCACTTTATGACATGATTGTGACATAGCTAATCTCTGGCCTGGATCCGCCCCAGTGATATAATCCTTGTTTCTTAGAATTACTTATAGTACTTCCTCATCCAGAGAATATCATACTCAATGTTTTATGCATATGTCTGTGAGTGTATGACAGCTGCGTGCAGGTAGCCTTGGAAGCCAGAAGAGGGTTTTGGCTTATCCCACAGCTGGAATTACAGGCAGTTAGAAGGCCCTTGACGTAGGTGCCGGGCATTCAACTGGAATCTTCTAAAAGAACACAAGACACTGTTAACTGCTGAGCCATGTCTCTGTCCGGCCCTCTGAAGAAGCTTTAGATACTGAATATCTACTAAGCTGGAAAAAAAAAAACGCTAAGCAGCCTAAATTTGTTTCAGTGAGGAGTACTATTTTAAATTAAATTTTGTTAAAAGACTGAATATGACTTTAATTACAACTTATAAGACAGTTTTAATTTATGAAATGTATGTTTTCATCTGTACTATCAATATGTCTACCTTTTCATGCCATTATAATTGCAGGACATCTGTAAATTTTTGCTTCTTTAGGCCATTTTTCTATAATATCAGGCATTATATATATATATATATATATATATATATATATATATATATATATTTG
This sequence comes from Uromys caudimaculatus, assembly GCA_028551405.1. NCBI lineage: Eukaryota > Metazoa > Chordata > Mammalia > Rodentia > Muridae > Uromys > Uromys caudimaculatus. Next base: position 125,368,760 of record CM052700.1, read on the forward strand.
CTTATAAAAATATAAATTAAAAAATCTACCTGTATGCTATTAAGAGTATCTCTGAGACATTAATTTAGGCAAACAGCCGAGAAAAAAATAACACATATTGACAGATGTATATTTATATGTGTTTAATGACTTTCTTTATAATTTTCATCAGCTTCTATAAATATTTCTCTTTAAGGTGAATGATTTTGTGAGAGATAAATTTATGCACAAAGATGGCTCCGTCCCACTTTTGGCAGAGATTTTCGCTGGAGGCTGTGTAAGTACCTTTTCTCGATTTCTGTATCGGCAAGCCGATCTTCATTTCTGTATCATTGCCGTGAGCATTAAGTGTATACTAAGGCTTCTGTTTGACTGCAGATCCTGTACACTGCCAGCGTTTCCTAGACAGGCTGCAGCTCCTGAGGTGAAGGGTGAACTGCTAATCTTTCTGCCTGTTCTTCATTCACGCCTGTTAACATTTCTCAGTACTTGGAGTCAGCTCCGCAGTCAGCTCATTTGCCAAGGAGGTGGTTGGCCCTTGAAAGACCTTTTACCAGGCCTTTCTGAACTTTCCTCGTAGTATCTTGTTTCCTGTGGCATCCTCTGCTGGGTCAAGCATGGAAGTCTGTAGCTTGAAGTCAGCCTCTCCAGCTCTCTGCTTTACTCTGTCCTGCTAGTGGCCGCGAACATTCCAGGACCAGTGCTTTGGGGAGAAGGGCTGAGAAACAGCTGGCCGAGGGTGTTCTGCCTTGTCAGAAATGTGTGGACTGATTGCTTTGGGATATGGGTGAGCAACCTGCATCTTGTTCTAAAGCTCAGCAGAACATTGTCTGGCTCTGTCTTCTGGGCCAGTTTGTCCAGGTGAATGCAGATACTTCAGGAAAATTAACTCTTGTACAAAGGCTGGAGCCATCTAAAGACAAGGTTCATTAAGTAAACAGACTTTGATCTCCCAGGCAGGACGATATCCGTATTCTCACCCACTAACCTCAAGTAACTTTTCATATAAGGAAACATGAGGTCACAGTTTTCTTTCTTTCTTTTTTTAAATTGGCCTGGTCAGGCAGCAGATACACACATTTGTTTTTCTTTTTCTCCTTGAAAATCATTGAGTGGAGAAGTTGGGCCTGAAATGCCTGTGTGGAAAAGGCTCACAGTCCTGCCTCATGCTGAAAGTGGAAGCTGCCAGGAGTCCTTGTTTCTGGTAACTTCAAGAGAGGATGGAATTTGACTGCCACCTGACTCTTTGTTTGATCACTGACCTGTCAGAAGTGGCCAGGTAGGGTCCCTTGTTCTGTGACCCTAGGAGCACTGAGGATGGAAGAGGGGGTCCTTTATGTCCTCAGTGCAGAGGAGGCATGGTAGTAATCAGAGTTCAGAAGCCATTTCTCTTAAGTACTCTTCATTGCAAGCAACCCTGCCTTTGCCATTTGAGTAGCAAGTCTTTCTCATTTTTAATTAATTAATTAATTAATTGGTGTGTGTGTCTGTGAATGTGTATCAAGTGTGTGCATGCCCAAGTAAAGAGTTAGGTTTTCTGGAGCTGGAGTTACAAACAGTTGTGAGCAGCCTGAGGTGTTTGCTGGGAACTGAGCTAGGCCCCTCTGGAAGAGCACTATCTACTGAGCCACCCAGCCCTCCAGCTTGTTTTCTAACATTTAAATAGATGCTTCTGAGGGTTGAATCTAACACAACTCTTCAGAAGGCTGCAATGAGCCTAAGATATTGAATAGATATCTGTCTCCTCAGGCTAAGTCTAGCCCAGTCCTTCCCGGAGGCTGAGTCTAGCCCAGTCCTTGAATCTGTTGCAAAGAGTCTTGACACAACAGGGTACTTCGGTCAGGAAAAGATGGAGGTTTTATTTTATATTTTGTAGGTTACAGTTTTAAACTTCGTAGACAGGTGATATTAGAACAATGTAAGAATTTAAAATGTGAATTCATTCTATGACTCTAATCAGGCCACCATCACGGCACAGAGCCTGGAGATATATTTCTTCCTTAATGCCTGTGCATGCATTTGGGTGCCGAGGAGATTGGCTGTGGCATGCGCTGTCAAGGTGCCCTCTGTAGGTGGTCTTGTTTTCAAGTATGGTGGCCCATTTTAAACCCAGAGCACAGATTGGCATCACAAGTGGTGCCTAGCTATTGTAAAGAGACGCAGCCCCTTTCAAGCTTGATCTAAACACAGGCTTAAAATTGGAGCCACTTGGGCTTTACAGCTACTTAAAATATCTGTGAAATGAGGTTTGTCACCCTTTACCTCAAAAGCGGGCCTCTGAAGCTCATCTCTGGTTTTGCGCCCCTCCCCACACTAGCCAAGGCTTTAAGAAGAGTTTTAAGTTCAGTTAAGCATTATGTAGGAAGCAAAGAACCCAGGAGAGAGTAAAATGGATTTTTGCGTGTATGCATGTGTGTGTTTTCTGTGCCTCTCTGTGAGAGTGTGTGTGTGTGCCTGTGTATATCTGTGTCTGTGTGTGTACTTTATAGCAATATCTCTCCTTCTAGGCTTTTTTGAGGTTTCTCCCTTCAGAGCTGGTGTATACCATAGAAAGTCCTGAGTTCTCCAGGCTGGACTGTGTGATTAAGATCACAAAGAGTTCTGTGAGCTCGAGTCACATGAGCAGTTTCTTGCTTTAGCTCAGCCAAGCATCACTGGGCGTTGACTTTTTGGTCCCTGGGAGCTCACCATGCTGCGTTATTGCTGAGTGTTAGCACACATGGCTGACTTTTCACTCACGTCAACCAAAGCTGCTCATTCCTTTGAACAAAGCCATCTCTGGTTTACAATGGTTTGCCAACAGGGAAAATACGCAAAGATCATCGGCTCGTAACCTACGTCTTCATAGTGCTTGGCCAGTCTCATTTATTTGCTCATTTTAGAAGAATGAATGTGGTCAGCCATTTAAAGGGAGGTAGTCATCGGCATTTCAATAAAACATACCCTATTTCTTGTTATTGTCATAAAATAGCATTTTTTTTCATGCTGGCTCGCATAAAAGGGCAAAGGTGAAACCTTTTTTTAAATTAAAAATAAATTCTAAATTTCTTAGTGAGATTAGTTCTAGTATAGAATCCTGCCTAAATTTTTGACATGAGTTTTCTGACCATTTTTTTCATAGAGCCACAGTGCATGGTAGTGATATTTTCACCATAATTTGTAGCTCAACTAGATGTTAAGAGTGGAGTTTATAAACTGTTACATTGGAAAGAAACCCAATGGTGGTGGTGTTTTTCTCTGAGTGGACTTTTTGATTTTTAAATTAGATTCACCAATGCAAGAATTCTGAGAGAAGCTTGGACCTCCAGGCTCCCCTCACACAAACAGTACATACACCTTCTCTTTCCAGCCTTTTCCCTGTTGGTCATGGCTCCTTCTGTAAAACAGTGTGTATGGCTGATAACCTGGTAGGGACATGCTGTTGGTAATTTGGGTAGAGGAAAGGGACATGTGACCACAGTCCTGACCACAACTCCAGAAGCTCACCTGTCAGCTCTGGTTATGTCGTGAGTGCTTTCTTGTCGTAGCTCTTCCTAAATAAATGATCCTAAATAAGTGAATCAGGCACACAGTGCTGACAGTGTGTGGGCTGTAGTCCTTCTCTCCTCTGTGCACCCAGATCAATAAAGGATTAAAGTCTAGGTGAAGAGTGTGAGCAGTCTGAGATCTTCTGCTCCTTTGATCTTATTAAATACCAGCTAAGGAAAGACAAATGTGGTCCTAGGATTGTTTTTAAGAAAGAAAGCATCTGGCATGAAAATCTATTACTCACCAGAAAAACTGTATCAACACATCTTATTTTACAGAGCTCATTCTTATGTGTGTGTGTGTATATATATATATATGTCAGTAGAAAATAAAATTCTGTCATAATTTTTGTAGAGGCAATGGATGCACTTGTGGTGCACAGTCCTGGTATTTCCCTGTTGTGGTATGCTCACATGATGTCGTGAGTTTGTATTCATGCATGGGAAAAGTCATTGATAAGATGACATCGCTTGTTCTGGAAATGATAGGTAAAGATAGCACTGCCAGGGCTACAGAGATGGCTCCGTGGCTAAAAGGCTGGTCACACAAGTGTGAGGACCAGAGCTGTCATCCGAAATGCCATGTAAAAGCCAACTGGGAGCAGTGGATTTCCTGTGATCTCAGCTTACTGAAAGCAGAGCTAGGAATTCTCCAAAGCAAGATGGAGTGACCCTAGGGCCTTGCGCATGGTATGCAAGCCCTGAACTGTCTCTCACAACCTCCGTTTTTTCCCCTAATTTTAATTTAAAAGCAAGGTCTCATTAAGTTACCCAGGCTGGCCTTGAACTCAGGTTGTAGTCTAGGCAGACCCTGAACTTGTTGTCCTCCTTCTCCTCTGGCCTCCTGAGTACCTTGAATTATAGGCCTGTGCCATTGGGCCCAGCTTCTGTATACTCACTGTGATGGTAATTCTCATATGGTTGTGATTTTTGTATCTGCTTGTGTAGATGTGTGTTAGTTGTTTTTGCTGTTGTTTCTTTGAGATGGGGTCCGGCTGTGTGACCCAAACTGGACTGGAACTCAAGGTCTACTTGCTTCAGTCTTTGAATGCTGAGATTACATAAGTATGTCACCATGCTGGCCATACACTTATTTTTACACGTGTGTACATGTGTGTGTGTGTGTGTGTGCGCATGCGTGCGCACACACGTGTACCCATGTGCACATAAATGTCAAAGGACAAAGCACAAGAACTGGTTCTCTCTCTTTCCACCATGTGGCTTCCAGTAATCAAACTTAGGCTGTCAAGCTTAGCCGCTAGTTAGTGCCTTAACCATGTCAGTAATATCCTACAAACTGTTTACATTTTGTGGTGGTGGTGGTTATTTTATTTTTTGGTATTTTACCTGCATGTATGTCTGTGGACCAACTGTGTTCCTGGTATCTGGAGCACCTAGAAGAAGGTGTCAAATCTCCTGGGAATCAAATCTGAATCCCTGGTAAAAGTAGCTGGTGTTTCTAACCGCTGAGCTATCTCTCTGAGCTCCAGGATCCCAGGTGCTATCTTTAAGGCAAACCTTTGTTACTCATCATTTTTATATCACTTTTAGTTGAAATTAATGTTTATTTTGAAAAACTGTGGGAAATGCAAAGATATGAACCTATGTATGACTCTCTGTTATGGTAAAATGGCAAACTGGAAAAGTGCAACTGGGGGTCCTTCTGGTGGCCTTCCCTCCCTCTTTCTTGAGGTAGGTAGCTCTTCACTGTCAGACTTCTTCTTTCTAGTCTGTGCTACATCTGAGTGTATCCCTCAGAAATGTGAATGTTTGCTTTTGAATGCTGCGCTCACGCCTGGTGCTACAGGAGCACCCCATGCTGTCCAGATCTAAGCCTTTGTCTTTCCATCAGGGCCTTGCCTGTCAACAAAGAGCAGAAAGTGGGATCATGACTTTCCCACGCTGTAATGCTGCCTGTCTTGCAAGTGTCGGTTACAGACGTTCATATTTACAGAGCTGTTACATCGAGGTTTCTATAGTTAGGACAGTGTGCCCTTTAACCAACAGAAGGTTTCTAATGAAGACTACAATATTTTCTTCGGAGTCTTAGAATGTTAACTTATATCCAATGTTGAGTGAACTCAAAATGCCAATGCTTCCTGCCACAGGCATCCTCTCCTTTTGCCTTACTGTAGGTGCTTCCTCTCTTCCTGTTTTTCTTTCTCTCCTTCTTCTCTCCTGCCATTGCTCTTGCCATTTTTAAGAGATCTTTCTATATGATGTTTGTATTTCTCATAATTTCTCTGTATTTCCTGTGTTTCTCTTCTTGCCACGTAATGAACACACCTTCTACTCATTAACGTATTCCAATGACCTCAGATAATATATGGCAATTTGCCATCAGACTCTTACTAAATATTTGATAAAGGAAACAGTTTCGAAGTCAGAACTGCTCTTCAAAGTGATTTTCATTGCCAGACCAGATGATATACGCCTGTAATTGTAGCTGCTCGGTTGAGGAAGGAGAATTAATTGCTGGGCTAAGACTTACCTGACCTACAAAATGAGTTCAAGACCAGTATGAATAACTTGGTGAGACTTTGTCTCAAAATTAAAAAGTAAAAAGGACATTGGAATATAGCCCCTCTGGTAGAGGAATCACCTAGCACACTCATGGTCTGGGTTCAGTTCTCAGTACGAGAACTAAAAGTGATCTTGTTAAATATGAAAATTTTCAGTGACAGACTTGGTGGTATAAGTATCTTTTCATTTCACTTGGTCACATGCCTTCCTGTCCATAATTTATCACCATTGTCTCCACAACGTGATTCCCAGGGTCTCCAAGTCAAGATGAGTAGTAAGCACATGGTTGGTCACCCCTTTATGCACTGAAAGTGTTCTTTTCAACTTTGCAGATGGCCAGGCAGTGGTGGCGCACGCCTTTAATCCCAGCACTTGGGAGGCAGAGGCAGGTGGATTTCTGAGTTCGAGGCCAGCCTGGTCTACAGAGTGAGTTCCAGGACAGCCAGGGCTACACAGAGAAACCCTGTCTCAAAAAAACAAAAAGAAAAACAAAAACAAAAACAAAAACAAAAACAAAAACAAAACCTTTGCAGATCTCATTTTTAAGACTGATCAGAAATAATAAAAAAATTCAGAAAGTCTCCCTTTTCTTTTGAACTTCTGGTATATGTGACATATACCAGATTTTGTGACAGTAAATATTCCCCTTAGGCTTTTTGGATAGGAATAAACATAATCATGCTGTTTCCTCAGGGGATAGGGAAATGCCCTGGAGTCTGACTATGGCAGCCCCTGAGGCCCTATGCCACCTTGAAGGTTCTTGACATTCCTGATCCTTTCTGCAGTACTGTCAACGGGAGGTTTTGTCCCAGTGGCAACATCCCACACAGATGGTTTATTGTTGGCTCACTGTCCCACACTCTCGCAGGCTTCAGTCCAGGGTCACTTGTCTCCCATTTTAGACCTGAAACAAAACAGAGACATGGCAGCAAGGCTTGGTTAAAGGATGTTGGTTACTTCCTGGCAACAGGAAGTAGAGAGTAAGCAAACTGCTGGAGACAGATTATACCTTCAAAGACACAGCCAAGTAATTGACCTAACTAGCTCAACCTGTTAATTTCAACTGCCTCCCAGTAACACTGTCAAACTAAGAATCTATCATTGAATTTATCATGGTATAGACACTTCCCAGAAGCCCACTGTTGGCAACCAAGCCTCGGAAACATAAGTTTTCTGGGAATATTTCATATTTAAATCATAACATTGGGTATCAAAACCAGCTTCTCACATATACTAAGTGCACCACCACCAAGCCGCACCCTGAACCTTGGTCTTTTCAGTATAGCTCTTATTCCACCTTAGCCTACACTGCATGCCGGTTCTGGTTCTAGACTTGACTTGCGTATCTATTGAAGACGTCCTGGCTTCACACAGTGATGTTTTCCCATCATTACTTTAAGTTCTCTGTGTTGACTGGGTTCAGATGGGAGGGTCTCAGTCAGGATCTCCATATTGTTAGCAAAGGGCTGCTGTAAAACCTTGCCTGAAGTGGATACCAAGTTTGTGCAGTCTCATGGCTGGCAGCAGTTTTCTCTGTCAGTTGCCAGTAACTGGGGCTGTTGTCCGGAGAACAGCTACTCTTTGCTTCTCTGTGTAGCTTGGACTTTGTAAACCTTTGTGGCTTGATTCTGGAATGGGGCCTGGCTTAAAGATCTTCAACAGAAGCTGCAAGACTTTTGTTGGACTCTTCTTCCACTGTATACTTTGCATCAGATAAGTACATGAGGTTCTGAAAGAGAACAGTGATCTCTCTCTGATACAGTAGTGACCTGTAAGCCACTAACAGATTCGAGAAGCAGTGTTTGGGAGCATACTCATTGCCTTCTTGGTTAAGAAGTCCAGTGTCTTCATGTCTTTTATTGATTCTCGGATTCACTTTTCTACTCCAGATTGCCACTGTTCACAGGGGAGCAGGAGCTTACCTCAGCAGCAGTAACCAATAAGGGTTTACCTTGAGGGTATTGTAAAATAATGTGCAAGGTTCTTGAAATCTGGGCACTTCTGGAAACTCGGTGCTTTCTTTATTTTCTCCACTTGGCCAGTTGGTTCTTCTCACAGTGACTGTACATCTTTCCACACCTCTTATCAGTCTGCTGTCAGTTTCTCTTCTTCATGGTAGTTACTGCCTCAGGAATTTTCTTCTTATTCTTGCTAGCCACCTGCCCTCTCCAGTTGACCTTTCAACCTCTTCAGCTCCTGCACTAGATCGGGTAATTAACTCAAGTTGCTTAGCTATGCTCTCCTACTCAGGGACTCGAGAGAAGAAACTTAGTGGGAACATTTGATTATGGATGGTTTTGAGTTGTGACCCCATCTAGATATTCTGAAAGACTTCGTTTGCATCATCTAGGAACAAACCCTCTTGCAGCCTTTTGATTTTAGTTCTGAATTCTGTAAGGAAGTAGCCCTGAGAGATGGTATAGGTACCTGGGACATGAAATGTACCCAAAGCCAGATGCTCTGTCATTGAACTTGAAATCTCTTGAGATTTCAAACCCAACCATTTCAAACCAGGGCGAAAATTTCCTCAGTAATGAACACACAGGCTGTCAGTCAGAGCTGTCGAGAAGCTAGCCTGAAGGAGATTTAAGTCCTATTTTTGTGATCTTTCTTATCTCAAGGGTTCCTGTAGAGATGTGTTCTCATAATATTTTGGGTTTTTTTTTTCCTTTAAGACACTTTTATTTCACAGTACAAGTATACACATATCCTACTTATATCAGATGATGTTAGCTTAGTCATTAAGCGGAGTTTCTTTGATGTTACTCTGATGTAACAGATCAGGTAACCAAGAAAATGCTATGTATAAATTTTATTTTATTTTATTTTATTTTTTTGTGCCTTTCTTTATAATTTGAATAGAATTTAATGATTGTTTTCTTTATTTTAAATTTTCGTTATTGTTATCATTTCAAATATTCCAGGGAAAACGTTTTCCATAGCCTGAAAGCTGCATTGGCTGACTAGATATTTGGCTAGGAGGGACTGGTAAAGAGGGTAGAGATGTTCCATGGGCCACGCTTTATGAATTTACAGATAGATGACTCATGGGGAGTGTTAACTCCAGAAAGAGCAAGCGAGGGAGTTGATGGACTGTGGGGAGCAGCTGTCGCCATGACCACGTATCATCTTATCAAAGGGGGGTTCACAAAGAAATAGTCCATGAGCACGCAGAAATCGAACCAGCCTTTGAAAAGTTCCTATTTATTTTATTTGACTTCATCTCTGAAAATGACATCAGAGCCCTAAGACCAGGATGAAGATAATGACTGGGGACATTTGGTATAGTTTATTTATGATGACTCATGTTTGAAGTAGAAAAGAGTTTTACTGAATAGTTACTTGTAAAATCGTTATGTCAAAACCACGAAAGAACCATAAAAGAGAGGATTTAAAAAGGAGATGATGAACAGAAAAAAAAAAAAAAAAGGAGTGCTTACCATAGCAATATCCAAATTTGGAGTAATTTTTAGAAGCTGAGGAGGGCTCTCCACTGACATTCACCCGAGAAGCTTTCCTGGGGATGGGACTTAGGTCCTGATGTAGAACAGTTCCAGTATATATGTGCCTCCGCATGCCTTGTTGAGAGCTTTCTCTAGATGACTCTTACTTGAACTGAAGGCAGAAGTGAGAGCAATACCTGATGGTGCTGAGAACTTTGAGATGCTCTGGATTCGATAGTTATCTCTTCCTTCAGTCCAGACACTGGAATTTAAGGCCCAATGTGATGGCACTAGAAGGAGGAAATGCCATTCTGAGAAGGTCAGGAGCACCCAGCTTCTTCCTTGCATTGACATTCAAGAGACAGCAGGAAGATGATGTCTGTGAACTAGGAAGGTGCCCTGTGCTGCACTGGCACCTGACCTTGGGTATGTAGCTTCTGGAACCCAGAGGAATCATTTGGTGTTATTTGAACGTGACGGTTCTAGTTGCTTTCTGTTGCTATGCAAAAGACCATGATCAGAGGGAAAGATTGTTTCAGCTTAGGGTTTACTGTTCATCATTAAGAGACGTCAGAACAAGAACTCAAGACAGGATGCCTCAGGCAGAAACAGAAGCAGACCATGGAGGAAAGTTGCTTTCTGACTTGCTCTCCATGGTTTTTCAGTTTGTTTTCTTACACAACCCAGGACCTCCTGCCCAGGGGTGGCACTGGGCCACATCAATCAATACAATGCCCCCAAAGCCTTACCTATAGGACCATCCAGATGGGGGCATTTTGTCAATTGAGATTTCCTCTTTCCAGATGACCATAACTTGTTTCAAACTGACAAGCTTTAAGTGGCACAGGGGCCCAATCTATGATATTTTGGCATTGCAGTCTGAAAACATGAAGACATTTATGTGCTTGGATCGGAGCTGTCTGTGAATGCTAGGAAGTGTCTTCTTAGTACAGGAAAGTCCAGCTTTCATAACAGACACTCTGCCCACCGGACAACTTGTTGCTGTTTTTTTCCCCCTTTTCTTCAGCAGTTGATTCAGGGCACTTGAAACATTGTGGCCATCTTCTGGATTTCTAATAAATAGAGGAAGGTTTTCTTATGATATGAAAATTTGAGGAATGATTGGGCCACGGTTGTCCTAGAGTTAAGGTAGTTCAGACACCGATAGCCTGCTAAGCATTAGCTGATTCTGGTGGTTAGCAGTCACAGCAGACAGTGTAACAAGCAGACCCTGAATGTCAACATGTTTGACAGGTCTGTAACTTAATTGCTTTTTAATGTCAAATAGATTCCACTTTGATTTCTTGGCCAGGCTGCTAAGGGCCTATTAAAACCCCATGAAGCTGAAAATATGAAATTTGATGTTTATAAAATGTGTAAATGTAGTAGCCCTTTGTCGCCTTGGCCGTGTGGTTAAAAACGTTAAGACTAGAACCTTCCCGTTTGGTATCTCAGGAAGAATGTAATGGTAAGAATCTGCTTTCACCTCTTTTTAGAGTTGTTAAATTCGATCCCCAACTAAAGGAGGAAAATCATATTTTGCTTTGCGTTTCAATATGTCCAGCTCCATAGAGCAAAGTGCCACAGGTCAGGTGGCCTACACAGCAGTTATTTATTTTCTCCACAGATCAGGCCAAGGCTGAGGTCTTGGCAGATGCTTTTTCTCTAGAATGACCACATCCTGTCTGTGTCCTCCCGGGGGTCATCCTCAGGCAGTGTGCTGTGTGTCTCTGTGTCTTCTGAGGATACCAGGCATCAAGCAGAGCCAACCCTGTGGCCCTCTTGTATTTGAATTACCTCTTTAAAAAAGACTTTCCTCAAAATGTAGTCCGACATACGTGGAGTTAGCAACTGTGCATACAAATTTTGGATTTTATGATTCAGGCAAGTGGGATTCTAGGCAAGTCCAACACACATGTTGCTGAAGAGAGCAATGAATCAACCTAGTTCAAAATGGTTACCTTACTTAAAGTGTAGTGAGATTTGTGATTCTTCTGTTTTTAAAACTGGACTGTGTGGTTCTTGAGGGTGAGCATAATATCATGTCCCAAAGTCAAAAGGTAAGCCGAGGGTTTTGTTTTATTTTGTTTTCAACCTAGAAGAACTTCCTGATTGTGGGAAGGTGAGGATACTTCTAAGAGGCCTGACCCAGCATGGAATGAATGACCTTGGATGGACTCTTGCAACTGGTCACATTTATCAGCTTGCTTGGGAGGCCGCTCAATGTCTGTCTTCAATACCTTAACTGTTTCTGAGCAATACACATTGATGTAAGCCATCCACTGTTATCTGATGAGTATGTTTTCTATCTGTGATCTCTATACTTGTCCTACCTTCGAATTACCTTGATGCTTCCATTGACATCAAGTCAGGATGATTAAATGGAAAAATACCTCGAACCTAAGAATTCTTAAGAAGCCTGTTTTCTAACTTCCCCACATCTCAAATGCTGTCACAATTTTATATGTTCATTTTAATGTGACAAGTCAGTAGGCATTTACTAGTCTAGAGCTTATTTGTAGGTACAATTTTGTTGTATCTAAATAATCAAAATAATGTATTTGGGTTTAGTGAAGAAAAAGTTACCCAATAACTTTATATTAATCTATTTTTGACACATGTAACACATATTTTAGAATGTCAGTGTGCAATTAGATATTCTTAGCACATGTCATTTGTGAAAAGCACTTTAAGTCTAAGTACACTCAATTGAGCATAATTAAAATATCAAGATACATATTCTTCGTATACATTTTGCCACTTAATTTTTTAAGTAGCTATAAGTATCTACCATGTGAATTCAAATTAAAGGAAGGTGATTAAATTATGGATATATTTAATGCCTTTAGTTTAAAACATAGCAGAAATTATGCTGTATTAAAATATAGTGCCGTGTTTCTGTGGACGGCAGACTGGTGGCTTCAATTGTTTTCAAAGAAAGGCTATTAGTGTTTCAAGATGGGTGACTAGAGGCTGTTTCTTTACTTTCCTAGTTACTTATGACAGCATCACCCAGGTTCTAAGACTGAATGTTTGGGGATACTGTCTCATTTAGTAAGGACACTTTGCAGAAAAGCTTGCTGTAGTCAGACAAATGGAAGAAATGGATTATGGAGGATCAGGAAGGGTAGGAGCCCCTGAGATGTAAGATATTTAGATGGCTGATACCTTCTGCAGTCGTGATAATGAGCCTGTTCCAGTTATAGCAAGAAACCGATTTGTCTGTACCCATTCTGCCTAAAGAATATTGTCAGTTTAGTGAGGTTTATTGAGGGTCATTGTTCTTTGGATGTTTAGAGAAAAGGGGCTGTATATTAGAATTCTGTTGCTTTTGTAAATATGTCTTGGACTGCTGTTTCTACTAAAGAGATAGCTGTACCCTCACCCCTAGCTGTAATGTTCCCAGTGCATCCAGAGGCATCGACAGTAAAGCAAGTCTTCTTTGTAACATTGTGGTTGCAAACTTGTGAGGAAGCAGAGATAGCAAGCTTATAAAAACACCTAGGCATGGACCAAAAGAAGCTGTGATAGAAGCCGTATTTCAGATTCTTTGCAGAGTAGCCATCTAGCCCATTTTACTGAGAGGGGATATTAGAAGAAAAAAACTATAATTTTACTTTGAGCCCCAAGAAATCATATCATGTGAAAAATTAGAGCATTTTGGAAATGATGATGCTTTGTGTGGAGAGAGCCATATTCATTTGAGAAGCTTGGTGTGTGGGCTCCATGCTGGCATACTTGCAGCTGCCAAGGCCCATTTCCCTCTCCGGTTGCTCTCGGGCCACAGGGTGTAAAGGTGCATTTGTGTTGATGATGGGGGTCAGACAGGATTGCAGTAGCCAAAGCCATTGCATAAAGGAGTGAACGGCGTTGTATGTAGGAGTGGGTGTCCATTGTTCCGACTGTGAACTAATGCGGTATTTATGTAAAATCTATACCAACGACAATAACCTTATTTTTTTTTTTTGCAAGCCCGTCTGAATCAGAATAAAATAGAAATTACCACTAATTACCCATTTCTGATTGAGTCTAAAGCAGGCCTCAAAGATTCATATTTTAATGATCTGGAGGTTATAATTCCTACTTGTCTGACTTCTATGAGATTTGTTGACTAATCTACAAAAAAAATGTGATAAACCTCTTAAGCCAATTCGATTTATCTAAAAAACAATACCGCTTCATGTCTCTTTGATGTGTATGGATCTTTTATTTCTGTGCTTGAGAAAAACGTCACAATTTATCGGAACTGTGATCCAGATGATCAGAGTGACCAAAGACACTATACACAAAGAAAAAGCAGGCACTGTACACAAAGAAAAAAAATTCAAAACCTATTTCAATGCTCAGTTTCTTTGGTAATAAATTAGCTTAAAGGTTCTGAGCTTTGGTTGATAATTAGACCAGTCTGGGCTCAATTTTTATCTCTGCCGTGGACAGAATTCTGTGTCTCTCCTTTCTCATTTCTAGAAAGGCAAGAATAACAGAGCCTGCACTGGCACTAATGGAGGAAGGAGACAAAGATGTCTGGATAGAGTTCAGCACTGTGCCCACTGTGCTGCAAGAGCACCACAAATGTCTGACCTCTTGAGAGGAGGATGAAGAGAAAGGGTCTGTGAGGGCGCTGTCATTCAAGGCTTATAACTGTGACTTGTTTCTAGTCACACGCATGGACCATTCATTCTTGGGAAGTGAGTCTACACATGACTATCCTCCCAAGGTCCCAGGATATAGTTTAATGGAAGAGGGCCTGCCTAGCCTGCACAAGGCCCATCCTTAGCACTAAAAGTGAAAGTCCGCCCTTACCTTGCTTATTAGGGAACCACAGCATTCCAGAAAGGGACTGTTAGGACTGATGCATGTGTGGTTGGTGTTGTCAGAAGCCTGCAGATGATTGGAGTGGTGGTCACAGTAGGGGGACAGCCTTACTAGATAAGGACCAATAGATATCTCCTGGTGCTAAGAAGCTCAGAGGGATTAGAGCAGCTTGCACATTCAAAAACTAAAGACATGAAGATGTTAAGAGGCAGCTAGCCAGGTGTGGTGGTGCATGTCTTTAATCCCAGGGACAGGTGGTTCTATGAGATCGAAGCCAGCCTGGCCTTCATAGTGAGTTCAAGGTTGTATCGCTTCTACTGGGAAAGCCTTCATACGCAGCCAACCACAGCTTGACAAATGTAAACCAAATGCAACGTCTTGTGATCTTTGCATTGGTGTATTGTCAGTGCATGGCCCTCCTCCAGCATACAGAACACCGGCTAACTATGCTCTAGATGAGAGTCCTGGGACGTTAATAGAGTCTGGAGAGTCTGCCAGAAAGATCATTGAGGCAGATTCATCATGGCTGATGGGACTAATGCTGATACACACCAAAACCAGTCTCCTAGCATCCCCTTTAAGGAAGAAAAGATCAGTAAACAGCCACTGACTGTCACGCTCACAGGTTATATGCAGAGTAAAGGGACTCCTAGCTATATGCAGAAGGAGCCTCCTCGTTTACTGTCTGTGCTCCCTGTACACGGCTTTTCAGTGCACTCTGTGTCGCTATTTGTGAGTCTTCTCGTTTGTATTGCTTGTGCTACATTTAAATGTTTTTCTGATGTTCTAATTCATGTATGGGCACCAATAAAATTCTCCATGTGACTTTTTTTTTTTAACATCGTTGGAAAACTAAGTTAAAATTTTACTTAGGAAAATTGCTTTGAATGTTAAATTAGTTTGAGGAAAAAGACATTTTAATAATATTTGATTTAGCTTTTTTAAAATGGTGGGTTTTTTTTAGTAACATTTGAAATTGAGTTATGGGCAGATATACTTTTATAACATTGACTCTTCCTAATAACAATAGTTGGTTCCCTAGTCTTCAAATCCCTGTTACAACAAAACAGAAAACCTGTAATTTTCTTCATTTTGGTCTTGTGTATCTTACATAGTTATTTCTTGCTAATGATACTTATTTTCAAAAGAAAGTTGAGGTATAAACTCTTTTTGGATATACCCATTCTTTCTTTCTCCTCTGAAGATATGTAATATTTTTAAACATCAGGTTCTTGCTGGGTTTTTTTTTTTTCTACTAGTCAGTGAAATAAAGTGGATTGTCAAATATTCTTGTTCAATATGGTAACTGCCTGGGTAAGAATCCACACGGCACTGAACTTATTCATCTATAGGTCACGTGTACACACAGTAGGCTCTTTGTGGAATACCTGTGTGGTACTGCCTATGGCTCTGGCTCCTCTGCTGACAGGAGAGGAGCCAGAGCCCTAAATTGTGTTTAGATACTCTGCTGTCGGCTGTGCCTTGCAGGCTGTTTGTGTTGAGTTTAGCAAGAGCATACACAAGTAATTTCCTATTTAATCATCATAGTCACCTCTATGTGGCTGATCATAACTTCTTGTAGAGTGCCAGCATCTTGTTTTGCCATCAATTCCAGGGGCTGGGGGTATGGTTGTGATTACATGTCGGAATCCTGTCTTTTAGCCCAGGCTTGCCTAAAGCTTGCTTTCCAGGAAAGTCTTCAGATGTTTATCTCTCACTCTCCTCCTGTACTCAGAAATGACTGCGTCTTGATTTAGTAAGAAAAAAAATAAAATAAAATATACACACACACACACACACACACACACACACACACACACACACACACACACACACACACACACATATATATCCCCCAGCTATTCTGTCTCTGTACTCTTTGGCGACTTTAAAAACCCATTGTCCTCTCCCAGTGACAGTCCTTTTCTCACGTTCCCCTCCACCCCCGCCTCAGCAGCCACTTTGCTTTCACATTAGGTCACCAGGTTTGACTGTGTCTGTGTCTGCAGATCTTGTTCACTGGTTCACCAGCTCCTTTCCAGAAGCCACATTCCTGGCTCAGCTCTGTGCCTCGAATCCCAGGTGTCTTCATTCACCACTCTTGCCTTTAGTTCTCCTTCCAACCTCATACAGACCCCTAGGTTGAGCTTCAGTGGAGCGTGCCCTCAATTTAGTCTTACTTCTTATCTCCCAACTCACATTTTTCACATTCTGGGTTGATGGTTCTCTTTATTATTCTCTGTCCTCTTAAGTAGCTGCAAAAGCTTAACTGCTTTCGCCTTCCCTCCCATTCTGCGTCTAACCCTGTTGGCTTTCATTGCACCGTTGCCCCTCATCCTCTCCCTTGTCCTTACAGACATAATTGTCCCCTTTCTCTCTTACCCAACCTGCTAAAACCCTAATTGTTACCCTTGGCTTGCCCCCCCCCCTTTTTTTCCAAATTAGCACCAAACACAGCCCTTTGTTATCTAAGCCTCTTTCCAAGTCTTGGACTCGCTCCCCTGCAGTTCTGAGCTATCTATGTTTATGCTCCCTCTCTTCACTCAGATTTAACTGCATCACTTCCACTGTACAGGTCCCTCTTCAGGATGGTGGTCAGGGTCCAGTCCTTTTTCCCAGACTGTTTTTCCATGATTTGGCTCAGTGGTTCCATGTTCCACCATTCCCTTTCATACCCTTCTGTTCTATCTAAATCGGTGGTTCTTGACCCGTGGGTTGAGACCCTTTGGGGAGTTGCATGTCAGTTATTCTAAATATCAAGTACTTATAGCATGATTCATAACAGTAGCAAAATTACAGTTATGAAGTAGCAGAGGCAAGAAGGTCACTTAAGATTGAAGCCAGCATAATCTATAAAGCAAGTTCCAGGCCAACCAGGAGGACTACATAGCAAGACCTAATCTTTCTCCTCCTCACTTAACAAAGAAACGAACACACAATGGTAAGACTCTTTTTAGACGCTCCATCTCCAAATACATGCACTCGCTGAAGCATAGGTTCTTAGGTATCTCAACTTAGTCATAGACACCTGTGACTCTTGATAAACTAGTTTAAATTGTACAATTACCTTTTTGTGTTTACCCTGACGTAAGATACGTAGTATATACAAAACAGGGCCCCAGTCACCCGTGTGAGATATTAACTGGGTGTCCATTATTACTTCTGCCCTTATTAAGAACAGGAATGCTTTCTTGCTCCTGCAAAGTTCCCAGGGTGAAATTTGCCCTTTTTGGGGTGGAGCAAGGAAGTTTGCTCCAAGGAAGGTGGACCTCAAATTTTTTATACAGCAAAGGAACTGTTGGTCTTCTTGCCTGCCTCCATCTCCCACATACTGAGGTTACAGATAATGTGCCCCTACACAAAGCTCTTAAGCACAACTTTGAACATGAGTGTTTATAAAACATTTAGAGAATAAGTATGTGGATAAATATTTAAGAGCAGAAACAAGTGTATCAGTTAGTTTTCTGTTGCAGTGATAAAACACCATCACCAAAAGACCTCGTGAAATAGTTTATGTGGGCTTATGGTTCCAGAGAGATACGTGTCCATCCATCATGGCAGGGAACTATCCAGCTGGCCATAGATAGACAGCAGGAATAGGAAGCTGAGAAACGTGAGTCTTTAATAGCAAGCATGAAGATGACAAACCAGAAGTGGGATAACTCTCAAAGCCCACCCCAGTGATGCCCTTCCTCCCACAAGTCTACAACTCCCCACAGTCTCTCTAGATAATGCCCCCAACTGGGGACTAAGGTTTCAGATGCCATAGCAAGAAAACCAGAAAGAAGTCCCTGCCTTCACTGAAGGTACAATATACCACCGTGAGTTCAGTATGGCAGATGTTCTTTGAAACCCGCCAGAGACTTCAGAAAGTCATAAGAAAATGATTTCTGACAAACACCACATGTACACAAAAGCCAGTATCATTGCCCATCCAGAGCTCTCAGGTAATGAAGGGCACAAAGCCTTTGTGTACAATAGGCGTTCCTGTTCATTGTTGGCTTGTTTGAGGTATCTTTGATCTCTACAGAGGAGGAGCATGGCTAAGGTACTATGAATGGACAATAGAGCAGGAGTTGGGAGAACAGCAGGCAGCGAGTGTGCTGTGCAGTGATCAAGCCCTGGAGATGCCCAGACACTATGTACGAAATGATAAGCATCTTCGCTCGGTGCCTTCAAGTCTCCTTTCCTCCCAGCCAGACTCCAAAGGACCTGTTTCATCTTTGACACCTTTCCAGTGTGCCACATTGGGTGTGTGGGTTCTTTATTTCTTAGTCTGCCATTGCACTTTCTTTCTGGTGCATCCAGTCCTGCAGCCCTATGAAGTGAACGTTTTCTCTTGTGCCTCTCAAGTGTCCTAAACTCCCAATCTAGCTTTTTTATTCCTAAGAGTTGGTATCTGTCTGTTGTCCTAGAGTTAGAGTTTGAAAGTTAAGTTCCGATTTTATTGGATACATTGTTAACTTTTACAGGTGTTTGTAAAGAAATAAAATAATGAGACAATCCTGTGTCTAAAAATTATACCTTTGATAATGGCAATGCTTAGTTGTGAGATCAAAAGGAAAACATAAAAGCTATTCTTTGAAATAATATGGGGGACTGGAATTGGAAATCATAGCTTTTATAGAAGATGAGAAAACCCTCAGAATTGACAGGCATCCTTCAGATTGCATATTAAAGAGATTTTTCAGTCCTCCATGTACATAATCAGATAGGAAAAGTTTTAAAAAGCGCAGACACAGAAATTCTTCATTCGTTATCTGGTGTGGAGCCCAGAAGTCACTACCCCTTACAAGCTCAGCAGGTGATTGTGACCTGGCCGGGACACAGAACCGGCGACCTAGGAGAGAAGAAATGGACCCCTATCTGTGTAGCGCCACTGCTCTCTGCCTTCACCGCAGGCTGGCCAGGCTGGAGGGGAATGGCCAGCATTTCTTTGCCTTTTGTAAAATAAGTGAGGCGATCTGACAGAGAAGTGAGCTGAGAGTCTATGTTCACGTGGGGCGCTCAGCTGCCTCCTCACCTATGAGAGGGCTGGGGTGTGTTGAGAATTACCCTGTTTGGGGCTTTGAGATATCAGCCATTGGAGTTGTAGGCCACAGTGCCTCTTGGTAGCCTCACTCCTGCCCCTTACATTGTATGCTCAGAAAGTTCTCTCTACTCTAAGAACAAGGAAAGCCAGAAAGAGAAACCAGCCTTTAGGCTAATTCCATCCTACTCAGTTTTGTCCCTCGGAAGAACAAGTAGAACCTCTCCCCGTTTATAGCTCATTTTTGTATTTGATAATATCTCCACTTTAATATGAAGAGGTCTCTGGTCCAGAAGCACTAGAAGAATCTTCCCTGTGTGCTTACTATGGTAATTAAGTTCATTTCTTGTTCATCAGCTGACCACACGTTGTGGAGGAGTCGCCTGCAAACCCACAGGATGCTCTACGGTGGTGAAAGGCGTTCCCCCCATTGTTCCCCACATCCCCAGGTTCCTGCAGGAAGCAGCAGCTCTTCTGAGCAGAGGACAAGATATTATTGTGTGGACCAGTTGGACACAGCAGCCCCGAGACACGCTATCTTGGGCTCTATTTCCTACATTATGAGGGTCTTCCCAGGACCTCCCAGGTTGTTTGGATGGCGTCCTAGACAAGGGGATGGACAAGAAACACCATGGAAGTAAACAGGGAGAGGTAGCCTGTATCCAAGAAATGCATGAACACCACTGCTCTGTAGTGCAGAGACAGAGAAATTTTGTTTTAAAAAAACAAATGTGCCCCAAGGAAGATACTACATTGTTGAAAAGAGAAAAACAGTAAATAAACATTTCTTCCACTTTTTGTTAGCATCATTGTCTTAGTAACACAACATCTATACCGACATTTAAAATGTAATAAGAAAAAATTAAACTCTGTCATTTTCTCACCTCTGAAGTATCCCTTTGGCGTGGGTCTTCTCTGTGTGTAGTAACACTTTCCACTTAACATGTATAGTGAACATGTAACAGTACATGGTGCCTGGTATTCGGTGCATGGGCATACTCAGATTCATTTAGTATGTTCTCAGCATTGGATATTTATGTTGTTTCTTAGTCTTATTGCACACTCGTATGAACAATACTTCCTAGACCACTCTTGGAACTTGAGGCATTCCATTTAGTACAGAGGAACCTTGTGAGAGATGTATGCATTGAGTCGCAAGAGTAGAGAATCTTCCAGGAAGCACTTCTGTTTGATATCGACACTAATTTACCTGTTCCCATGATGACCTCTCCTAAGCTGTGTGAGTCTCATATCTGTGGTCTGGCATTAGTGACATCAATTCATAATACACATTCAGAATTGTGCCACATCGTGACTGATCTTAGTTAGATTGTATAAAATTTAGTGTATTTCTAATTAAGAAATAAGTTGGAGACCATTAAGAAGAAAGCATACATGCTTACAATTAATATGGACTTAGCTTCAAAATGAGGTTTCCTGTACCGCACTCTTTAAACATTTCACTGGTGATTTCGGGGGTGTAGTACACAGCCATCGCCGGAGCAACTGAGCACACAGTGTACAAAGTTTAGGCTGTAATCAATTTAATTCATATCGTTACCATTCAACGTATCATTTAGTTTACATAAAAAGAATGATTCTACACATGGGCAAATAAATAAAATTTTAAAAGTAACTCCATAAAATGGAATTTGAATCCTGCTGTTTTTTCTTAAGATTTTCTTCCTCTGTGTTTACAAGTTTTTGGCAATTTTTAAATCACTGCCAGAATTAGGAAATCTGTGATGCGAGTTGTCCTCCTTGCTCCCTCCTATTTTGAGATAACAAATTTGTCTGTTTGAATAATAATTAACTTTTATTTTATTATTTTGAGTTTAGTCTAGTAATGCCTTTGTATCTTTGGCTTGGGTAGTGTGGTAGCAGTTATCCATACCTACTGAAATCCTCTGTTTTTCTGGTGCTGGAGATCAAAGCCGGAGTCTTGTGCATGCGAAGGCCTTGTGCACACCACTTAGAGTTCCCTCTGATTTCAGGGTGAGTGGAGCCAGCAGCCAGCCGTCTTCCTCAGCTCTTCGTGTTCTTTGTTCTCCACACTAAGACGCTAGAATCTCTGCCTTGGAAGCTTCCCGTCCACAAGTGGATTTTGATTCACACTTATAGTCCCTAGTTGCATTTTTTTATTCCTTTTTAAAATTTAATTATGTTGGGGGCGGGGGGAGGTGGGCGTGCACTCGGGCAAATGTGGTAGAGGAGGTCACAGAACACCTTGGTAGGAGTCAACTCTCTTTCCACCATATTAGTCCCAGGAATTGAACTCAGGTCTTCAGGCTTGGTGGCAAGCACCTTTACCCATTGAGCCATCTTATTGTTATAATTGGTGGATAGAACCGAATGATCTGAGACCATCATCCTATGAGAATAGAATATCCCAAACTTTGTTCAAAGAACATATTCTTACCTTGATCCCTTAACATGTTTCAGCTTTGATCTTAAATTTTCCCTTTTCTCTTTAGGCTGGAGGCTCCCAAGTGATTTTCACAAATCCTTTAGAAATAGTCAAGATCCGCTTGCAAGTGGCCGGAGAGATCACCACTGGCCCCCGAGTCAGCGCTCTGTCTGTGGTGCGAGACCTGGGGTTCTTTGGCATCTACAAGGTAACTTTTCTTTTACTGGTTTGTTTAGTTATTGCTATTTTTAACACATAAGAATAAGTTTTGATGGAGCCCATAGGGCACTATCATGCCAATTAGGAGGCGTCCCTTCCTACCATCTGCCAGCAAACTGCCCTTAGACATGAAGACTCAGAAGGTCTGTGATGGGAGTGAAGCCTGGTAGAGTCTGTCACCATGAGTCTCTCGGTGACACTGACCTCAGCCACTGGCTTTTTTTTTTTTTTTTTTTTGACTTGTAGTGATGTATGAACTTGCTTCTCTTTGTTTGTGTGTGTGTGTGTGTGTGTGTGTGTGTGTGTGTGTGTGTGTGTGTGTGTGTGTGTGTGTTACGTGGGGTGGTAGTGGGTACAATATGTTTAGGTGTGTGAACACATAGGTATGATAGCCAGAGGTCAAACTTGAGTGTCTTAGACTGCTTTCCACTCTTTTATGTGTTCCTCACTGAGTCCAGAACTCCCTGATTGGCTAGACTGACTTGCAATGAGTCCCAGTGACTCCTGTTTCCACCTCCCCAACATTGGGCTTACAGGCATGTGACCACAGCTAGCTTTTTATATGTGCCCTGGAGATCCATATTGAGGTCCTTAACCTTGCATGACAAGCAAAACATGAGCCATCACCCCAACTCCAAACCAAATTCTTAGATCAAGAATTGGCTTTCTGATCTTACATATGTTCTGGGACCAAGTGACTTTCCTGTATCAATACCTCTTCTTAATTATAATTAATCTTGCTCATTTTTTGTTTATAAAATGGTTTTCCAGGATGACAATGTCAATTTTTCGTGGAAACTTTTCCCTACTTTTCTACCACAAAGTTGCATTGGAATAGCCCCTTAATACCAGTGCTCAGGAGTCAGGGACAGATGATCACTGTGATTTCAAAGCCACACATAGAGAGTTCAACGCTAGCCAGAGGCACACAGAGGGACCTTGTCTCTCAAAATGTAAAATAAAATAAAGTTATGTGCATCTATGCCCAGCACTAAATCTTATTGAACAAAAGGTGCCCACTCTTTTCTAATAAGATTTTAACAGAATCTGTTGCCAACTCAATGGGGTGAAAATTCAAAGTCTGCCTAAAGCAACTTAATTTATATATGCAGAAAAATAGATAATTAATAGAGTATGTATACAGATTGAGATGTTTTATTCAAATTATGTGTGTGAATTTTAAAGCTGTGCCCCACCATTCCTTACTGCTTTTTGACACTTCTTAGGTTGATTTCTAGAGTGCACTGTCTTCATTTTCACCTCAGCCATGCATGTGAAGCGCTTGTGATGTCCGAGGCCCTAGGAATTTACCCCATAGACACTTAAGTCTTCCCCTCCCACATCATCCCATGTGGGTATAAGGGACCCTGCGTGAGTAACAACGGACCCTTCTGAGCAGTTAGGGCCTTCAGCATGGTGTTTAAGTTCCCTCAGATAACCTCAGAGAATATTCAGAATTGCTTCCAATGGACCTTCTTTTAGATAACTCCACCCACCCGGATGGCTCTCTGCATCCCTCCACATCCTGTGGTTGCTACAGTACCCCATGAATTGAGTTTCTAGGATCAGATAGCATGTGCTTCTCTCTACTGAGCTTCGTCCAAGAAGGGAGCTAGGTGCATGAGATAGTTTGGTATAAATACATGGTTGTGGAATGTTTTTTTTTTAAATTTTGCCTCTGTGTGTGTGTGTGTGTGTGTGTGTGTGTGTGTGTGTGTGTGTGTATACACGCGTGTGCATGGGCATGCATATCAAGGTGAGAAGACACATATGAAGAGTCATTTCTCTCTTTCCACTTTTAGATTGGTTCGTCGGATCACACTCAGCTTGCCAGACTTGTAGTGGGTGGCTTTACCCACAAAGCCACCCCTAAGGCCCTTGATATGTTGTTTTTAAATAGCACCAAAGATGCTCGTCTTGGAATTGAGCACCAAACAGGGTGTCTATAGCTATTTTGTTTGCACGTACTTTACCAGCTATAAGAAATAAACAGTATTGTTGAGAGCAAACACCCTCTGTTCTAACATCGTAGGCCCTTGCGGTCTGTGACATGATGTAGTAGCTTGTCACTTTGACAGGATGCCAGGCAGCCTTTCAACAGGCTGTCTAGTAAAAAGCACTTGGTAAGATAGTGATGACTGTTATCAAAATATCTCCGTAGATGAAATGGTAGAAACTTGTTTGCTGATGCAAGAGCAGACTGTGTGACTCTTGCAGATGACACCAGGCTGGGGCTTGGTGCTTTCCGTCTTCATATTATCTCTCAATCTTAATCCCCTGTAACCCTCCTTGGAAGTCACTGGCACCCTGATTTTGGAGTTGGGTGAGCAGGGGCTGCCAGCCGCGGTATTTGAGCTGAGACTGAGGCTCAGCCGTTGCTTGTTTGCACTTTTGTGCTAAAGTTACTTTTCTAAAATGAGCAAGATGGCTCACGTTTGAGCAAAGAGCACTCTCCCATACATTAGTTAATTACTAGTCTAGTGGTTTAATCTAGTTCAGAAGCATTCCACAAGGCTTGGTGATGCCTTGCAAAATGCTGTTTTGGTGAATTGGTAATTACCACATGAAGTTACTACTGACTTTGAGTTGGTTTCAGTGTGTGAAAGTGCCCTGCCCATTTCTATCTCCCTTCGGCCATCCCCATCAGCCAAATCCCCAGAGAATCAAGGGTTTCCCAGCAGTTGGGACCTCTGGTGATGTCTGCTTGTGGCGTCACCCTAGACAGTTTCAATTTTGTTATCCCAGTTTTGTTTCATGAACCTGGATTCCAGGCCTTTCTACCTTACCGTTCCTTGGTCAGACATCCCGTTAAGAACTGCTAGTGAGTGATCGTCAGGACTATAGTTCTCTTGTTGTTTCAGGGGATTTTGTTTCCTGAGGTAGAGCTTTCTACTCCTGAAGTGTTTCTCTGTAGCTTTAGTTCATTAGAGAGAATGCAAATGGCTGGAGCAACCTGATACTTTAGATATTTTATGGCTGTTAGTTGTCCCTTCAGGTAAGTCTTTAAGAGGGGGATTCCATTCTAACTTTTATTGGGGCAGATGCTCTTCCTTCTCCTTCCCGGGGTCCCCATTGTTTGCTTCTGTTAACATTACAATACTGGAAGGCCTAGGGGTGTGTGATTGATTCTGTCTGTGTGTTTAGGACTACTGAGCTTAACCTTAACTAAATTGATTTGACCAAGCTTTCTGTCTTTTCTCACGAATTGACTTGCAAAGTACCTTAGCATTCTGTGACCTCTCAGTAAATGACAGTTAGAATACTTGCCTTAAAAAAAAATACGTTTACAACTGAGAAATCAAAATGAGTGCAGTAAAAATGTTACACTCCTGAAGTTAGAAACAACTTAGGGAAGATGTAGTGAACTATGTAAACAAAAACTGGTAGCATTTGAGACTTAGTTAAAGCAGACAGGAAAGAGCCGATCGATATAAAGGGAGAATAAGTAATTGTCTTTGAATCACTATTTAATATGAAAAAAACAAAAGGATAAAAGTAAAACAAACATCCATGCACTGTTTTTTCTCAGAGCATGAGAATGCAATGTCTGTGCTTGCAGCACAGTGGTGGAGTCCGTGCCTATGCTATGTGTGTATGTGGGGAGAAGGGCCTCATATGTCATATGTCATATGTCATAAGTCATGGCCTCATATGTGTGTGTGGATATAATTCTCTCACCCTGCTTTATGTATGGCCTAAGTTCCTGTAGCATAAAGTAAGTCATATGCCATGGAAAGAGGGCGGTGTGAATTTACCTTTTGTGTTGGAGCTGTTGATTTATGAAGCTTATTCTCTAGCATTAAACGGAAGCCCAATGACTGGAGATCAAAAACAGTTTCACTAGAAAGCAGTAGCAGTAGTTTACCTCTGCAGACAAAACTTGGCCACCAGGGAACAAGGATGAGCACCACCCTGCTTTAAGAGAATAGTTTTTTCCTGTAATCCCAGGTGTTCACTGCCAGGGAGAGGCTGCCTAGGAATATGGGCTCCTCTTCCTGTGTTCTCATCAAAGCGTTCTCTTTATTACACTGTATTGGGCTCTGTTCAGATAGATTTGTTTTAAATCTCTAGACAGCAAAATGCTTACATGCTCAACCATTTTGTGTCAGTAGACTGCAGGAGCTATTGTTGGTGTGCTCTGAAAGCAAGTGTAGCATCAGTTTATTTGTTTCAAAAGCTCAAATCATCCAGGATACGGGCGTAAAACTCTAATTCTCTATAACCCCAACTATACTAGAGTATCAGTGCAATATAAATCCAGTGCATCTGAAGTCTCTCCTGTCGTGTTCATAGCCACATGGTTCTAAGGTGTGTGTGTGTGTTACTGAGAAACGTTTTTAAACTAGTTTCTTATCATCAGTAGTAACTGTTTCTTTCTAATTTTAGAGATGTTGAAAGTAGGTTATAACGATTTCAAGAGATTAGTGAAAGGGGGCAGCCTTTAATAAACTGCTCTGCAGAATAGGACACAGCATAGAGAATGACTGGCGCGCTGACTGATTTGGTATTTTTCAAGTCTTCCAACCTTGAGGAATTCTGGTCCTCTTCTCCTACAAGCTGGGACTGATGAGTAATCTGGGCCTCGAACCCGCCCCTTTTCCTAATCACAGTCTCCTCTCGGAGCACATCACCCTGTGACTTTCCGACTCGTGGATTCCTCAGAGAAGCTGGTGCCAGCTGCCAGTCGGGGAGAGAGAGACCTGGCCCCTCCCCCTTATCTATAACTGATGAACTGTAAGCATGCCTCATACTGAAAATGGATCCTAACATATTATCCTTTGCAGAGAGATTAGTATAAGTTAGCCCGTGGATCACTGTGTGCGCTTGGCGTACTTTGGGAGTGTACCTGAAGCACAGATTCGTAGGAATGAAGTTGTAGATCACTGTGTGTAAACACTTCATTATTAGTGGATTTAATTTATTGCACCTATTTGTCGACTTCATTCTATTACTATTACAAACACCTATAAGAATAATTACCCCTTCGCTTATGAGGCATCTCTTTTTATGTATCTCTGTCCCGCATGAAGAACTCAGCTGTGCGGGTATTTGTTTGCTTTGGGGAACACCTCAGTTGAGAAGGGAACACGTTGTTGTCACTTTGCACCCACCCTAGGGGCCATTCCCACGCTCCCATCTCTGCTTCCATCTTTTAACTGGACCTCTGTAGGAGCCTCCTGAGGACTTTCTGTGATGTTTCGCTTTTCCAAAACCCAGCAGCTGGAATAATGTAAATAAAATTAATCCACTCTCTGAGCACACATGTGTTCTTGTTTATAGGCGCTTTATTTATAATTGCCCAAACCTAGAAGCAATGAAGGTGTCCCGTGGTAAATGAGTGGATGAGTGTACTGGGGTCCAATGGGACGTTCCATTGGACAACGGAAAAAATGCTAAACAGGAATGCGTTGGGGACGATGAGAGAGATGCCTCAGCAGTTATAGCACTGGCTGCTCTTCCAGAATACCCAGAATTCCCAGCACCTGTACGGTGACTCAAAACTGTACATGACAGGCAAAACATTAACACACATAAAATAAAATTAAAATTGAATAAAAAAGAGAGAATGAACTCTAAAGCCATGAAGAGGGACAGAGGAAAGGTAAATTCGTGCCACTATGTGAAAGACACAACTCTGAACAGACTACAGGACATCTGGAAAAAGGAAGTGTGGAGGCAGATTGGTTAACACACTTATATCGAGAGCTGGTTCTGATCCTGGCACTGTTGTGGCCACCTAGAAGGTAGCAGTGAAGCCGGGCAGTGGTGGCGCATGCCTTTAATCCCAGGACTTGGGAGGCAGAGGCAGGCAGATTTCTGAGTTCCAGGCCAGCCTGGTCTACAGAGTGAGTTCCAGGACAGCCAGGGCTACACAGAGAAACCCTGTCTCGAAAAACCAAAAAAAAAAAAAAAAAAAAAAAGAAGGTAGCAGTGAAAAGATGAGCTGCTGCACACAGTTTGGAAGCTAGGAAGAGTCAAGTCAGCCTTCAAGAAAACCAACAAACATATCGGATTGTGCTGAAGGCTTGGCCCTTCACATCTCAGCTCAACTGGCGCATTCTCAGAAAGACGAGAGGTTACATCTCCATTTCGGTTAGCTAAGAGCTCCTGTGACCATCTGACACTTTCTCTGTGCCTGTGCCTCCTTTTTTCTTCAGTGTCTGTGATAAGGGACTTAGCTTGTTCACTGCTGGTTTGTAACCTTTTCTGGAACATGGGTAGGCACCAGATAAATGGTTGTTGGGCAACTGAGTGGTAACTGGAAGCCAAATTTTTTCCCATTACAAATGAGGGTATCTGAGTACAGAAAGCAAGCGAACTGCTGCATAATGACCAAAGGAAGAGCACAATACTGCAAAGTTGGAACGTAAAAGGTGGAGATCCCTTTTTCCCAGTGCACTCTGTCTGGGCGCTGGGAAGGAACCAGCCAGGGGTGGTTACAGAAGCATGTTACTCTCTCACGGCTGTAATCGTGCAGCTTCCCAGATCTCTGGATTTCGGTCTATATGTAGTCAAGAACAGCTATCAGGGCAAATGCAGAGCTGAGAGGGGAGTAGATCCCACTCTCAGCAAAAAAGGCCATGGGGCTTCCTGAAGGAGATGGGGTAGAAAGATATAACACTGTTAGCCAGGTGGGAGGCCTGTTATAATAGCCCAGTAAGGTCTGACGACGGGAGCTGTGGTTTCAGCCTGTAGACTACTGTGATGGAGAGTAAGACTTAAGACAGGGAGGAGAGAAGGATGCGGCTGCAGCATGGTGACACTGACCGGACTGGAGCGGTGGCAGTCAGGATAAAAATTAAGGATCCATTTGAAGGAAGCTTCAGTCTTGCAAAGTCCTGGAAAGTACAAAAGGGAGAAAGTAAATGTGGCGGTGATGGGATTTTTAGAATTTCAGAATTGGAGAAGCTTCAAGAAACTTTTAAAAGCTCTTTTGTCTGCTCTTTTCCCTGTCATTGAGGAATGTCCAGAAATGTAAGGAAGCTTAGCTCAGTGACTCAGGCAAGCAGAGCAAAGACGGGCTTTCCTGATCCGTCTCCAGTTTTCTTCCTCTTGTGAAGGTTCTAGAAGGCAGAGGGATGGATACAGAGGAAGCTATGTGAGCATCTGTGGGCACGGAGCCACGGGAGTGTTGCTATCTCTGTCTGCAGGAAGCTAATGATGGCAGGAAGAGACCCAGTAAGGCAGGAGTTACAGGTGGGGGAAAGAGCAGGTGTCACTCAAAGATGGAGTCTGGAAAGAATAGCATTGTAGCAGCCTGTGGAGGAATGAGAGAGGAGGAAGGGGGAATGTCCAAAGGAGCAACAAAGTGAGCCAAAGGCAAGCTAAGGTCTTTGATACTAAAGATGCAGGCCAATGGCTATCGTTAAGAAGCCATCAAATAGAATCATGGAAGCAGAAACCTCCATGAGGAAATACAAGCATATGAACCACTCAACCTACAAGTTTTACTATGAAAAGAAATAGAGCCAAGAGATGATGTTTTCTAGCTGAGGGAGCATTGAGAGATTACTATTACTATTTGTCTTTATTGTGTTTGTCTTTTGCAGTGCTCGGCAATCAACCTTGGGGCCCAGTGCATACTGGGTATGTGCTATAATGCTCAGAGCACCTCCCAGACTGATTGTTGTTGTTGTTGTTATTTTATTGGGAAGAATTACTATCTGTAAACAGAAGAAAAGGAGCCAGTGAAGGTAGTATCTGACACAGCTGAAGGCTGGCAAGATCAGCTATGGCTAGTATATTCAGGATTCAGAGGGATAGACTCAGAGCTGGGACAGCGTGTGTGGAGTTGCAAATTCATTCACGCTTCTGTTTATGGAGCGCTTCCTCTCCCGGGTCCATGCTTATAGCTGCGTCTGCTTTATATCAGTTAATCCTCACCACAGCCTATCAGGCAGACACTCTTTCTTTTTAAGCTCCAAATTACAGCTGAGAGAAGGAAGACTTGATGGATTTACGTCATCGAAGTGGTGAGTCTGAACTTCAAACTCAACCATATCTCACTTTGAAATTTGATGTATTTTACAACATTTATTGAGACAGGTCGGAAGGAACGTATGCATGGCACCCTAAATTTCTGTGGAAACAGTCATCCTGTGTACATATAAAGCACGTTGGATAGAGCTCAGCACAGAGAGCAGATGGTGCATTGCTTCTTAATCGTAAATTTTAGCTGGTGGGTGTCAGCTCAAAGATTATGAAGAATTCCTACCATGCTCTTTCAATTTTGCCCTAGCCCTGGGTTATCTCTGAGGTTCTGCATTAAACTCTAAAATCTCTCCCTCCCTGACCATCTCTTGGACTGGGCATACTACTTTGAGCCTTTAGTTCCTTATTTGTTGTTATTTTTTTGAGGGATTGGAAGGGGGTGTTTCTATTGCGTGGGCTAGCTTCAAACTCTATATGCAGCTGGGCAGTGGTGGCGCACGCCTTTAATCCCAGCACTTGGGAGGCAGAGGCAGGTGGATTTCTGAGTTCAAGGCCAGCCTGGTCTACAGAGTGAGTTCCAGGACAGCCTGGGCTACACAGAGAAACCCTGTCTCCAAAAACCAAAAACCAACCAACCAACCAACCAAAACAAAACAAAACAAAACAAAACAAAACAAAACAAAAAAACCTCTATACGCAGCCAGCGAGGATGCCCTGAACTCCTAACTGCAGCCCTCACCTCAGCACCAGGATTGCAGGTAGCTTCACCACACCCAGTCTGCTTGGAACATTGGAAGAGCAAATGAAGCAGAGGTGGCTTTTAGAAATATGATTTTTACAGAACAGTGCCTAGTGGAATTGAGTGTTGAAATAAGCTGTAGGAGGTGGGTGGTGCTTAAACAATCAAATGATGGTCTGACCATTGTCTTAATTACTGTTCTATTGCTGAGAAGGGACACCATGACCAAGCTCGCAGGACTTGCTTACAATGGTAGAGGGTTAGTCCATAATCATCAGGAGGAGCCAGACATGACAGACATTTTATGTATATGATCTCGCTGTCGCTGACACACCAGAAGAGGGCATCAGATTCCATTACAGATAATTGTGAGCCACCATGTGGTTGCTGGGAATTGAACTCTGGACCCCTGGAAGAGCAGCCAGTGCTCTTAACTGCTGAGGTAGCTCTCCAACTCCTGGTATGGTCATTTTTGAAACCTCAAGCCCAACCCCAGTGACACACCTCCAACAAGATCACACCTCATAATCCTTCTCAAACAGTCTCACTAAGTAGGGACCATGCATTCAAGCCTAAGAGTCTGTGGGAGCCATTCTTATTCAAACCACAACTATCCTTCTGTCAGGTCACCAAGTATTGCATGTAAGCACTCCATTAACTGAAGTTACAAAGGTGGCTATGAAAGCAGTGGCCTTCAAAGGGATCCATGTTGAGGCCCTGGAGGAATGTAAACATGGCATTGTCGCCCCATCAACTTCTTTAAAGGGTTTTAATTGTCAACCCAGAAAATTCAGATACGAAAGGGCTTATGATGATATGATGTAACCTTATTCAAGCCCAAGCTTCTGCAAATCTGTCTTTCCAGAGGTAAACATTTTTACCAAGTCTATCATTTTGTTTTGATGTTTTAAATTTTTGCTCTGTTATCTTTACAAAGAGCCTGAAGCATCCAAACTGTGAGACTATAATATACGTAAAAAGGATGTAGACGGATGATAACCCCCTATTCATAGACTACTCTCAATATATTTTTCCAGAAGTGATGGCTATGTTTCTCTTTCTACCAAGCCAGCCTTTTGACTCTCTGGTTTCTAATTGTGACTGAGGAATATACTAAAGGACAGCCTGCTAATGAAGTGTTCATTAACTACGACGTTGAAAGGGTAGATCGGGGCAGCCTGTGTGGAGAACGGTCAGTTCAAGGAACTTGTGTAAATGCCTTTGGTAGGACTGGGCTCTTCACTAAAAGCGATTTGACTCTCAAGCTGAAAATGGACTCTTTGATGATCTCATTGTGTAGCCAGAGGTGTTTCCCGGCTGCCGCTTGTTAACAGAATATACATTGGCTGTTTTCATTTTCTCATCTGATAGAACAAGGTACTAAGTATTGATAATGATAATTGGTGTCACATTTTTGGAGGACCCCATCCTGGACATTATACTAGGCATTTCATGTTAATACTAAATTTACATGCAATGTCTCTAAAGTTTATAAATAAGGAAGTTGACATAGAGAAAGTGCCCTGACTTGCAAGGCCTGTGCTCTGGCTCCTGCATGGAGTAATCATGATTTAGAATCCAGTCTGTATTCGAATATTTGTTTCTTTGGATGCCATCCACTTCTTGCCTATCTGAAGTGGTCTTCCCTTCCCATCTGCTTTGCAGTGAGTGAGCATTTGGCAGACTTTGTATTCCATGTTAACACTTGCCGTAGTTAGGGGTTTTATTGCTTCAGTGAAACACCATTACCAAAAAGCCAATTTAGTAGAAAAGGGTATAGTTGGCCCTCGTCTATATTGTTGTTCATTATTGAAGGAAGTCAGGACAGAAACTCAAACAGTGCAGGAGCTTATGCAGAGGCCATGGAGGGGTGCTGCTTACTGAATTGTTTCCCACGACTTGCTCAGCCTGCTTTCTTATAAAACCCACGACTACCAGACCAGGGATGGCACCACCCACAATGGGCTGGGCCCTCCCGCTTTGATTAATAATGGAGAAAATACCTTACAGTTGGATCTCATGGAGGCATGTCCTCAACTGAGGCTCCTGCCTCTCTGGTGACTCTAGCTTGTGTAAAACTGACACACAAAACCAGACAATACAAAGCTGGAAGGGAATTCTAGCATAGCTGGGGTCATCCATAACTACTAATGTTATTGAGAAATAACCTTCATTGAGTATAATGAAGGAGACAGAAGAAATGAGAAGCTAATTATGAGAGGCATTGCATGTGTGGTCTTTGGTGTTTTGAAGGAATCTTGGAAAGACATAGTCTAAAGATGGGATTAAGGATACCTCCAGGAAGATCTCTCTGTAGGGTTTCCAGCCATTGCCAGAGCATCCACATGTAAACAACTAAAAAAGTTGAGGAACATACTTTATAAAGGCCTTTTCATGCGTTAGTAAGGAAAAATTACAAAGGTTGGTGAATTAAGCAGACATCTGCAGCTGAAAGGCATTTGCCAAACAGATACCTTAGCAATGCCTGAAGAACTGAGAAAGAAAGGGTATGGCTGGGATTAGGGGAGGAGGTCACAGAGTTTGGGAGGTTATTTGTTCTCAGAGGTCTCCCGTCTGTGTAGGCCCAGGCCTGTTGGCTTGGGCATCCTTTCTGCCCGAGCACCACTACTCTGACCCCATTCCTGATGCTAAACAATCTTCCCCCACAAAACTGCAACCTCTAAAAGCTATACCCTTGGTAGATGGCGAAATAACCATGCACCTTCCCACATTAGGTACCAAGTCAGGAGAAAGGAAGTGGGGAGGAATTCCTCTTCTAATACTGAGAAGGCTTAAGCTGGTCTGACTTGAGTTTACAGGCTGAAATTGTATTTCTCCATTGCGGGGTGGGAAAAATGCTAGACTGGGAGTGTCCCTATGGGACTGACACGATAAAGCACTAGTCTGTTGAAAAAGAGCCTACTTTCAACCCTAACCTAGGATTTTTCAGATTCTGTTCCATGGTGAATAAAAGAGCAAAGATCTCAAATCACACAAAGCAGTAGGAGATGACAGGAGTGCCCTAAACATATGAAAATGTGAAGATCTTAAAACTGTCAGAAATATAAACTGAAGGTTTATTTAAAAAAAAAACTAATAAGTAAAATTATGATGATTAGAATTGTACATTAGAATTGTAGCCATGACAAATTTGAATATAGCTAAATAAAGAATTAGAGAACCGGAAGGTAGGACTTCTTCAGAAAGCATTTCTGAGAGAACTCGAAACAGTGAGATTTTTAAGATGCCTTGTGAAGTATGAAAGAGAGTTGGAAGGAAAGGAAGACCCGATGGCCGAAGATTTCCAGGACTAATGAAGTATCCAAATTGCAGGAGCAGAATGAATCAAAATATTCAAACTCGATGCAGCTCATTCAAAGTGCTGAGCAGCTGCAGAAGGCTCCTCAGTGCCAGAGACAATGACAGATCCCAGTTCAAAGGACAGCCCTTCACATGCTGTCCTCATGTATGGAGGGGGAAAAAACCTTTCAGACTAGAATTCCATACTTTGTAAAAGTATATTTTAGAAACAAGGATAAGAAAAATCTTTTAAAAAAAATAATAAGATTGACAAAACTCAAGAAGAATGTCAAGGTAGTCATTAAGAAAGAAATACTAAGCCAGGCACGGTGGTACATGCAGGAGGCAGAGGTGTACAGGTCTCTGAGTTTGAGGCTAGCCTGCTCTACATAGTTCCAGACTAAACAGGACTACATGATGAGACCTAGTCAGAAAAACAAAACAAAAAGCAAATGAACAAAGAAATTCAATCACTATAGCTCTGTGATAGTGTCCTTTACTAGAAAAGGATGAGCCATAGACTCAAGCCCCAGTTCTATTTAGAAAGAGAGAAAAGGGGGACTTTATAATATACATAAGGGAGAAGAAAAATTGAAACTAGGTAATCATGCAACAGGAATGAAATGGAAACACTGGCAACTGTTTGATAGCATTGTTTTAATGTGTGTGTGTGTGTGTGTGTGTGTGTGGTGACTATATTATTAATGTTATTAGCTGTAATTAATAGTCATAATGATAAAAAGAAGGCTGCTTTTAAGTAGTCTGAAGAATGTGTATTGGACAGAAGGAAGACAAATTTACCAACAGGATTAAAGTCAACAGAGGAAACACAAAAAAATATGCTTGTCAGGCATGGGTGTAGCTAGGAGAAAGAGGAGGAGGGAGGGGAGGACGGAGGAGGAGGAAGAACAATAAAGAAAAAGCACCTTTCCTCAGGTTGCTGCCCTGCTGATGATGTGAGACTTAGATGTGTGTCTGCCACAGGGCTTCCGTCCATCTGAGTGACAGCCCTATTGGTGACAGAGCAGCTTGCAGTCACGCAGGAACTGATCCAGTGTGTGGTGTTTCCACCAAGAGATGCTGGCTGCCAAGATATTTTTTATCATTACAATGAAATTAAGAAGAAAACAATGCCACCAAAGTCCCTTGATTAGAGCCAGATGGGATGCCCTTATATTTTATATTCAAATAGAAGTCATTGGCTGTTCCCGGAGATCTTCAGTTTCTGGGTGGTGTATTGGTTTTAACAGCAGTACCATCTTTTTAGCCGCTCTTGACTGGGGAGAATTCCTAGCTCAAGTCCCACAGTCTTACCATTATGTAGTCATATACAAAAGTTGGGATGATACTTTGAAACATGCCAGAGTTTTCTTCTGCATCGCATCCCAGTTATTTACCCCTAAGCAGTTTGTGTTTTACTTGAAGTGTATTACATAACTCCCCACCCACTAATTAATGAAACTAGGTATTGAGTCTAGGGCAGAAAACCCCACTACTGCCAAGCTGTGCATGGAAGGGTTAACTTTCTGAGGGGAAGCCAAGAGGAATGCTAAGGGATCAAGACATGACACGCTGCCCATTGTTTGCAGCTCCAGATCAAAATATACAATTATGCATGCCAAATAAATTCTAAACCTGTAAGGTTGGGAAGGGGGTTGGCTCTGACGACAGGTGCCAGAAGCATTAAATAACCTCCTCAGACAAGGTGCACCACTGTTGTCTTGAATACTGTGGGGGTCCCCCAGTCTGGCATTTTCCCCTATGCTAGACAATGTGCATTCACTGCTGGAGTCTCTGTTAAGCCCCAGTCCCCCAGACCTGCTGGCTCCTGGTGCCCGGACCAACACAGAGGTGCCTTTGTGAATGTAATTACCTTTCCCTGTATTAGAAATAGTCTATTTAGAGCTGTGTTTGCAGGTACTGCTAGAATAAGCAAGAATTAGCATGCAAAAAGACCTGCCCTGTCTCTGACATCTTTATCAGCACCATTCCTTAGGACTGGCTTTCCTGCCTAAAGTTCGGTTGATAGGGCTGGTGGAATACGACCGGAAGATGAGCTTTTAAAGGAAGTGTGTGTGTGTGTGTGTGTGTGTGTGTGTGTGAGAGAGAGAGAGAGAGAGAGAGAGAGAGAAACAGATGGAGGGCAGTCTTGTGTGTTGTTTCATGAGAGTCTCATGCACAGCAAAACTGCTGGAGTAAACTTGAATGGATAATTCCAGAAACTTTAAGAATTGATTAAAGCTCCTTTGGGCTTTCAACTGTTTCCACATCAAAAACACAGGAGGCACAAAAAAAAAAAAAAAAAAAGATTCCTTTGTTGTGAAGATACGATGGCCAGCATGCTCAAGCTACTAATGACCCCTGTCAGTTGTGGACTGTGAACCTGAAGTGAGCACATCATTTAAAGACACTGGCCTTATCTGTAAGTAGCCATGGAGATAGAAGGCATTGGAATAGTCCAGAATTGGAGTGCTGTTCAGCTCAAAATTATTTGCATATTAGGTTGCCTGGAAATGATTTTTATTGCCCCCATCTGTTCACCAACGAGCCTTTCACTAAAAAAATAATAATTTCCCTTCTTTGGAGATAGAGGGTGCTTTAGTGATTAGGATAGAGGGTTGTATTTTGCGTTTGGTAATTTTCCATATGTGATTTTACTGTGCATCCAGAAAATTCAAGGCCAATCACAGGATAAAGGAAAATCCACCTAGATAACTAGTGAAGAAGAAGCTAGAGACTCTGGGCATTTCCATACGGGAGCAGAAAGAATAAGGCGCACTCTGTGTGGTTTATTAATTTTCAGAGGCTGAAGTTGTGATCTTCACATTGTTGACACAGGCTGCAGAGCAGCACAGCTCAGTCTCTGTTGCAGAGTCGCCTGTTGAGAATGACTTGATCACTCAGTAAAGACTTTATACCGGGCACGTAGAGCTCAAACCAAGCAGCTCCCTCCTTGGAGGTTGGGCTGGGAAATGGGTATTGGCCACAGAATGAAGAATTTATCGAGCAATCGGGTAGAGAAGTATTTTCTTCACCCTTGGAACCTCCTAAAAAGCCCTTTTAGCATCCTGATTCCCTTTTCATTGTGTGGGAGCAACAGGTCAGGGATTGCCTAAGGCAGCCCTGCAAATTGGCACCTGCCTTTGTGACTAAGACCTAGAAGGAAGGAGTGGTCAAGAAAAGGAGGCCAGGGAAATTGAATAGGTTTTGAAGTTACCTCTGCAGGAAGATTGGATTCTGATGCCTTGGCCGGCCAGGAGAGGCTAAGGTCACCTTCTGACTCAAGCCGAATGATTTGCTGAAAGGAGTTTCTTGAACAGGGACAGGTTTAGGGAACAATAGAGGTAGGTACCACAGGAAAGGCAAGGAAACACAATCCTTCTGCCCACATTTGTCCCTCTCATTTTTGTCAGAGTGGATATGTCACAGGACGGTGACAGGTGTTACTCACGCCTTCCCACAGCCCAACTCCCTCCTCTGCCCCTGGGTGTTTGAGAGTATAAAGTTGTTTCCAGGGTCCAGCACTTGCTCCGCAGTACCGAGTGGAGGCTCCTCCGTGGAGTGTTCTCTCTATCTGAGGAGGTAGAGAAGCAGTTAGGCTTCCCTTGCTGGGACAGCCATCCTGCCTATGGAGGTTTTTCTTCCTGGCCTGATCTGTGTCTCTTGTATTCTCATACCACTGGCAGCCTAAGACCTCTAACACAGCCTAACATTTGTTCAGATTTGCATAAATTATTTGACCACACTGCCTGTTTCTTGGAAGAATACAGCCTACTCCTACTGAGTGCTCATAGTGTTACAGGAACTACACCTACTATGTGCCATAGTGTGACAGGTGCAGCTCTGCTTCTCTTTTTTGTTTCTTTCTAAGTGGATTTCTTACCAGGCCACTTGCCTTCGGTCTTTATTTACCCCTTCATTCTCCTTATTTCTTCTCACGGGGTTGTACAATTAACTCATGCTTTCAAGAAAGGAGGGAGATAGTCTGATGTTGGGAGGTAAGGATGCTTCTTGGGGAACTCAGCTGTTTTGCATGTGCCCTTGATCTTCCTAAGATCCAGGAATATTTTTAGTTCGTGTTCCTTGCCTTCTTGTGCATGGCCTTTGATCACGTTGAATCTACAAAGCCTGAAACAGACTGATCTTGCTTTTCTTAACTTTAGCATTCTGATACAAAAAGACTGTTTTCTGCTACAGTTTGTTAGTCTCAAACGAATAGTGGATTTTTGTTTCAAAAACTAAAATTAGGGTTTTGCTTTTGAGAATACTTTTCAAAGAAGCAAGTTATTGTCCTTCTAGAAAGCTAACCTATTCCGAAGTCTTTCGTGAATCTCTCTAATTGTGTTCCTCCCTCCTACTGACGTCACCAAAGCAAAATTCACTGGACTCAAGAACATGCCTGGCACCCCCAGATTTTGTTAGAGGTGTTTTATAAATTAAATCAGCTAGTCATCCTGATCTCTGGCTTCTTCCCATCTGAAGCAGGCAACACCAACATGAAAATGGGCAGATTTGTAAGTTTGAAAACTCAGAACGGTATGGAGAAGATGTAGACAGGGTGGAGCCATATGGAATCTATGCCTGTCCATCTTCTCCTTAAAAGATGCTCAGTAGAGATGGTGGTATTTGAGGGTTAAATGAATGAAGAGATGGTACTTAAAAGGTCGGCGTCCCCAGCAGAGCAATCATCAGAGAAGGTGAGGAGCGACGAGGGCACCGTGGCGGCTCAGATGAATGGAGCATTGATGGCTGTAGCTGACAGGAGGTTTATCAGTGAGAGGCACATGGAGGAGCAAAGCTTTGAGAGCGGTGAGAATCCAGGAACCTATCTGTAGGACATCCCAAACCTAGGGAAGTCCTAAGAATGCTAAAGGAGCAAGTGAAATGAAATTATAGACAGCACAACTGAAGGCTGAAGGAGACGCTACATCATCCCCGATCAAAACAGACCAAAGCCGTGCACTGTGGGTGTAAGGAGGAAAAGGATGAGCCAGAGCAACGTCAGCCTGGCCTGAGCTCTGGGGTTGTTGCTTGTATTCCTGTTGACTGTGCTCTACAACATTGACCATGTTGGCCGTGGTGATCTCTGAAGTGGTAACAATGGACTGCAGATTACATTTATAGGTTTTTAAATACACATAGCATTCTATAGCCGAATTTCTCTAGAGAGAAATTTAGTTTCCTTAGCAAATTTAGTTTCTTATTAGCAGAGAAATAGGAGTGGACAGAGGCCTGGCTGTGAAAGGTAACTTTGGAGAGCTTTATGGGTAGAGGTGTAGTAAAAAGAAAACTTTGTAGAAAGAAACATATCAATTAAGAAACCCTCATGATTTAATTCCGGGAGTAATGTGAGATGAATTTTACTATAGGGAGGGAGCCATATTTAACTGATCTTTATTGGAATCTCATATGTGGTGTGTTTCTCATGGACAGCACATTGTGGACAGATAACCAGAACTCACAGGAAAACCTGAGGGAAGAATCAAACTGAAGGAGAATAAAAAGAGATTAAAGGGGGGGGGACTAATTCTCTGAGATTATTTAAAGAACGCGTCATACAGGAAGTACTGGGTGCTCCGTGTAGATGTCAGTAGATTCTCACACTGTACTTCGAACCTCCCAAAAGCTGAGAGCTGGAAGATAAAATCTCAGCATCCGCAGGTTTAGACTTCTCTGCAGTTGTCTCTAAGATGGCATTGGAACACGACCTCCAGCTATGCAGCTAATAGATAAACACCCTCGGCATCAGGTTCACGTGTGTGAAATGAGGACTTAACGGGGTTCTTATTTTCTATTCAGCACCTAACAGTTTGGAGAGTGACGACCTACTTGACTGGCAACACAGTACCTGAGGGGGGCAGCCCTTTTTCTAATACTTTCAAGCAGAATGAGCACATAAAGTCTCCATGGGTCAGTCAAAAGAAGAATACCCACATCCAGTCAGATCTGGACAGAGTCCAGGTTCCAAGCTTTTGTTCTGGTTGGAAGGTTGAGCTAAACTAGGATTAAATTTAATAGGATTAGGTATAAAGTTCCACTTGTATTACTTGTGTAAGACAACTAATTAAGTTGCAGTAGACCTAGGCTAATAACAGTTTCTGTGGAAAAAAAGACTGGAGGTTTTCTATGTACCCCAAGATCTCAGCTGGAGGCAGGAGTGAAATGTGTTCGGTAGGAAAAGTCCGTTACAGTGAGTGACAGAGGAGTGGCAGAGAGAGAGAGAGCTGTGACCAGCTGGAGCCAGCATCAGACAGAAGCCCTGGAGACTGCACATCTAGACCTCCATGCCTGTCTTCGGATGCAGCTACATCTGTTGAGTCTGGATGGATTCGTTATTTTGGGAATCTTTATAATTGGTGGAAATTTGGAGCATTAGAAATCAATGGAAGAACAGTATTAAATCGTTAAGTGTTGAAAAGATAATTTCCTTCACACTCGGCTGGCCTGAGAAATAGTATATGTGTTGTATTGCACTGTAACGGCATTATTTTTTCTTGGTATCATTGATGCTTGGGGACCTCAGCATGGCATGATTGTGGCATCGGAAATTATTTAGGAAAAACTTTGCTTCTGGAGTTAATTATTCTACATCGAGCTCTTAAATGTGTCAGAGTTACAGTAAATATTTTGGGGTAGGCATTCATCAATATTTCATAAACCCTAAACAAGGAAAAGAATCCAAGAACTCTCTAAAACGATATATTTTTATGTACATGTAATTTTTTTTCTGGGAAAGACTCCAACACTTTCATCAGATTCTCAAATAATACAAAAATTGGACCTCTCCCATATCACCTACACAGCTTGTCTCTGTACTCCTGTACAAACTGAGAGGCACCTTGACTGTTGCATCCTGCTGCTTTGAGACACAGCCCCCCAGCAGAACTTCCTTGAAATGCCAACGACTTCCACCCATTGAGACTTGAAAAAAGTCCCAGGCAGAGTTCCAAAGTTGTTGTAATTGAAAGCTCAGCCTTAGAGCAGCTGTGAACTCCCTTTTCCCATGTGTTCACACCCTGTGACAAAGCTAGTTGTGTTTGGAAGAACAAGACTCAGGCTTGTTGCTTTGGGTTGCATTTTACGGTCCCCCTCTCAGTGTGTGAGTACAAATTTGGTCTTCTCCAGGAATATTTTGTTCTGAGGTAGGTTCCAGAGAAGCCTGACCTTCTCAATAGGATGTGTGTTTCATGTGGTTTTTCTTCTCCTTGCAAACCTCACAGGGTGCCAAGGCGTGCTTTCTGCGGGACATTCCTTTCTCGGCCATCTACTTCCCATGCTATGCCCATGTGAAGGCTTCCTTTGCAAATGAAAATGGGCAGGTGAGCCCCGGAAGCCTGCTCTTAGCTGGTGCTATTGCTGGTAAGTCTAATCCATGCAGCACTAAGCTTTCCTACCATGCACGCCCAAATCCCCCAGGATCTAGCTTAACCCCACCCATGGTACAGAAACAGGATTTTTGTTTCTGACAGTTTTCAGCTGAGCCCACGTGACTTTCTTTGAACAGCTTCTAGAAGGCAGATAAGTTAATTTGTATTTTGCCACATTGGATTATTAGATGAAATTCAGCTTTTAGAAAGTGTTTGCCAATGATCGTTTCATTTTTATTTATTTCTAAGTTGCTTTAGTTTCTGTGGTACTGATAGGTTCGAATTCAAATTCTGTATTATTTCCTAATTTCACTTAGTAACACAAAAGTAAAAATGGTTTGACCTGAACTTTTTAACGCTTTAAATGCTCATGCCCTAAATGTTATCTAGACAAATGATTGCATGTAATTTGGTCCAGAATATAAGCAAAAGTTATTATTGTATAGTTAAAAGAAGTGTGATAAAACTAGAAGTAACTAGGGTTATTAGATTTATTTCTTGAACTGGCTGTCAGGTGAGGGGCTAAACGTATTTTAAGTGAATCATAGAAGTGACTGTCTTCTGTCTTTAGTGCTGTGCTGAAATAATTAGGAATATTACACAGGAAAATAGGGAATTAAAAATAGATACTGATTATCATCACAGTGGGGGAGTCAGTGCTTGAGTTAACAAACCCTAGGCAATCCTGAGCTTCCTGACTCCAGACATTTTTGGTAGATATATTATGCTCATCAGATTGGAGGTTACAACTGGGAAACAAGATAGGAGGTGAACCCCAGCTTTGAATGCCTCCTGTCTTCTGTGGGAACCCCAGTGGCAGGGAGCCGGACCATTTCCTTCCTCAAAGGCATGAATGCTGCTCTGTGAGCCAGGGCTGTTATGTCCTGGGTGACTGAGGATTTTAGCTGCTTGAGTAATAAGATCCAAACCCCAGCACTAAGGAAGAAAGATCAGGAGTGCAGAATCCCTATTTCTATTTCCACCTCAGCCATTCATTCGCTGTGTCCCGAGTTGTCATTTACATATGTATACATGAGGGAAAAACGGAAAAAACGGCATTATGTGATTTATTTCAGACTGGCCAATTGAAATAATGTTAGGGCAGCAGGAAAACTAAGTGCCACTTATTGATGTGTGACCTTTGACAAGTTGTTGCTTCCCAGACCTGATTTCCTCAGCTTTGAACAGAGATAATACTATAAAATCCAGGATGTGTCACGAGGAGGGGAGCATCATGGGAGGCTCTTAGCATAGTGTCTATCATGAATCATGTATTCAGTAAATATATAGACTGAATCTAGATGCTAGAAAAATCAGCCCATTAAATCACTCCACAAGTACCCGACAGCAGATTAAGGATGAATAGTAGATCTCAGCTCAGGATGGAGGACTTGGTCTTAACTTTGTTTGCCTCAAACTATAGAAAATACTTCACTCTTCTCGGGGAAAACAGGCACTGGGAACCAATTTCATGTCTGTGTAGGAGTATGCTAGCTAGCCCATGTTACTAAAGCTGAACATTGCTTTTGTTTTTCTTGATTATGCAAGTGATACATACAGCTTGTGGTAAAACATTTAGAAAGGGTAAATATTATCCATGATTCTATTACTAGAAGAGGGTTTCTATTTAATGTAAATTTTTATTAAAATTATTCATGTACTTTACGAAGGTGTGTATATACACATGCCCAGGTGCACAGAACCCAGAAGACACAGTGCGGGAGTCGGTCTACTTTCTCCTATGTGGCTCTCAGGG
This sequence comes from Uromys caudimaculatus, assembly GCA_028551405.1. Lineage (NCBI taxonomy): Eukaryota > Metazoa > Chordata > Mammalia > Rodentia > Muridae > Uromys > Uromys caudimaculatus. The sequence continues at coordinate 125,411,796 of CM052700.1, forward strand.
ATCAACCGTGGATTGGCAGGCTTGGCCGCATTTGCCTTAACCCCTGAGCCATCTCACCAGCCGTTTTACTTTTGCCCACGTTAGTGGTTTTTGATGGAGTTTCATTCACACTGTATCTGTGCTTGTACCTCATCTCAGCGTTGTTGACTATTGTAGGGCGGTCGTCAGTGCAATGTGCTGTGAGATCTGGCTACATGGGTCAGATTCATTTCCCCACTTAGACTTCTGTAGCCCACATGAGCCATTGACTCCCTCTTGGCTAACTTTGGGGGATAAGAACAGTCTTAGCTTCACTAAAGAATTAAGTGGAATAAAAAGACAAAGATTTAAAGTAGTTGACATCATGTCAGTATTCAGAAATGTTCAACTACAGTGATTTTCTTATGTGTATAATTTTAAACTCCTTAAACATAGTTTTAACTGCTGAATAATCATACCCTTATTTTTCATTACAGTTTTAGAGATTATAATATGATTATATTATTTTCCTTTTCTCCCTGCAGTCCTTCCTAAGTCTGTGTTGTCACCCCTTTCTTTTCAAACTGATTACTTCTTTTACTCTAATGGTGGTTACATCAGTATGTGTGTGTTCTAAATATATAAATTCAACCTGCTCATCCTATATGATGTTATATTATGTGTATGTTTTCAGAGTTGACCATTTGGTATTGGATAATCAATTGGTGTGTTCTTCCAGGAGGAAGACTGTTTTTCCTGCTTTCAGCATTCCTTAGGTGTCTCTACTTTTGTTTCGTTTTGGTTTTGTTTTTAACAGGGTTGAGGCCTTTAGCTTTCCCCTTCTATGTTAGTGTGATTATTGACAACATCCTTGTTCAGTTCATGTTTAAGCGTCCCTGTTATAAAGACTTCTAGGAGACACGATATCACCGCAAACTTTATGTTCATCTGGCTTCCACAATCTATCTGCCCCTCTTCCACAAATATCCCTGAGCCTTAAATACAGAAGCTGTATTATAGATATATCAGTTGGGACTAGGATCCACCACTCTGCATTTTGCTCAGTTGTGGGTTTCTATAATGGTCTTTGTTGGAAAGAGAAGTCTCCGTGATGAGGGTTCAGAACTACAGTTATCTGTGGGTATAAGGAAAAATATTTAGAATGTAGTTAGGAGTTATGGTTGTTTACTAAACTGACAACTGTAGGTTCTCCTCCAAGATCTATGAGTTTACTAGTCCTAAGTAGTTGGCTAGGTATCCAGCAAAAGGCATGATTCCATTTCTTGTTGACCAGGCCTTAAGTCCAATTAGCAAACTGTTGGTTACCACCATATGTGTGGGCACCTTTAGGGTTACTATGTCACACCAGTTGTGGTTCAGAGGCATCATAGTTGGGTAGCACTCTTAGTTTCTGTTCTCTTTTGGAAACCTGCATGGTGCCTTCTGATACCATGAAAGATGGTTCTCGGGAAGAAGGCTTTTAGGTCATACCACAGCTCAGGTTCTCTTGGTCCTATATCTGAAGTGGAAGGTGTCTTCAGCAATAGAAACTTATCCTTTCTCCCCTAGGTGGTAACCAAAGACACCGAGAATAGCCTATAATGTTTTGGGACTCTCTTAGACAGCACTGACCAGCAACTCTAAAGAGGGTGTTTCATGCCTTGGGTTAAGGTTCTTATTAGAGACCATATGGCTCTTGGGAATGGCATCGTCAGCCCAGGTGGGAAATTTTCATTCAAACTCTCTTTTTATTTATGTACACACACTTATATACGTTATAGGTGTCTTTCAGTAGAGCTAATAGTACTGCTCCTTGTTATCGTCTCAGATAGCCGTACTTATTTTACTCTCCTCCCTCCTTCAGTGTTTCTCTCTCTCCCCTCTTGTGATAACTTGCCCACATTCACACATCTGCATCCTTCTTTACTTTCCTAGTTTTAATATACTTTCTTCCAAAGATTTGAAGCTAGGAGCATCAGGTGAGAGGAAACATGTAATATTTGCCTCTCTGTCTAGAATATCTCACTCAATATGTTTGTTCTTTCTTAGTTCCATCTATTTACCTGCAGATTTTGTAATATCATTTTTTTCTTTGTAGCTGAATAGTATTTCCTGTATTAGTCAGGGTTCTCTAGAGGAACAGAACTTATATAATGACTCTCTAGACAGATGATTGATAGATAGATGATAGATAGATAGATAGATAGATAGATAGATAGATAGATAGATAGATAGATAGATAAAAGGAATTTATTATAATGCCATTCGGGCAGAGTTCAGCTACTCCAACAATGTCTGGCTCTGAACAGAAAGTCCAAGAATCCAGTAGTTTCTCAGTCCACTACAATAGATGCCTCGGGTGGCCTTCAGAATATGCTGAAACCCAAAGAAGTGGGCTCTAATGTTGGTGAATGAATGCAAGTGCTAGCCAGGTAAGGGCAAGCAGGCAAAGAGCAAAAGCTTCCTTCTTCTATTCTTTATATAGACTACCAGCAGAAGGTATAGCCCACATTAAAGGTATGTCTTCCAAGCTCAAGACCTGGATCAAAGATGTGTGTCTTCCTACCTCAAAGGCCCAGGCTGGAAGTGGATTCACCCATTCCAAACCAAGTAAAAAAAATCTCTCTCAGGTGTTCCCTCCATTTCTGGATTGTAGTTCATTCCAGATTAGTCATGTCTACACCAATAATGGCCATCACATCTATTGAATGTATATGTCCCACATTTTTATGATCTATCAAATGCCTGAGTGATACATAAGTGGTTTTATCAAAACTAAGCAAATCTTTAGGCTTAAAGACTTTACCCTATTTTCGATTATATCTCCTTTTTGGAGAAATAGATTCTGGGAACTGAGGTTGCTGGTAGGAAGTATTGGTTTTTGTTTGTTTGGTTGGTTGGTTTTTTGTTTGTTTTTATGTGGAACCACATTAGTCTTGAAGTTCTGGAGGTATTACCACCTCTGTGCTGGTGATTTAGCCCCATAGCCCTCCTGTTTCCTGTGCACTCACCTGGTGTGCTAGTCACGGTTACAACTGCTGTGCTGAAACACCACAACCTAAAACAACTTGGGGAGGAAAAATTTTATCTGGCTTATACTTCCACATCACTTTTCATCCCTGAAGGATGTCAGGGTAAGAACATGGCAAGAACCTGGAGGCAAGTGCTGAAGCAGAGGCCATGGAGGGATGCTGCTTACTGGCTTGCTCCTTGTGGCTTGCTCAGCCTGCTATCTTATAGAACCTGGGACCACCAGCTTAGGGATGGCACCACCCACAGTGGGCTGAACCCTTGTTCATCAATCACTAATTAAGAAAATGTCCCCACGGGCTTGCCTATGTCCAGTGTTAAGGAGGCATTTTCTAAATTGAGGTTTCCTCTTCTCAGATGACTATGGCTCGTGTCAAGTATCAAGTTGACATAAAACCAGACAGCACACCTGGGATGTCTTTATTACTTACTCAGAGCTTCTCAGCTTAAAACACATACTGTATATTTTGGGGTGCAGGTCATTAGCAGGTTTTTTGGGTGTCTATGGCTTGAGGTCTGTTTCAAAATCCTGGGAAGGAAGACCTGCTGGCACAGAAGATTTGGTAATTGAACGATTCAATTCTTGGTGCCTTGAGACTATAAAGTAATGGGGACAGATCTGGGTAGGGAAGTGTACATAATCATACTACTTTCTTCCGGAACGTCTTTTTTTTTTTTTTTTTTGGTTTTTCGAAACAGGGTTTCTCTGTATAGCCCTTGCTGCCCTGGAGCTCACTCTGTAGACCAGGCTGGCCTCGAACCCAGAAATCCCCCTGCCTCTGTCTCCCAAGTGCTGGGATTAAAGGCGTGCGCCATCACTGCCTGGCCCTGAATGTCTTAATCTGCTAGAAAATACGGCAGCATCTGTACTGAAAATGCAACCACTCTGCATCTGAACTTGGTGAGGCCACAGGCCAAAACTGGCAGGAAAAACTATTGATAGTGTGAAGTGTAAGCGGAGACTCTTGACCTCTGCGTAAACAGAAGAATGTATTCTAAAAGCAGGAAGCCAGCGAGCACATAGCCAGCCTGGCCACTCCCCATGCCACCTAGAGCTTCAAGCAACATTTATCTGCAAGTTACGAACTCAGAATTGTAACGTAGAGAATGGGCCATTGGCCTGGTAACAGCTCGTGTAGAACTGCTGGAAAACAGGACAGGGCTTAAGCTCTTGTCAGACCCCAACCACAGGTGCAGTAAAACATAAATTAACAGCTTTTCCTCAGCAAAGTAGGAAATGAAGTATTCTCACTGCATGGTTCAGCTGGCTTTCCACAAGTCAGCATTTGGGGAAACTTTGGCCCTGTAGTCCCTTCAGCATAGAGCGCTCGACCATACAAAAGGGAAAGCGGTGGGGAAGTAGGTCTGGAGTGTGGCAGATGCCACCCAGGGCTGAGTGCAGTGAGTGGCCAGCCTTTTATTTGATCCCAAGTATCAGTAGACAGCCAGTCATCTGCAGACAGGAAGGGGCAGCAGGGAGCGTGAACTGAAAAATTACAGAGAAAACGGTAATTTAGGGACCACAGGGGAACTTGCAAGAACTGTAATTGGAAGCTTTGGGGAGGGGGGTTCTTTTTATCTTACTTTTTATTCTAAAATAAAAGTAAGTACACAGGAAGTTGTAAAAACAAAATAGCAATCTTTCACCCACTCTTCCTGGGAATGGTGTATCCTTCATAACTATCGGACAAGGTCAGAATCAGCAAATTGGCATGAAATGCATGTCAGAGCTCTGTGACATTTTAAATCTATTTTATATGTTTATTGGAGGATGGACCCAAGGGTTAAATGCAGTGATTACTTGATTATCTTAAGACAGTTTCTCATTAGGAAGACCAAGGCTAACCTTTGTAGACCAAAGTGGCCTTGAGTGTTTTTTGTTTTTTAGTTAATGAAATGATTGTCGAAATTAAAAAATCTCTATGGCTCTGAATGATAAGGCAGACATGATCAAAGAAAACCAAGCTAGGCCATATTTAATGATGCTTACCCATAATCCCAACACGGGAGGCTAAGGCAGAAGAATTGAGAGTTTGAGAAGAGCCTGGGTGCCATAGTAAGAATCTGTTTAAGTAAAGAATAAAGAAAAGGAGAAATAAAGGAAATAAAGACATGGTAAAGATGAACCCCTAGAATGTGGCATAAAAATATGTAGATGGAAAATCAGAACTGAAGGGGCACATAACATAGGTCTACTGTCTATTTAAACGATGTTCCCTTGATGGCAAAATTAGGAAGAAGGACAGAACAGGTGAGGAAAAGAAGATGGGTTTTTAGTTTGAAACGATGCCTCCCAGCTGCTCAGGACATGAGGTATGGACCACAGCAATGTGTTAGCATCCAAGGGGAGGACCGAGCCTGCATCTGCTCTGCTTGCTAGGGCTCCCTTCTCTGCAGTCAGGTTAGGAGTGAACTTAAGACGGACACCATGGGATACTTGAAGCAGTGTTGACAGAAAAGTTCAAGCTGGAAAAGTGAAAGTTGTGAATTGATCCAAATTGTCTCTGATGCTGGTGTTTGTACTTACTGTGCAAGAAGAACTGTTGGGAGACACATGACGGAAAGAAAGGGGCCAGAGCGAAAGGGACTCTCCGAAAGGGGATATGAGCATATTAGAGTCAGACCCGCATGATAGATAGATATGCATCACACCTATGTCACGACTATGTATATTTATCTAGTGGAGAAATGGAGATCAAACAGGAAGTAACTAGAAGCGGAGGAGGTAGAAACATACACAGCACATGGGGAACGAGTCCAGTAGCCACAGTCAGCGGAAGTGGATCCAGTGAAAAGCGATGCTTTCAGTTCAGCATTAAAAGGAAGTATAGACTGCTTGAGATTTTTTCTCTTTTCTTTTTTTCTTTTGGTTTTTCAAGACAGGGTTTCTCTGTGTAGCCGTGGATGTCCTGGAACTCACTTTGTAGACCACACTGGCCTTGAACTCAGAGATCTGCCTGCCTCTACGTCCTGAGTGCTGGGATAACAGGAGTGAGCCATCACTGCCCGGCTGGTTTCCCTCCTTCTTAATGAATAACTTTATCGTGTTGTTGTCAGTCACCAACATATAGCTAACAGCCAAAAAGTGTAATGTGGAACGCCTTAGCCTTGACCTACAATACACATGTACTAAACCTTTAAACCTTAAATGGAGAAAACACAAAGTTATAATCCTGATATGATACTTATAAAAATTAATGTCTCTGTCCCCAAAGCTGTCTGGATTCACCAAGACAAGTTTTCTTCTTGCTATCAGTGCTATACTATAGTTGCTGGCTCCCTAGAAATCCCGCAGTTGTTTTTATTGGCTGCTGAGCACCTAGTGTCATTTCTGTTGCGAGGTGGTAGGTAGCCTCCCATGCATGCATGAGTTGTGTTTATAATGAACCAAGCAGGCTGCCTGCCCTCTTCCTGTGAGGACACAGAAGATACCTTCCTACCTTCTGGTCTCCTCTTCTTCCATACTCAAGCCGTTTCATCAATGTGGCTTCAGGTCTTTGAAAGCAGAGAATGAACTGGTGAATTGATTCATAATCTTTGCCCACTCGGGCTTGGAAAATCAGTAGCTATCAGATGACCAAGCTCTTTGCAGGACCTTTGTGCTGGCCAACTTTTATAGTAGCTGAACTCAGTTTTCCAGGTAACCTCCCCAGACACACACACCCCTCAGAAGTCTGCACAACATGTCGGTGACAATTCTGAGAGCCTAGACATCATCCATTAAGGGTATGGGGGCTACAGACAAGATGGCTGGGCTTGTGTTTGGGTTATAGGATTTCTAGCACACACCCCACACACACACACACACCAGTCTGCTTTGCTAGGCATCTTAAGTAGTTTATGTGTTTCTTCATACTCTCCTCTCCTCCAGCATTCTCTTGTAACCAGGAATTGAGTATGAAAAGTACCTTCATGGAAAAAGACCATGTCCTTCCTTATTGCCCCTGTGTCTTTCACAGCTCCCCATGATCACACCTGCAGTGTGGCTAGGAGGACTTCCTTTCTGTATCTAGAGGAGACTCCCTGCTAAACTCTCTCTAAACCAGGGAGTGAAGCAAAATGGACAGTGTGAACAGTGGGTTTCTAAGCATCTTTTCGAGTTTCCTTTCATCATGTCGGAAGATAAATTCCTGGCTCAAAATTACAGTAATCCTTCCCAGCTAATAGGAGTCTAATGCTGCTTCTTAGATGAAGACTGGATAGAGAGTGAGCTTCACACATGTAAAAGGCAGTGTTTGCAAAATGACTCTTCCTGGGAATTAGTGTTAAAGGAGTTGAGTGGAGATGGAAGAAGAGACGCTCGCTGCTCTTCTGGTAGAAATGGGAGCATGTCGCTCACAGTCACACCCCCCCCTACACACACACACACACACACACACACACACACACACACACACACTCTCTCTCTCTCTCTCTCTCTCTCTCTCTCTCTTGCAATGTGACTTTAAAACTGTCTGTTGAAGGATGAGATGGAGTTCTAAGCCAGACCATGTTGGTTTGGACAGAAATTCTTACAGAATTATTAAGCCTTAAAAAAAGCAAAGGAGATTTATGCATCTGCATCTGACCAGTTTGGTTTGGAATAGGTTCATAGTGGAAAAGTAATAAAACCGTAAGAGACAGTGTCTTCTGAATGGTCTCCATTTTAAAACTCTCAACATGGGCTGCCCCGTTTTTGGATAAAAAAGACTCTAAAAGAATTTACTGTTGGTAATTTTGGGAGGGACTTCTTGTTGTTGTTTGTTGTTGTTGTTGTTCTTTCTTATCAGTTACCAGTCAGTATAAATTTTAAGCTTTCTGTTTTAAAGTTTTCTAGCTCTATCGATTTGGGGAGAAAGATGTGTGTGGGAGTCACAAATAGGCTCTTGGTGTTTGCTTAGCTATCAGTACAGCCTTCTTCTGGTAGAGAAGTTGGGGTTTTGGAGTGCAGGGTGGCTGGATGTGTGAGGGAAAGCAACGTCCTGTAGCTGCCAGCAGCCAGGAAACCATGAAGAGGAAACACATAATAAGCTTCACCTCTGAAAAATAAGACCTAATAACTTCACGAGGTTCCGATTTCAACAGGAAAGAAAAAAAAAATTTTTTTTTTTTTTTTTTGAAAACCACTTTGTTTGTTCTCAACCACTTGAAATAGTGTTACGGATAAATAATTGCTTAAAAATATTTATGTATTTAAGAATAGAAACAACAAATGGAGGTTGCTGGGGTGGGGGCTTGCAAACAGAACTGTCATGTCGTGCTTTCCAGAGGACAGCAAAATGGGCATTTTATTGCATTGGCTGCTTAACTTTCTTTCCATGGCCAGCAGTTCAAAGCACAGTTATTTTTATATATTGAGAATGTGAGTGGACTGAGATGGTGTTGTGTCTCACCTCCAGGTATGCCTGCGGCATCTTTAGTGACCCCTGCTGATGTTATCAAGACTAGATTACAGGTGGCTGCCCGGGCTGGCCAAACCACTTACAGCGGTGTGACGGACTGCTTCAGAAAGATTCTTCGGGAAGAAGGCCCTAAAGCATTGTGGAAAGGAGCTGGTGGTACGGAAGTAATTGGTTCTTAACTAACCCTTTGGTATCGGGAAATTTCTTAAAACTCTAATGGTGTCTCTTATTTCCATCTTGGTCATAGCTCGTGTCTTCCGCTCCTCACCCCAGTTCGGTGTCACCTTGCTTACTTATGAATTGCTGCAGCGATGGTTCTACATCGATTTTGGAGGCGTGTAAGTGTCATGGCGAATGCACTGCTAAATGTCCATAGCCTCTAATACTTGGTTCTCGTTGGGAAAAGTGCAGGGGGCTGTCTGCATCCTATGACAGTGTCCACAAGGTCATTTCCCAGGGAGCACACAGTCGAATTCAATCATTGCTTCATATTGCATGGTTTTATTGGTTTCTACTGGTCTTTTTTAAAAAGTCAGTTGACACTCCCTTTATTCTCTTTATAGGAAGCCCATGGGATCTGAGCCAGTTCCTAAATCCCGGATTACTCTGCCTGCTCCCAATCCTGACCACGTAGGGGGCTACAAACTGGCTGTTGCAACGTTTGCAGGGATTGAAAACAAATTTGGACTTTACCTACCTCTCTTTAAGCCATCAGCATCTACCTCAAAAGCGACTGCTGGGGACTCCTAGGGGGACTGAGCTGGATGTGGCTATAAAATGGTTGGAACCACAATAAGCCTCATCTGGGTTTGAGGCATGGCTCCGCCCCTTCCGCATCTGTCCCATTTAAATTCAGGTCAATGCTTCTTATATTAAATGCAATCATTCATTTTCTGGATGTTTTTGTAGCAAGATCATGTGGAATTATTCCTAATTATTCTTTGGCACTCTGCCCACAACCTGTGTTTGTATCCTTTAAATACTGGGATTTGGTCAATACTAACTTGATCTGGAGTAAGTCTGAGGGAAATTAGGGAGGTCTCCTACCTGGATGATGGTCTCACTAATGCTACTGAAAGGCAGCCTTGGTTTCCAAAAGAGTTCTGAGTATGTTTAAAGCTAGGTATATATTTATAAAAATGAAAAACACTGGGAAGAAAAAAAAAAACCAAATATCTAGCCTGGACTCAAATTTTAAACATGCACAAATTTGGCCTCTGGATTATATTATGAAGGTTTTATGTGAAACATGATTTTTCATAATGAAAACCACATTGAGGATGTTTAGCAATCATATTCTCTTACTATACCAAGTCTACTAGGGAAAAGTTTCCAATGCTAAGGAAGTGCTTTTGGCCTTTTTCTTACAGAGACAGAAGAAACACAGTTCTACTCCCGAGCATACTGATTTGGGATAAATGTGTATCTGATGAACGCATGCTGATTCCAGTTTTAATAGACACTGTATGAATAATGTACATCCCTTTTTGCTGGTACCACCCTCCTTGAACCCCCATGGTTGGCACCCATTTGCCATTAAAATCAACTTTATCTCGAATCATGTCAGACAAATATTCTCTAACTTTATATTTAATTTGGGGTGCCTTGTATCATGGTCAGAGGCTTGTGTGTCTGTGAAGGGAAAAATAAACTATTTTAAAAGCTACTGATTTCTTGCTCTTGTGTGTTTCCATGATGAATGGCAAAAAATATCATCATCAGTGGACTCTTACTCGTCATGCCATGTTTGGGATATTGTGTTCCCACTGAGGCTGGTTTTCAGAGTAATGTGTGGGCTCATTTTCCTGGTCCAGAATGAGTAAGAGAGCAGATATTTCACTCTGGGTAAAGGAAGAACTGCTGAACGGATACGCTCACCCTAACCATCTTTAACACTTAAACACACGTTGTGTGTTTGGGAAGCATATGTGTTCACTGGGGGTATGTTTTTCTGTGAGTGCTTAGGTGTGTGTGCACATATGTATGGAAACCAGGGTTTAGTGCTGGATGGCTTCCTGCTTATGCCATTTTAATTACTGAGAGGGAGTCTCTTGTGGAATTAGAGCTCGTAAGTTTGTAACTGGCCAATGAGCTCCAGAGATCCACTCCCGCCGTATTCACAAACATACCACCTGTTCTCGGGTAACACGTGAGTGCCTCCCGTCCTGGGCTTCTATGTGGGTGATGGATCCAAACTCAAGTCCCCATATTTGCACAGCGGACACCTTACTGACAGGGCCATCTCCCCAGCCCAAGTTGCTACAGTTTTTTCTCGTGATGATTGAGGTAACGTAAAGCTTCAGTGGAAGTTAGACATAAGAACTATGATATGATATCTGTAATGTAATTTACTACTGGGTTATACTAGAATCAAATTTTGCTGTATCTAACCTTGTTGATATTTACCTCATTGTGATGACTTTGGAAGTTAATCTTAAGAATTTGTGGTTACTGTCAACAGCAGTCATCACCCAAAGATGAAGCTGATTGATCTACTGGGGTTTGTGAGTGTTCTTAGTCCCTGAAGGTTTCCATCCCTGTCCCTGGAGTTAGACTAAAGCTAGAAAGCATCAAGATCATCCACAAGTTTTTGATTTGCATGCCTGTTAATGGTGTAGATCTTTACCAGATATAGTGCGTGTCTATTTGACTAAGGAGTAATTTCCCCTCAACATGATGTAGTATCTACTACGTATCAACCTGGAAGACCAGGTACCAGTTTGAGGATGGCATAAAACCCAGTGTTCTAGCTTTGAGTGTAGAAGGAAGCTCTCAAGTCCATGCATTCCTTTTGATACTTGTTGGAAATTTTATAGAAGATCAGATTTTGATGGAAAAAACTCCACTGACCCAGATCTCATAAAACACATAGTCTACCCATTCCTTTATGAACTGTTGGTTTTTGATGGGAGAGCATCTTGGTTCTGCGTAGTTATATGGGACCGAGGGTGTTTCTACAATGGGGAAGGAGCTGTGAGAGGGGGGACTGGGAAGAGATGGGTGTTGATACTGGGATGTAAAGTGAATATGTGAATGAATGAATGAATGAATGAATGAGAAACAAGAAGCAATCAAAAGCCCAAGAGCCCATAGGAGATAGGATCACCCTGACCGTGTTTCTTTGAAATCCTTGTCTTTTTCTGTTCATGAGGCAGTGACTTGAGAGCCTTTGAAGGAGGCCTAATTTCCATGACTTCTGCTCAGTGGGTGGCATGCCTGTAACAGGCCCAGAATTGGACTGCAATCACCATGCGGTAAGAACCACGTGAAATTGGTTCTGGGTTTTTCTTCTCCCCAACGTGACAACACAGTATGTTTGGAGTGGCGTGGCTGCTGTCGTTGCCGCCGTCAGTCCCTGGACCGTGTCCCTCCTTAAGGGAGAGGCACAGTAGGCATGTCGCTCCTGTGTGCTTCCATGGCTTTCCTAGTATAGAGCCCTGGAGCCTTGCAGCTCTGTGCTTGGCCCGGCTGGTGATTACTTGGGAGGCGGGAGAGACAGGCCTGCTTTTTGTAGCAGCCTTTTTAATTTTTTTCCAAGGAGAAGAGAAAATGTGAAGCTGACCACAGAGTGAACACACTGATTCTTGGGTTCCAGTCGTGGCTGGGTTTCTTGAAGCTGGGTGGTGCGCTGTCGCCAAGCCCCTGCTGTACCTCATAACCCACAACCATTTGCCGAGCTCCCTGGGGTCGCCTTAATCCCAGCAGCCAGGGTCATACAGGGAAAAGTAAGAATTCTGGCACAGAAAAGAGTCGTTTAAATGCTTATTGCATTTCAAGCTTCAGTTTTTACTTAGCTAAAATATTTAGCATTGCTGGAAAACAATGTTTAAATCTTCGTGCTTCCATGTTATTTAATGGTGTGGCCTGTGCAGACCTCGGGATGCTTACTGACGATTTTGACAGTCTTCTGGAAATGCTTAGCAGCACATAGTGCGGTGTGCAGGGGATAAAAACAGGGAACAAATTGCGCTTGAAACTGTTCGTAACCTCCTCAGACTGTGTATTCAGAATGCACGGCATATTGGAAAGATTCAGGTGCAAGCATGGGGGCGCTTCAGTGATAATATTTGGTGAATCTGCCTTAGGCCCCAGTTTATCTACCTTCCAAATTAACCTTCCCTCCAAACCCTCGTGTGCCTCTGACCACAGAAGCCAGACTTGTAGGGATGAATTTGTACTCTTGCCACTGAGTAAAATCCCATTTTCAATTCTGGGTAATCGAATGCTTTCAGGATGTGGATTTTTCCAGAGGTTTCTAAAATGTTCTTTCCACAGGCGTCTTCCACAAAGGGGCATATGCCTTTTGTTTTACCTGGGGGAGGGGGCAGACGGGACTCAGTTTTCCCCAAAAGCTTCAGCCTTTGGTATTAAGACAAAATGTGCTCACAAAATTGCCTGCTTCTTCATGTCGCAGATACCTACCAACAGCCTCGTGTCTGTTTTTCTGAACAGTGGCAGCTTCTCCCTTGAAACCTAAACAGGGCTCTGTAAGGGAGAGACCGTGCTGGATCACAAACATTTTAAGTTACCATTTTGAAGTATGCATTGATGAACAATTGAATTGATGGATTTTTGATGAATGTTTTTTCCTCCACTGTGTCCCTTATTTCTTGGTGGTTTTTATGATACTAAAGAATTAAACCCTATGGCTTTGGATAAAATGTTATATTACTGAGCTGTATCCCCAGCTCCTTTTCCTTTATTTTTTTTATTTTTTTATTTTGAATCATGGCCTTCCCAGGTTGCCTAAGCAAGCTGGAACTTTTAATCCATCCTTCTCAACCAGCCAAACACCTGGAAATACACACTTGTGACATCAGGCTGGGAACACAGGCTGTGCCATCAGTCTGGCTTCCACTCTGTCCTTTACAGGGCCTTTCTGCTGCTAGCGTTAAAACCAGAAATGAAGACCAACTGATACAGTCCTGAGTATCAAACACTTTCTTTAGAAATCATAAGTCAATCTTTTATTAAATCAACATAGCTGTGAAAATAGGTTTTAATTATTAGCAATTTGTTCCTGTAAGTCAGGAAGTATTACATAAGCTCGAAGATGAATTTGAATTCTCTGGTCATTGTGAAAATTAAACTGTTGCTTCAAAACTCTTTTCTTCATGTTGAATGTCACCTTGGGCTTGAAATGGCTTGTAAGTCATTTCTCTTATCAGTGAATATACATTTGAAGCTGGCTCTCTGTTTCTCAAATCTATTGGAGGCCGCTGAGAACAGTGGGTTTATTTTCAGAGAGGTTTGTCTTTAGCTAATGCATTAATTGCCTGAGAAGAGTCCAAAGGGAACACTGGCTTTCATCTGCTGGGGTCCCTAATAAAATCATGTTGTTTGCTTTGAGATGCAGGGCTGTTAAAGGGGTTTTGCTTAAGGCAAAACCACAGTCCCCTTGAATAACTCTTGGAGGAAAATTAGGAAGACACAGCAATTGTACTTGTCTGAGGCTAACTTCTGGGTCACAGACATGCCTTCCTTCACTCTGGTCTGGCCACCAAGGCTTTGGTGCCTTCAGTTGTTTTGGTCTTACACTCTTCGAAGGTAGAAGAGTTAATATGGTGATTTTAAAGTTGATGCAAATTCTTTTATTTATTTATTTATTTACTTTTTTTTTTTTGAGATCATCTATTCCAATTTTATTTTTAAGCACATCAGTAGCCTTTCTGTTTTAAAGTCATTAACCTTATGCTAATATGCTAATTACATCACTGTTGCATTTCTTTGGTTTTTGTTTTTTTTTTTTTTTTGATACTTTATTTACATTTCAAATGTTTTCCCCTTTCCAGGTCTCCCCTATGGAAACCCCCTATCCCATTCCCCCTCCCGCTCCCCCTCCCCGCCTCTATGAGGGCGTTCCCCACCCACCCACCTACCCACTCCCGTCTTCCCTCCCTGGCATTCCCCTACACTGGAGCATCTAACACCCTCAGGCCCAAGGGTCTCTCCTCCCACTGATGGCCAAGGCCCTCCTCTGCCACATATGTGGCCAGCACCATGGGTCCCTCCATGTGTATTCTTTGGTTGGTGGTCTAGCCTCCGGGAGCTGTGTGTGTGTGTGTGTGTGTGTGTGTGTGTGTGTGTGTGTGTGTGACCAGTTGACACTGTTGCTCCCTCCATGGGGCTGCAAACTCCCTCAGCTCCTTCAGTCCCTTCTCCAACTCCTCCATCTGGGACCCCACACTCAGTCCAACAGTTGCTGTGAATTGAATCTTAGGCATTCCGAACTTTTGGGCTAATATCCACTTATTAGTGAGTACATACCATCTTTGTTCTTTCGTGACTGAGTTACCTCACTCAACGGACTTGTACAATAAGATAGAGAAGAACAAATCAAGAATAAAAACCATTAAAGGCACATATCCCATTGCTTTGCCCAAAGCCGCCAGCCTTAGCTCGTGCAATGGTCCCTTGCATACTATGCTTAGAGGACAGGGTTCTCTGATTTGTAAAGACTCATTAAACAGGAGCCATCGCATACCAGACTTGATCTTATTAAGTCTTCCCTGTCCTTGAAGAGGTATCCTTTTTTCCATGTTAAAAAATGAGACTAAGACTAGCAATAAGTGTCTTATTGCTTAGGCTCCACAGTGATGGAATTCAGGTTTGAGTCTGGTTTCCTATAAACCCACCCTACTCTAGAAAGGTTTCTTTGTAAAACTCAGTGCAGAAAGGTCTTAGGACAGTGTGCCCAGGGTGGTCAATTCTCACTATCAGAGGAACTGTGCCCACCTTCAAGGAAGGGGGAAGCATGACCTCCGATTGTTTATCTTACCAAGTACATTTGCTACCTCAAAGAATTCCAGGACTTGAGGACCAGGTGAATCCTGAGGCAGTCTTTTGAGGTTTCTCTTAAACAATTTTACGGCCTATTAAAGTCAGTAAAGAGGATTGAGGTAAACTTGAAGCATTTGCCCCACGGGAGTGAAGTCGGAAGGTAATGTGGAAAAAGCAGAGGTAAGTTTACAAAAGGTTAGAGTGCAATGTGATACAAAGCAAACAGAACTGGATCGTCTTCAAAATCTCTTGATTAGAAAAATGCCATTTTTTGACAAGGGTTGGGAATAATGGAAAACCACGTTCAAAGTAAATAACTGGATATTTGGTCTTGGCATCTGGAGGGAATTTAGACAGTTTCCAGAACGTGGATGGTGCTTCAATGACTTTGGTCCTGAGAGTCCCATCACCGCTAATGGAAAGAAAGCCATACTGTATTCTCAAGGGAAACCTACTACTCCTCAAATTTAAAAACCATCACTCTGCCTCACCCATTCTCACATATATGTGACTAAGTTATTATGAACCACGCCAAAAACTTGCAACATTTTCTTGTTGAGAAAAAATAACCCTATAATGCCATGTTTTCATTCTTCTCAAGAACATGCATGGTGTGTTTAGACTGTACACTTCTGAAGCAGAATTTTGTCACTTATGTTCTACACACTGTGATAGGTGCTATTATATTCTGAGAATTTATGTTTTCTAGTTAATTACTCCATCTAAGGTTGCTTTTGAAACATGTTTTATTTATGTGTATGGGTATTTTGTCTGCATTATGTGTCTGTGTGACATACACTCCAAGTGCTAACAGAGGCTGGAAGAGGGCATCAGATCTCCTGGAACAAGAGTTAATAGTCATCAACCACCATCCAGTCATTATGCTGACACTGAGAGGCAAACCCAGCTCCTCTGCAAGAGCCACAGTGCTCTTGGCCTCTGAGCCATCTCTCCAGCTTTTAAGAATCTGCCTCTTATGATAAAGCCTGTCATTTGGGAGAGTCTCATTGTTATAGTAGGCTGATGCTCTGTTTTTATAAAATCAGAAAGACAGAAGAGTAGAAGTAAGAAGAAGAGAAGCCAGCAGGCTTAATAGCAAGAGTCCAGGTATTTTTTTTTTTTCTTTTGCAACGAGAAGGGAAGCCAGTTCTATTGCTGTGGAAGCCTAGCCTCTCTCTCATTCAGTTGTGGCCCTCTCCTGTCCTGCTGGGTACTGGAGGCCTCTTCCTAACTAAAGAAGCAGGTCAAGCTTAACCTGAAACTTTAGCCTACCCTTTATCCATTTAGAAAGTCTGTAATCTTCTTTCCCTTTGTCTTTAGTTTGCCTGTGACCATGGGTGCAGAGAAGCCATCAGTTTTGCCCCTTTGAAGTTAAGGCTCACATTTTTTCCTTTTATTTAATTTAGGAAGAGTCTTAGTTGAATGACTACATTTCCTAATCCTCTCTATACGTATCTGGCTGAGTTATGACAATGACATTTGGTATTGCTATGTCCTCACTGATGCCTTCTATTTTTCATCTGTAAAGTGTCTGCGTATTTTTTAATTCTATAACAATGAGTTACCAATGTTGTCAACATAAATACGATTAGCCTCGGCTTCTGTGAGACATGGATCTCTTTTCCACCTTTGTTTTCTACTTTGTAAATTGTATCTTACAAAAAAATGTCTGCTTCTGAAACAGTTGGAAATCCAGAATGCAACAGAACTATGAGAGAGAGGGTTCTTCAAGCAGCTGGTATGTGGGAAAGAAAGGGATTGTGTTTGGGGTGTGAAGGAATTGAAGACTATCACTGCCTTAGCTTGTCTCCGGAGTAGCAGATCTCAGAGACCCCATGTGTCTCCTGGATTGATTGAACCGATAGAAATCAAAGAGACCAAGTTAGCTAGAATTTGTAAGACAAAGGAGCCCATCCGAGAGAGAGCTGAGGGCATTGCCGTGTCTCCTACTTCTAGCCAAATACCAATCCAGCTATTTGTGGAAAGAACCTTTGGGAGACTCAGGAGAGAATCACTGAAACCAAGAAAGAATGAAAATTCTGGAGCTCCTGGAGGAGAAGGAATTTCAGTCCTGAAAGCCACAGGAAAGTCTCTTAGCCTACACAGCACACCAAGCAGACATCTCAGAAGAGTGTCAGGTGAACAGCTAAATTAGGCTGACAACAGTCGCTACACCGTTCCTAATAAATCCAAAGCATGAGCCTCACAAAGACTTCACCAACTCCAAGTATTAACTGTCAGAACACAAACGCGATACCTAACGGAGTAAGAGCATTTTAAAAATCTTAAAGACAAAAACTCCACAACCAAGAATTTAATAGCAAGACTCCAAAACATAGATAGTTGTAGAACTAGCAACAAAACCATTAGGACAGCAATTATAAATAATGTCAGGAAAGTGGAGGAAACTCGGGTGGGCAGAAGGCAGTGGTCTGAGATCTTTACCCCACAGCCCCAACCCCACAAAATGTCTGTGTACATGTGCTCATGCATGTGTGGATGTGGTTACAGGTCACTGGCCAATCTTGCTTCTTCTGTTTTGTTCTCCTCTGGTATGCTAGGTTACCTGACCTGTGAACTTACCAGGTTTCTCTTGTCTCTGATTCCTATCTTACCATAGGAGTACTGAGGTTTGCACTATCTCACTCAGCTTCACATGGGTTCTGGGGATTCAAACTTATGACCTTACACTTGTGCAGTATGCACTTCACCAACTGAGCCGTCTCCCCAGCCTTGTCTGAGATATTTCAAGTTGTGAAAGGAAAACAAAATCTGTCGGTGAAAGTCTCATTTTTGATTTAAAAAAAAAAAAAAAAAAAAAAGCATTTCTCAGAGATAAAGAGGAAACTATGACAATCCTACAGATGTAAAGCAAGTACCTATGACTAACATACATACATGCAAAGAAGCAACAACGGGACACTAACCCTGGTAATTAATAGCAAAGTTAAAGGGTTAAGGTTTGCCCTGCTCTGTGCTTGACTTGCACAAAGCACTGAGCTCAGCCCTTGTATGTCAGATAAACAGGTCAGTTTATAGAAAGAATACAACCTATGTATCTAGTAACAACTTCAAAGTACATAAATAAAAATGGAAAAGCAAAAAGATTAGGTAGCCATATTCAAAACCATGGTTTGGCGTTTTAAACATTGTGAAGATAACTGTTAAGAGCTGCTAGATAAAACCCAGGCATTAACCCAGCACTTGGGAGGCAGAGGTATGTGGGTCTCTGATACTAAGGTAACTGTTTTGCATAGAGAGTGCCAGAGAAGCCAGGGCTACATAGTGAGACCTTATCTTCAAAAAATAAGAGGAGTTCAATCTTGTTCTGGAGAGATGACTTAATGGTTATGAGCATTTGCTACTCTTGCAGAGGACTTACTTTGGTTCCCAGCACCCAAATTGTGGCTCACAACAGTCTGTGAAACTCCAGTTCTAGGTCTTCTGCCCACTGTAGGCACCAGGCATGCACATGGTATGTATATATATATATGCAGGCAAATATTCATACAAAAATAAGTAGTTTAGTTATCTGTAACTTTTAAAAGTTGACAATCAGATTCTTAATAGTTACACATGTTATGTGCTAAATTGTAAAGGAGATCATTCTTTTCTCATTTTAATTCTGTTTCTGAAGAGGAATAGCAGGTGC
Organism: Uromys caudimaculatus; assembly: GCA_028551405.1. Lineage (NCBI taxonomy): Eukaryota > Metazoa > Chordata > Mammalia > Rodentia > Muridae > Uromys > Uromys caudimaculatus. The sequence goes on from CM052700.1 coordinate 125,430,597, forward strand.
ATTTTATTATTCCTGCTATTAATGCTCTTCCAGGCTATAGCTTTTCATATTGACATTGACCTTAGGCCTTGAGAAACATGCGGCTCTCACAGATTAAAAAGTTAATTGAAAAATCAGTCAGTCAGAAGAATGACCTTAATTAAAGGGTGGAACTTCAGAATGTGTGTGTGAGGATTTATAAATTCAGTGTTCTCAACAGTTGCTGCAGAGGCTCAGTGACTGGTTGTATGTTTGTAAGAATGGGCAGACCCATGCAACTCGAGTGGGGTAGTAACAACCACTCAGGGATAAGACCATAGAGGGCCAGGTTCAGTTGTGAGATGTTCCCCAGAGGGTCATGTTTTTAAACACTTGGTCACCAGCTGGAGGTGCTATTTTGGAAGGTTGTGAAAACTTAAGGAGGCGGAGAGGCTCTGGCAGAGGTGGGTACTGAACTGGCCCTGAGTTTGTATAGCTGGCCCCACTTCCTGTCCACTCTTTGCTTCCTGACTTCAGACCATATGACCTGTTACCTCACACTTCAGCTGCCATGCCTTTCCCATCACGGGCTTTGTCTCTTCAACCAGGAGCTAATCAGGTTACTTTGTTTAGGTTTTCATCACAGCAAGGAAAAATGTAACACACCCCCGAGGTCAAAGTCAAAACATCTAGGAATATAGACCATTATAAGGATCTGAACCTTCCCACTGTGTGTTCTGGTGACTTCTGTGTTGGAGCAACACAGCCCTTATAGCTATTCTGAAAAAGACCGACTGAAAAGTAAGGGGTGGTTGCTACTGCAGAAACTATGACAGAGCTGGAGGCAGGCTGGCCGTAGGCATGTGAACTCCTGGCCTTTTCTCCACCTACTCAAAGTGATTTGACTGGGAAATTGCTCCCATAGATTCATGTTTGTGGATGACAGGTTGTACAGCCCAAATCTCTGATCTGTGGAAAAATTTTTTTTCTATGTTCTGTCTTTCAAAGTCTAGAAGTTTGCTTTAATATGTGGCTGTCATCCATGTCTAACTTACTCCCATGAATTGAGCCAACCTATATTTATGCCAAGCTCTGATGTGTTTCCTTTTCTTTCTGCTGGTCATACAGAACTTTCCCTGCCCCCACACATGACCGTGTATGCCGTGTATGCAAGAACAGGGGAGGGGCACTGGCCAAATTCTGTTGGGCAATATTGGGCTCCTAAGCTACTTGCTTGTGCTACTTACTCAAGCTCTTCGATTCTGGTCACAATTTCTGTATTACAAATGGCTTCTAACTCTTTCTTACTGTGATCCAGTGGGGCTGATACAGCTAAACCTACAGGAGGATTTCTAAATGCATGGTATGTTCACATCTTATGGCAAAAGTATCCTTTTCTACAGGACCTGGTGCTGATGATGGGTGCTATTCCATCACTTTCACGCTGTCTCTCCTCATCATTGATGTTTGCATCATTAACATCTGTGGCTGAATTGTCCAAGCTTAGCTCTCCTTGTACTAAGACCTATAGCAAAGTCCATCCTCCATTCTTTGTCCACCAAAAGCCTTGACTTCCACCTACCATGAGGATTACAGATATAGAATGTATTGGCTTTGAAGCTCCACATAGCCTACCATGTGCTGGGTTTTCATCTACATATTGAGAGTTTTAAATGCCAGCAGCTTCTTCTCAGTGTTAGAGGAAATCTCAGCATGCTCCTAACCGCTGGGAGGGTTGACGATCCCAAACAGGTTCACTGAAGTAACGGATCCCTACATTTTTTAATTCATCTCTTAGCTTCATATTACCAGTGGCACATGTGATAGTCTGTGGACACTCAATGAGATTTAGAATTATCTAGGGGACACATCCCTGGGAGTGCCTAGAATGGTGTTCCCAGAGAGGGTCAACGGAGGAAGAAAGACTTACTCTCAAAGCAGGTAGTGTCTTCCAGCACGAATTCTAGCTAGAAAGAGGTCTGAGGAAAATCAGCGAGCATTCTGCTGAGATCAGCCATGGCCATGAAACTCCCACTTCTTTGGCCTCCTAATGGAAGTCATTACCAGTGACTCTAGGGAGTTCCAGGCTATCAGTGCTTAGATTGGGACTGCTGAGCAATTTAGCTTCTTGGATTAAGCAGCTATTAAATTCACTGTTGCACAGACAGCTATTGTTTAGCCAAATAGTTCATTATCATGTATCAGAGGGGGCAGCTATTAGTTGTGGTTGGTTTTTGTTGTTGTTGTTTTAGATTTTTGTTTGTTTGGTTTTTTGTTTGGGTATTTGCTTTTGTTTTGTTGTTTGTTTGTTTGTTTTGCTTCAAGACAGGATCTCTTTTCATTTCCCTGGCCTCCAACTTACTATGTAGACCAGGCTGGCCTCAACCTCAGATCTGCCTGTTTCTGTCTCCTTAGTGCTGGGATTAAGGTTGAGTGCCACCATGCCCAGCCTAGCACTTTAGATTACAACAGATTCTCATAGATGTGAATCAAAAATCCACCTTGAGTATTATTCTCCTCACAATGCCCCCTTTTTCGTCAATCACATGTGGTCAATAGTCACTGAACACAGGGTCTGAGGATGTTTGGGAGGCTGGCTGTCTCAGGGGATCAATAAGGACTTTAACATGTATCATCCAATGTGCTCCTCAGAAGTGACTCTGACTTGTTGCCTTTCTCACAGAAACATTCAGAGATTGGTCTTCAATCCCAACCTAGACTTTTGATTTACTCTTAATGATGGTTTGCCTGAGAGCTTTTTGTCCAATATTTTTTTTTTACTAGATTGCTTTTAGAATTTAAAATGTTTACATTTACATTTGTAATTACATTTACATTTGTTTGTATGCATGTGTATGTGTGTGTGTGGCATGTGGCGGTCAGAAGACAACTTGTGGGAGTCACTTCTCTCCTTCCCCTGTATGAGTCCTGATAGACCTCTCAGGTCACCAGATTTTACAAAATTGTCTTCTGCCTCATCACATTGTCATAATGGTATTTTGGCTTAACTTTGCATAAGTACACTGACATATTTTCATAACATCTAAAGAGCAATCCCTATATTGCTAAATGAAAACTTTTTCCTTTAACAAAACAGAAAATTTGCTGACATTTTCAATTGTTTTTCTTCAATACTTCTACCCACTAAGTTTAAATACACATACTCGAAGACATTCATTTTTATCTATAAAATGTTAATTTCTGTTTGTAAGGGAATTTAATTGTGTAGGTAATTAGAGTACTTAGAGGAAAATGTATTATATCTTAAAAATATTTTTTAAATATATTAGTTCAAGGAACTCCTACCAAGAATGTGTGGAAGGAAGTTTTCTTCCTAAAATATCAAAAGCCTGTTGACAAGCTAGTTTTTTAAATTATTTAACCATAATTTATTTTTGCTCTCTCTAGCAATAAGATAACCCTTGAGAAGTGTGATTAAAGCCGCTTATAGGTGCAGTCTCTAGTTTAATAGTGATTAACATAATTTCTAGTGTGATTTAAAAACACACATTTGTAGAACGTTTGTTTATTTCAACCTGTCCTTTCTTATTCTACCATTCAACACCGTTCTTAAACTTGGAGACAGAGGCAAGGGAGTGTCTACCCCTAAAAAACAAACAAACAACAGTTAAAAACAAAACAACACACACACACATATGAAGCCTTATAAAAATACAACTAGGAGTCTTGATTTAAGCCCACCAGGGTGGCCCTCTAAAAAGTCATGTTCAGTCTTTAACATAGTCTTCACGCATCTCTTCAATTCCTTGTCAAAGCAAACTTCATGTCAGGTTTTCTGCTAAACAAAACATTTACCCACAGTGATATAGACCTAGTTGAAACATTTTATTGGTAATACTGGGGTAATATTTAGGGACCACAGACTTTTGTAGGGTTGTGCTAGCTTGGACGACAGTTATCAGTGGTCAACTATATTTGAAATATTGTTAAAGTACATAGAAATAATAGGCATTAAAATTCATTCCGTTCACTGCAACAAACCTCTAAAGACTTCGTGTTCTCAGTGGAACTGGCATACTGTAATTGTTATTTGGAACTTAATGTAACCTCAGCAGCAGCAGAGAAAATAGAGTCCTCTCATTACGCACATGCTCTAAGATCGTTTATTTTAATGCTTTCAAATAAATATGTTCCATGCAGCACGTTACAATAAATAAGGAGCAGCAATGTTCTTGTAGTAAATCCATTCATAATGTGAATCACCATGTAAAACACCACATCTCAAGTCTTTGGCCCTGTACCATATCATGAGGCACACCACATCTGCACCCAATCATATCTGGCTTCATATGGATTTAATAGGACTACGCCAGAAGTACATGTAAGCACAAATTCAACCAGAGGTTTCCAGCTATTAAATACAGCTACCAAGTAGTTAAAAGGCAACAACTAAACCCCTAAGGGTTCCCTCCCCCATTTGTTTTTCAGACGAGGACACAAAGGTAGAAATGCCGTGGTGGATTTCGGGTGAGTAGATACACGTGGAGAATACGGGAATACACTGCACAATATGGCACCCAAGATGCCACGGGGATACTGATACAGAAAGGACACCAAACACCGCATGGGGGCCTTGACTGCAGACTGAGTTCTAGCATGGAAGGATGAGAGCCACAGTGGGCAGACTCATCTCACATCTAGGCAGCTAACTCAACAGCACCTTCCTCCTCGCTGTCAGCCCTGTTGGCACGGATCTCCACCAGGGTCCGGGCAAATCTCGTCCATTCATCATTGTGAGGAACCGCAAGCTGCAAAGCAAATCAGCAGAGAAATGATAAGCAAGATAACCTCTTGCATCTTACACTCTTTGGTGCCAGAACGGCCGTTCCTCACCAAAGAATGCAAAGGAAACCAAATGCTGCGAGAATTAAGGGGGACCCGAACTGTGGCACTTAACCTATAGCTTCACTCCGTAGCAGGGACATCACTCACGGAATGCATAAAAGCTTTAAAATGTGCGTTAACCAAACAATCCCAGAGGCCACATTAAAGAGTCATAGTAAGGAGCGCTCTTTGTTCTTAGGTCCTACAGTAAACTCAGCAAATAAAAGGCTGCATTATTAACCACGATTTCAGAATGACTATGGCATTTTCTTTCTAGTCGAAGCTATCGATTTGTTTCCTAAAGAGCCATTAATGAGTCAATACACATAGAGAAAAATAACTTACATATGCACAGAGCCTTTCCTAGTAGAAGGTCACGGTTGAGCATTTCCAGCAGGATGTGTTGATGGCTATGAGTAACTGCAGGACTTTTGTTGACCAAGGGTTCTAGTCTAAGTACGTTACATGTATTAACTCATACCTCATAGCAGTTTTATGTGCAAGGAAATCATTTCCATCTTATGGAATGAGAAGCAGGATGTAGAGATTGAGGTATAGGGGAAAAGCCTACAAAACCAGCAAGTACCTTTGCCAATGTTATTCGATTTCAGCATTGTATCGATAAGCTATATTGATTTGCCAAAGGGGAAGATCTATGATACTTCCCAAGTGTTGTCTTCTGCTGTGTGCAATTCAATGAAGAGGAATTAACATACCCTTGCATAGAAATTTTGCATAAGAATTTTTCTTAGCTGTGCTAAAGATTATGATTGCACTACACAGCATCCCAAATGAGTTGTTTAAAGATAACAGAAATGTGCTTGAAATATTAAAAAAAATAATTGAAGAGGAAAAGCAGGACTGAGTAGAATACTGAAGGAGCTTATAGGCAATGAAATTGATTTTGACATTACAGGAATTTTCTGGATGTTTCGCCCTATAAAATGGTATGATCAATCCATCTACATACTAGGACCACACATGGCATCCATATATCCCATACACATTAAGAACACAATCAACTCAATCAATACACATTATTAAAAGGAGGGGGGGAGAAGAAAATAAATGTTCAAATTATGTCTATAGCTAGAAAATTGCCCACTACACATAACCAGATGATTAGAATATTTAAGGTTTTATTAGAGGAAATGATAGTCTCAGATACTATCTGTCCAAGAAAACTCACTGGAGAGAGACAGTACCGTTCTGTAAAGTATGTCCTTAAGTGACTTCTAGTACTAAGGTCAAACATTTCAAAACTGTAATTCTGAAAATGATGTCCAGGTGGGGAAGTGTTCCAGTTCATTATCAGAAACACTTACTTCTCCAGTGAGAGTTTTCAGTCAAACAGATGAGTACATTTTGGAATAGCGAAATAGAGACACTTCCCTAGTTATTGAAATGAATCTAAATCTCTTGCAGCAGTGACACAAATTCACAATAATACTGAGTGACATCATTACCCTTAGCTCAGACCGTTTTCCTTATGGTGGAATCTTCTCTAGGATTTCACTAGTCTTCATTTTTGTCTTCCATTTTAGATAATACTGCCCCGGGGAAATGAGATCCCCAAAAGTAAAGACTCAAAAGAGCTAACTAAAAGTATAAGCAGGCAAGAGGGGTGGTATCATTTATGTGAAAGAACAGGTCCATTTTTCTTCCTTTCTACCAGTGCCTGAGCAAATGTTTCCAAAAAGAACTATGTGACAAAAACTATATGAGAGATACGAACTCAGTCAAGAGAACATTAATTTTCCTCAGAAAATAAAGCTAAGATAGATACAAAGCTAAAGCACCTCAGACCTCTGTATGACATTAAACATTTGGAGAAAGAACTTAGCCAATCCAGCAGTATATTGCTCTTAAACAGATGAGAACATCCCACAAGCATAAGACTACACTATTTTTTCACACAATAAAAATAAGTTAACATTTGACAGCCTATACAACATCTTATTGATAGCACTGTATAGGATTTAAGCACCAGAACAGGAAAATAGGTCCATGTTTTGACATTGTTTCATGTAGTACTAGTAGCAAGATGGTTAAGAAATGGCCTTTGTTTAGATTCTGGAGCATCAAGTTTAAATAGTAGTCAGACACAGGTTGAAATGCATGCTATATAATGTATACAAACTAAATTTTATCAAACCAAAATGTTTCTACTAAACAAAATTATCCTAGCAATTAAACTATGTTTGGCCTCTTTCATGGAACTGAAACTAACAACAAATACTTTAATGCTAAAACATGATTTGAAACATGAAGATTTATCATCACAGACATTTAAAGATGCAGATTAAGCTAAGGCATTTTTTACAATATTCAAACAGATTTTGTCCTCTTTCTAATATGCTAATATTTTCTGTAAAATCACACACCACACACACACACACACACACACACACACACACACACAGAAAGATGCACACATATTAAGCTTTAAGAAAAGCAAATTCATTCTGTCAAGTGTTTTCCATCCTGAAATACCATGTACATTACAGAAATATTAATTTGTTTTGTTTACATCAAACTCTGGAACAGAAATGATAGAAACACAATTGCTTCTCGAAACTTGAAGTCCGTTTCCCTAGCACAGTCCGTTACACCTTTTCCTCCAGTTGCCTGTAAAAATAACCCAACCTCAATGCACTGTTAGATGTAGAAGCTACACAGCAGACTGCTCCATTTTTAGAATGAAATATCACATCAGGAAGCACTCTAAGTATAATCTTAGCTCAAATGTGCGAATGTATATTCACAGGCCGTTTCCACAGCTGAATTAATAACTGTTGGCATCTGAATTACTTGTAGGTGAGACCAAACAGGTGTCTCACAAACAGGATGGCCACCCTTGTCAGTTTCTATCTATGACTCCAAACAAAATCTGTTTGGACGGAGCTGTCCTTCTTATGCTGGGAAGTTCCCAGTCTGTCTGGAATGGTGTTCTCAGACAGAGCGAGGAGGTGAGAGAGCATAAAGGCGCTAGGGCGTTTCTAGCCACACCTTACTCACTGGTTAGGAAAAGTCTTTGTTCCTATCCAGCACCTAATCGGCATATACAGCATGCCAGGCCCTGTGTTAGAACCAGAGACCAGTGAGAACCTTTTGAAATGCAATGACCAGGAAATGGCAGTGAAAATTCACGCTGATTTTGGTCAGAATGAGCGCATACTGGCATAGAATCAGAAACTGAATAGCAGGAGAAGGATGTTCTTACCATAAGTGATGTCGTCTCCCTATCAAGCAGGTAGCTGAAGCAGATGCTTCAGCCTCTCTTCAATATCCATCAAGGCATGAAAGGCTAAACGCAGAGCATCCAAGCATCACCTGCCCCTTGCAAATAACTGCTTCCAATAATTTCTAAATAATTTTCACTTGTTGCATGGTGTGGTGGCTCATGCCTTTAACCCCAGCCCTTGGGACGCAGAGGCAGCCAGATCTCTGAATCGGTGGCTTGCCTGGTTTACATAGTTTCAGGACAACCTGGGCTACATAGTAAAACCTGGTCTCCAAATAAATAAATAAATTATGATCAGAAAAATATCTGCATTTCTCGTGGTGATGATAATTCTGATCAATTGAAAATCCACGAGAGGCAACAGGGAGAAAAACATGCGTAGTGACATAAAGGCAATGCCAGACTTTTAGAAACCTTCTTCCCTGGGACCCGCTTGGCTCTGGAAACATTTTCTGCTTGCAGATTTGTCTGCTGGAATCACACTGTAGGTCAGGGAGGTCTCATACTTTCTACTGCTTCTCTGAGTGGATCTCACCCATATAGCCAGTCCACCCTGCCTGAGAACTGCCTCCTCATCTGGGGGTGGGGTGCAGGGGTAAGTGTTTAAAGCATTTGAATGTCTTAAGCACTGAGGGCTCTGATTTCTAAGATAATAAAATCTCAACTCTAAAAGCACCCATCTTTATAGATATGGAATGACCCTGTTTTAACAGCCAAAGGATTGAAGGCCAAAGGTAGTTATTGAGGTAGCAATTTGGCCTTAAGAAAGAGAGGAAAATGAACCTCATATTCAGTCAGGACAATCAAGTCTTACTCTTATTTCAGCTGCTGCCAACGGCCAGGCCTTTACCCTCTCATTGCCTCGATTGTCAAATGGGGATGGGGACATCGGACTGCTTATCAACAGAGGCGTGGGGAGGACAGGAAAGGTAATCTGAGCAAAGAGGGACTGAGTCCATCGTGCAGTATTCAGGCTGGAAGCTGTCACTCGGATGAAACAGGTTCCTAAAAACCGGCAGGTAGCTTACACCACTACATCTGTTCTTCAGTATGTTTCCAAGGACTATTTTCCTTAAAGAATAAATTCTGACTGCTATGAGAACATGGAGAAACCCATCTTTACCCACAAGGAAAAGGGAAATAAAGGCAGCGGAACAATTTTCTCAAGTCAGTTTCTAAGTCCATGTGGGGCAGGCAGGTAAGACCTCACACTCTAAAAGGGCCAACCCTCCTAGAACGGCCCGCAGGTAATGAGTTTTAAGTTACCTGCTAAAAGATTCTAAAGACTGTAATCCAAGATTCTTAGGGGACAAAAGGTCCCGAGCAAGGAGCTAAAGTACAAAAGTTGTAGGAAGAATAAATCACGTATGTGGGTGATTTTACCCCCCTTCCCCGACCTCTGTCGCTGGGTCAGGGATCTGAGCCTCTCTCTGACTGAGTGGATCAGTAGCTGCCTAAGCCTCATCATAGGTCCTCCAAGACTGGGGAGTCTGACCGTAGGGTGTCACGCCTGTGCATCTTGGGTACCTTGTAAGAGGCACACACAGGAGAGTAGCTAGAACTGGAGAAGAAAGCCAGGACTGGCTTTCATCCACCACAGAGAGTAGCTAAGTGATGGTTCTTTTCCCCCCAGCTTGTCACTTTTTGCTGTGTGTCCTTAGGCAGCCTCTCTGATCTCCCTTATTTAGTTGAAGGAAATTTGAGAGTATGTCTGATAACTGATAGTAACATGAATAAGAAAGAAACAAATGAACACAGTGCTTGGCCCATTATAATCCCTGTTAAATGATGTTTCTTTTTTTTTTTTTTTCCTTTCTCAGTGTTTATCCCCCTTCTTCTAATTTTTCTTGGTTTCTTGCTTCTTTTCCTCTTCTCTTTCTCCTACTTTTCTTCTTTCCGCCTATCTAGAACTGTATTTTTTTTTACTTTATTTTAAAGCACTTTTTATTCCTCTGAATATCACACATGACTACCTAGATAGATTTTTTTATTTTTAAACAATAGCTGACTTTAGTGGGATAACTGTAAGGAAAGAGAATTTTTTGTTTTTAGGATTATAAGAGAATTTTGTCATAGCTACTTTTTATTATCCATTAAAATTAAATTTAAAATACATAGATTACTTCTAGCTCTATTTACAAATATTCTCCACACCTCTATTATTTTCATTTTCCATATATGAAATGCATCCCAGGGCAGCTTATTTTTCCCTGTTATGGCATTTTCTGCAGCAGGGCTCTACTTTTTTGTTTTTAACCTTCCCTTATAAGGCTGGATTATTGTTGAACATGTTGTAATAAAAATCAAGTGATTATTTATAATCGGGGTTAAATACACAGATATCATTCATGTGCCTCATTTTATAAGCACACAGCTAACTGCTCTGAACAGCCCTCAGTCAAGTCTCCCTCGTTTTTCAGTAAATTCTAAGGATTTATAGTCCCTAGCAGCTGATTTTAAATAGCTGCAGTAAAGACTCTGTTTCAAGGATCATTTCTATACTTCATTAAATAGCTGCAATGACTCCTACCTATGAATATTTTTGTGATAAAATATATCTCAGGCACTACTTACAAAAGCAGGGTGGAAAAACCTTGGATAATTAAGACGTTAGAAAAAAAAATATTCCATAATCTCAATTAGGTTTCTCAGTTCCATTAATCATGGCCAACAAATTAAGTGAAGTGGTCTCTAGGTTCAAGATAAATGCAAGATAAATATTTTGTGGTTGTGTGGTTCATCAGTGTCTTTGTAATCTTTCAATTAAATGGAGTCATTTAAAAAAGTCTGTGGGACTATAACATGAACCACGGATTCTGAACAGACACGAGAACGATTTCATATTCTATATTAACACCAGCATGAAAGTTTTCTGCTAAAAAGATATTATACAAATGACCTTTTCATTTTAATACACACTATTTTTAGTGCATTTACAGAAACGAGGGAAGCTTATGTAGGTTTTCTTAGAATGACAGTTAAACTCCCCTGGACTCAAAAGGTTGAAACAAAACAAACCCACCGACAGTTATTAATGGCACCCAAATTCAGAAGAGCATTAGCCCACTGGCATGCAAACGTGCATTCGTGTTCAGTGAAAGCCTGTATTTTTTTTTTTTTTTTTTTTTTAAAGACAATTCCCTTTGCCACACAGGCAGATGGAAGCAAAGTAGGAGGTTAGAGGCTCTGAAGCGGCCGCCGTGGAGCGGCCAGGCAGACCCGCTTTACATAAATGCAGATTTCGCTGTGTTTAATTCTCAGAGAGGCAAGGCCCACGTCACTGTTAACAATGGAGGAAACCACGGACTAGAATCCCGTGCCAGAACGCAGCTACATGGGAGAAGATATACTACAGCGTTCTGCCACGAGGTAGATTGTGGTGGGACGACTTAGCCTTTGAAGAAGATCCAGAGAAGTCAAGAAAGCAGGACACACGCACATCTGTTCTGTAGACTGCTATTGCCAGCTAGTCAACAGGTTAAAATTGCTAGGAAGGTCACCTGCTTTCTAACCTGGTCCTCTCTGTGGTATCTGTTTTACAATTTCTTTTGCTCTGCATACCCAAGTACCGGGAAGCTTCGAGTTCCGTTTGCCAAAAGCCCCTTTGCCTTCTATCTTTAAACGGGTGGTTTCTTTTTACTACGTGTTTCTCCGAACCATCATTTAAAAAAAAAAAAAAAAGAAATTACCACTTAATTAAGGTAAGAAACGAAAGTCAGACGTAAAAGACAAAGTAAATAGTAATAGATATGGGTCTGTCAATGGCAGTAAACCAGTAACTATGGAGGGAAGTAAGCAATTTAAACACTTGTTTGAGAAATTAACAGTTACAATGATTCTTCATGCTAAAATTTAGCCTGTAAGTAAGAGTACCAAAATCCAGAGGTGTTTACCTCTAGAGAAAACAAAAACCAAACAACAGCTGAGAAAGAAAGTGCTAATTCCTCAGGACTTAGAGATATAAATTAACAGTTACAATTATTCTTCATGTTAAAATTTAGCCTGTAAGTAAGAGTACCAAAATCCAGAGGTGTTTACTTCTGGAGAAAACAAAGACCAAACAACAGCTGAGAAAGAAAGTGCTAATTCCTCAGGACTTGGAGATGCTCTTGCTTGCACAAGTATTGAAATCATATCAGCCTCCTGTCTCCTGAAAGTGTTGGATGTTATTATTTTGTCTACTACTGGAGACAATCCATTTCTCAGCCCAAAAGATGCAGAAAGTGCTGGAAACAATGGCTGATGGACAATGATGGAGAATAAACTTTCTAAACTCCAATTGCCATGATATGAGAGAGAGAGAGAGAGAGAGAGAGAGAGAGAGAGAGAGAGAAAGAGAGAGAGAGAAAGAAGAGAGAGAGAGAGAGAAGAGAGAGAGAGAGCAAAAAGAAAGTGTCTGCTAGTCAAGCCTCCCTCCACATTAGCTGACTAACCATGCAGTCACCTTTTTCCTGATATTATTGACTATAGGTTTTCCAGTAAATTCCTAGCAACCACAGAATCTAAGCAGTTTTGACAAAAAGAAAGCTTATCGCTAAACACCTTAAAAACATTTACCAAGGTAATAAAAGAAATGTCATTTCCTCCTACTGAATGTTTTGGCATAAAAGAAGTATTTTTATAATGTGGTTCATGATTTATCATATCTATAGTGTCCAAACGGAAAAAAAAAAGCACACTGAAAGGAAAACATTTGTTCCAACAGTTGACAACTGTTTGAGTCAACTATTAGGCTTTTGGTGCACTGGCCTCCAAGTTAATCTCTCTCTTCTAAAAGCGCAGGAGGGAGGAAGATCAGGATGATGGCTGGGAGGAAGGACAAGGGGCCTTTCTGGGAATTCTTTACTGGGCAAATACAGTCAGCTTTCCTAGGTCTGCCGGACTCTCCTCAGTTTGGAGGCTGCATTCTGAATGCATTGTACAATTCAGCTTTTGCTTAAGTCTCCCCACACGCCTCACACTGGGACTCATTCATTCCTGTTACGTGACAGACGCTGTGTTGGACATGGTGTGCCCGGTTCAACAGACAGGGACGTACCTTGGGGTGTTTCTAAGGACTCGGTTCTCCAAAGGATATAATACTTTACTGTTATATTTGGTAGACAGTCTAGTCTTTATGATACTAGATACTAGAAAGTGTTCAATTTCTATTCTAGAGAACTTAATGCCAAGGGCAATAAGAATAAAAGATTTAATCTAAATGATGGGAAATGTCTGCCTTGTCATCAGGAGAAACCTTAGGAGTGGGCTACTGATCTGTTTTGTCTGCCTACTAGGGAAAGGGACAAGATTTTTTCTACAATAGCAGAAGGCTGGATATTACTTAAATGATACATAATTAATGTATTTCAAGTAAAAAAAATAAGGTAAAAGGTGTTGTGATAGCTGATATTCTAGACAACACACATAAGTCTTCCTTGACAATGGAAGAGGTCATTTATTCCTCCTCATTTTCAAGTCCAACCTATGTGATATATGTGCGTTTATACATAAACACACATAAGCAGATTTTATATTTTATTTTAGATATGCCAACACACACACACACGGACAGACACACACATACATACATACACACACACACACACATACACACACAGAGACAGACACATATATACATACACACATACACACACATATACACACACAGACACACAGACAAACACATACATACATACACACATACACACACACACAGACACATACATACATACACACATACACACACACATACAGAGACACATACATACACACACACACAGACACATACATACATACACACATACACACACACAGACACATATATATATACACATATACACACACACACAGAGACACATACATACACACACACACACAGACACATACATACATACACACACACAGACAGACACATACATACATACACACATACACACACACACATACACACACACACAGACAGACACATACATACCTACACACATACACACACACACACACACATACACACACAGACACATACATACATACACACATACACAGACACATACATACATACATACACACATACACACACACAGACAGACACATACATACATACACACATACATATACACACACAGACACATACATACATACACACATACATACACACACACAGACAGACACATACACACACAGACACATACATACATACATACACACATACACACACACACACACACACATACACACACACCAAAAAGCCAAACCAAACCAAAACAAAACACCTCAGTTTCCTTGCAGATCAGAAAAATCTCTATTCCTGGCAGGGCACAACTTTATCCTGGGCTTTGTATGGTGTGATTTGAGGCAACTGCTCTCACTGACAGTTTTTGAGAGAAAATTTAACAGGTTTGGTGTCAGCCTTTAATCTTGGCACAGGGAAGCAGAGGCAAGTGGGTTTTTTGAGTTTGCAGCCGCCTGAGCTACAGAGCAAGTTCCAGGACAGCTGAACGACTCGAGAAAACTCTGCCTTGAAAACAAAACAAACAAACAAGCAAAGCAAAAACAAACAAACAGACAAACAAACAAAACCCCTAACCAACCAACCAAACAAACAAACAAAACAAAAAACAAAAGTTTTGAAATTATAAAACTCATACAATTTGTCAATCATCAAATGTTTAAACCAATGACAACTACTTCAGCATTCAAACAACCACCAAAGACAAGAGTGTGAAATGGCAGACAAATAATGAAGATGGGTAATTGTCAAACTGCCTTTTGTCTTAGGCGGTATATATTCATGGGCCATTTATTACTATAGCAATAAAGTACTATGCACATTTTAGCTTGGTTGTTATAAATTTAACATTAGGGTTTTCTTTCCACTTAATCAACCATTCACGAAACATAAAAATCATAAGTATTTTTGTATCAATTTTGAAAACAAATGCACTTGACAAGTTAGTAATACTGTAAATCCATTTTCACAAACCAATGCTACCTCAATAAGCCCACTATTTATATAGTAATTAATCTAATAATGATCATGGTCTTTTACACATATAATTATCAAATGGAAGCCGCTGCTACCACACTGACTATAAAATAAGTAATTTTATTGGAATTAACAGTGCCTTTTCTTTTCTTTTTTTAAATTATGCACTTTTCGCAGGAGAAATCAAGTTAATACTAAATTTATAATTATACATCATTTTACTAGAATTATTTTAAATACATGTAACTTATGACAAAGAAGTGAATTAATATCCTAATTCAGATTGGCTGTTTTCCTACAATGATGTTTATTTATTACTATCACCAATTTCCCATACAAATATGCTTTTGTGTACTTCGACTTCACTGCATGACTCTGTGGCTCTCACCCTAAAAATGTGTAAGAAATCTAAAAAGCTCAACCGCAAATCCCCGTGTTTACCTACGTTATCAAATGCATACACGACAGAGCTTGGATTTTGGATTGTCAGCCTTTAGCTGGGTGCTTGGTACCATGGAAGAAATGGTCCCTGTCTTTAACTCTCTCGCTGAGAAGGGAAAACCAAAGGAAGTGTTTGGCACCAGCTAAAGAATCTAAAATTGTTTCTCCATCAAAGAAGGCAGTACTTGCAATGGCCCGTCGAGACTCTAGTGCAGGCACACTTTCTTAATGAGAAACACCGGTGCCTGGGATGGTCACAGCCAGATGTGGCTAAGTGACACTAGCCGGGCCCTGCTCCTGGAAAGTGCTAAAGCTGAGCTGTCACCTAAGTTCTTCTTGAGCTGGGAGACGAGAGCCACCGCTTGCACGGCTACCTTCATACACAGTTTTGTTGCCAGGGAACTCTTGTTTGACTTAATACCGAGGTTTCAGTTTAACTTTCTACTGGGCGTTCTGTCTACCCAATTCCCAAGGACAGCAGTTATTTATACAAAAACCTAGACTTCTTTTGGGAATAATGTATAGCCTGTCCTGCTGGAAACTGTGACGAGCAAACAATTACTGCTTCGTATAATCCACTGAAAAAAATCTATAAATATACTCTGTTGATTTTGTGTCACTAAAACGCCATCTGACTTCTAGCACGCCATCTACCAGATTTTACTCTACTGAATGCTATTTAGGACAAACTGGAGAAAAACGGCTCCTGGAATTTCTTTTTATTCCTGTTCTTGCCGGCTGCGCAAAGGTTGAACACAATATTTTTGTTTTGTTTCTTTCTAAGCACTTAGCCACTAAGCTATACCTCAAGCCCAGGAATTTTTTTTTAAATAGTTCTTGCAAATAACACCTTGGTCACCATTTTAAAGTTTAAAGGATCATTTTTCTTGTTGGGATTCTGAATAAACTTTTGAATCTACTTTTGCACTTCTGTTTTAAAATCTTCAAACAGATACTTAAAGTCATATTTTATTTTTTTTAGCAATAACATTTGATATAAAATGTTCACCCGCATTTTCCACCTTAGAACTTTTCAATGCATTTATTTATTGACAAATTTACTGCATTCATTGAGATTTGTAATAACTGCTGTCATTCTGGCCCGTGAGTGGTCATACCACATGAGTTATTTGCGTTACCAGAGTTAAGAGTTTAAATTTAAAGACATACACGTTTCTTTTTAATAATTGTTCAAGGGGGTCAGACAAACACAGTTATGGTGATAAGATTTACCTTCCTCATAGATCACAGCTTTTAGGTGATAATTTTATTTTGCAAATCCTCCTTTAAGCTGCACACAGTTTTGAAATTTTGTCACGTGTGCAGTGTAAAAATGTAATCAGGGATTTGAAAGCTGCAGGTATTTATAAGGACTGAAAACGAAATCTTCCTTGGAAGAGGTTAATGGAAAAAGAAATAATAGGAGGTGGAAGATAAACTGCTTCTTTGAGAAGCAGAGCTGCACACGGCGTCCTAACTAATTCAGATAAGCAGCCAACGTAGTCGTTAGGGGATATTTGTGACAGCCTCATCCGTGGGACTGCAGTGAAGCATTAACAATGACAACGGGCTTTCCATAAAACACATCTCCAAGAAAGACAGGTAGATCGGCTGACTATCAATCACGAGGACACGGCAATAACTCTATACACAGTGGCCCATGCGCAGTGAAAAATCTGTTGTGTATATTTGTAGAAAAGCTTGCTAGTAAGAAAAGAAACTGTGGTAGCTAAGTAATTTTTAGTCTTAAATCTTTAAGATATGTACATTCACATATCATTTGAAACAAACAAACAAACAAATGCCAGCAGTTCTCAACAGAGTTCTATGAGTGTATTCTAATCTAAATACATCTGAGGTTATAGTTAGGTTTACTTTGTGGCTTGTTACTTCTCTCATGTTCTAATTAATTGAATGAGTCCCCACAGTGTGAGCATCATGCATCTTGTACTGTAGAAATTTCTCAAAATGTAGTCAAAGGCTAGGCTCATTTTAAAAAAATGAATCTATTTTTTTCTTTTATTTTGGTGTGTGTGTGTGTGTGTGTGTGTGTGTGTGTGTGTATGTGTGTGTGTGTGCAGTTGCTCTAAGAGGTCTGGAGAGGGTGTCAGATCCTCTAGAGTTACATGCAATTGTGAGCAGTCTGATATCGATGCTCGGAACTGAACTTGGGTCCTCAGGAAGAGCAGCAAGCCTCCTTAGCTGCTGAGCTGGCTCTTCAGCCCTTGATTTTAGATTTCAGAAAATTTAAATGATGCATGCAACCACTTTCTTTTTAAGTGATTTTTGAAAGCACAAATAGAATAAAAATTACAACCAAATAGTAAAAGGGGGGCTCTTTGTCTTACACTGAATTTGTGTAGCTTCTGTTTATGCTAATGGAAGTTAAACACCTGTTCTGTGAAGGAAATAGGCCCCTATCTGTGAAAATAAATATGCACAGTAGATTTCCAGACACAATGCTGAAATCAAACAAGCAAGAGTGTGTGCTATACAAACACAGCATCAAGTAGCCTGCCTGAAAACATGCCTGTTTTATGTTTTACTTCCCGAGTTATAGGCCCTGAGAGACTACTCACACTTGTGCCATTTAAATGTAACGAAAAGTAAAGAAGGTGGGGGAAGGGTAGACAAAGTCAACTTGTTGATTTCGGTGAGCGCCTACACAACCCTCTGTTTACCTTTTCACAAGTCCCTAATAAGTTGCATCAGTATCTGGATCTGAGCCACCTCTATCATCCCAAGGATAATTGTACGTAATAGAGAAGGACACAATCATTGGGGCTCTGAGCTGGGACTCCCAGCAGCAGCTGCAGCCTCAGCTGGAGTAGATGAGACACACAATTCTCAGCAACTGGTGACACCAGAGTCCCTCTGGGCAGTGGCGTTCTTACCTGGACCTGAATGGCGACGTCTCCAAAGGTGTTGACAGGAAATTACAATGGCGAGAACAGGGACAGTTTGCCCCACCCTGCTTCATCTAATGAAGCAAGAATTACAGAAAAATTTCCAAAGAAATGTATACCTTAAATTATGATAGGACAGGAATGAGGTCTGGGGAAGTGTCATAGAACCCTTCCTTGGCTTAAGCACTACACGTACGCACTGTCTGAGGCTTATCATCTAGAATATTGTAATTTAAGAAGTAGGTAACAGAGTGATGTAGTAGGAACTCTATTGATTCACATTTCTAGAGATTTCTCTTTGGTTTTCCCAATGATCCAGGTCAGGGCCAAAATATTTTATTTATTTGCTTTACCGCCAATCTTCTTACGGACAGAACAGGCTGCATAACATGCAGGGCCCATTACAAAATAAAAATATGGAGCCTCTTGCTGACAACTGTTTACCAGCTGCCAGACAATGACAATAGAACACTGGGCTCAGCTCAGAGCTCCGAAGCACCGGACCCTGTGAAACGATGCCAGTCACACATCCGTGTAGTTGGCTTCACATGTAGAACAAGATCTTGGCAAAAGATAGCAGCTGCCCTCTTCCTCCAGTCTCACAGAGGTCTCGGGACAATAGCAATGGAAAAACGGATGCGAGAGGGCTTCTCACAGACAGACATCTCTTCAGTGTGCTGAAGTCTCAAGGCAAGCAGATCAACACTGAGGATTCTGGAAACTGCCATCTTCATTTGTACACAAACTACATTTTAAGAGTTATCTAGAAGTGTTTTTATCTTGTTCTATCAAAGCTTTGCCAAGGCCAGCCTGACCCTGGTGAGGAATTCAACTCTAATGAGGACCAGAGGACTGATTTTGAATGCAGATTGTGGTAGCACAGCCTACTGACAATTTGGTTCTCAATGCTATGCATGCTTCTTCTTCCTCTATATTTCTTACTATTTAAATTGTTTCCTGGGGTCTGGAGAGATGGCTCAGCAGTTAAGAGCACTGACTGCTCTTCCAGAGGTCCTGAGTTCAATTCCCAGCAACCAGATGGTGGCTCACAACCATCTGCAATGGGATCTGATGCCCACTTCTGGTGTGTCTGAAGACAGCTACAGTATACTCATATACAGTAAATAAATAATATTAAAAAAAATTGTTTCCTGCTCAGACTCTCTTCCTCTCATCAGCCATGTACCAGCCTTAGATTTGATATCTAATTCTCGACAGGCCAGCCTGTCTTGAAAGCACCCCAGGTGGCTTTCTGCAGTAGAGGCGCATTAGAAGTCTGGGAAGGCACTGTTAGGAGCATCTGCCTTCATTCTAAGTTCAGTGATATTATGTCAGTTCGAGGCTGGTAAGTGATATAACAGGAATTACAGTAATGGCAGCAGCTGCCCAGGGCATATCTACCATCTCTAAGAAGTGAGCTTCTGTTAAGCTTCAACTGTAAGACTTCATCTTTGCTGTCAGTACTTGGTGCCTTGACAGTTGTTACCTTTAAAAGTTTAAAGAAAGCTACAGAGATCAGCAAGGAGAAACAGAAATGACTCTCCTCACCTCAAAAAAAAAAAAAAAAAAAAAAAGATACTTTACAGAAACACTTAGGGAAAAATTAAGGAAAAAAAATGATAGTTCAAATGACATCGTTAAGTCTAAGCTAACCACTGCTTTGTGTATGATCAAACAATATAGGAAGAATTGTTCAAGTGTTGAAGCCTGGCTTTCACTCTTTCAGAGAAGAGCTAAAGATTGTAACATTACCTATGCTCAATAAAATGGTATATTCCCCCTTTCCTCTCCTCGTGGTGAATTTGTAAGGATAAACAACTCTACAAATTGTTTGGCCTATTATATGTCACAGAGATTTTTCTATAGCCTGTCTAGACTCCAGACAATAGGTGAGACTGGCCTCTAGCTGCAGACATTTCTGTAGCCTGTAATATCACTTAGAAAAGCAAGGGCAATAATACAAAAATGAAAACCAGCCTGACCTGCAGTGATAGCAGACATATGAGCATAGCAACACTTCACAATTTAGAGATGATGATAGTGCCCTAGCAAGAAGTTGAGCAGCTATACATATCAGCCTGAGCAACTTTTGTAAAATCACATATACTCCCCAGACAGAGTCATATTCCAGTCATTGTGGGCATAAGCTATCAAAGTACCTTATTGTAGAAAATGATGTCCATGTTAGGGTGGTTCTTTTCTTATCTGAGATGTGTCTATATACCTATGTAATATTTCAATAAGCACAGAGGTCTTTCAGGAGGCCTTTATAAGAGAAGCCAGATTGCTATGCTAGCTACAACAAAAGGGAAAACAAGTGATGTGTACTACCTAAAGAAAGTTGATGGGCAGTGTGCGTTGGAGTGAGACAGAAAGAGGTTTAATATTCTGTCTATCTTCTGCTCTTTCTGGGCAGTTTTCACCTTTATTTTTCTACCCAAATAACAGTTGTTATCAAGAAAGGAAAGAAAGAAAGAAAGAAAGAAAGAAAGAAAGAAAGAAAGAAAGATCACAAAAGAGAAAAAAGAAACCATGTTTCATTGTCCTTTGTTCTTTCTCTTTCTCTTTCTCTTTCTATCATGTTGAAGGAGACAATAAATATTGGTTTTGTTGTTAATTCTTATTTGGGCAAAGACCTCGAAGAAGTACATCAAATACAAAGAAACCTCACGGCAGAAAATATGGCTAGAAAATCATGGGTAATCAATATTTTTGGCTCAAGTGGCATTCTCTCTCCAGAACTTCAAACTGTGGGGCACCTGGCCATCTGGGTCTTGGCCAGGCCAGTGTTGATTGTCTCTGCCACTTTGAATATCTTAACTTGTGGCATCAGGATGACCAGGGCAGGGAGAGAGAGTCTAAATGCAGGGCAGCTGAGAGGTGCTTACGTGTTTCATTTAGCATTTGGCATGCTGGGATAGAAAGCCTCATCTCTAAAGTTATTCAGTTCCTATGCCCTGCTGAAATCTGAAAACACCGTTTAGCTTGTTGCAACATAATGAGCTGTAGAACATTTATAATGTGCCATCAGAAGCTGTCTGCTGAACAACCAGCTGGGATTGTCAAAGTCCCAGGATGCTGACTGGTGGAACTGGGAAGAATCTTTCTTGGTGAAATCAGCTAAGCTAGTCTACCAGGTAGTCACAGAACACTTCGCAGGCCTAGCACACTGCACATACAAATGCAGTCTATTTTCTCTGTGGAATGCAAATGTTAGATTCAAATTATGCCTAAGTAACTTTACACAACACTTTTAGTTATTTTTCCTGTATTCTCTTTATCTTTAAGAGAAAAACAAAACAAAAACAAAAATAAGAAGAACTTAACCTCATATAAATCAAGGTTTTTTTAGTCAACACTTTCTCAAAAATTAAAAGAAAACCGATTTAAACAGCACAATTGATCAGCAATAGAAAAGTAAAGATAGGACACAAATTCAAAATGTTTCTGGAGTAAAAGATGTATTATTTTTTACATTGATACATGCTATGACATTCTCTTCATATCTTAATTTTACATGTCATATAACAGGACATTCAAAAAGAGGCATGGGTCCTACATGATAATGTCATAAAGGTCAAAAATGATATAAAATTTGATTCATCTCAATCTTCTTAGCTGGAGGTGCTGTACTAAATAGTATGATTTTGAATCAGCACTCTAAGTACGATTTCACTTTCTCGGAGTAAATGGTAAATTTCAACTTCGATCTTAACATGATGAGTTTGGCCAGCTTTAGTCCCACGGAAACATTCAGTGTCATGCTTCAGCCTGGTGAGCTGGGGTTTCTACCACACAAATAGAAGGAGTCCAGATCATTAACTAAAGTGTCCTGTGCATGGAGACACAGGCCAAATTAGACCCCAAGGAGGAGTCTTCAAACTCACACTGAAGTCAGTGGAAACTTGCAAACGCAATCGAGAGGGTTCTTGTGGCTCAGAAAGCCTTGTTAATAGTTTCAGCAGGTCCTTAAAGTGGAAACACAAGCCAAACTCCTGTCCCCAAACAAAACAAAACAAAAACTGCAAATAAGTACCTCTCCAACATCGTAGATCCAAATGCGGCCCTCTGAGTCCCCTACCGCAACTTCCTTGCCGCCTTGTGCCCAGCGAACTCGGTTTAGGGCAGACGCCCCCTCAATGGCCACACTTGCTGTTGGCACCTGCCGAAGGGGTCATGACACAAAAAATGAATATGAATTTAAATATACTGATATACAGCGATGTGCTTTACATCATGAGCCACAACTGCCTTCCTCTTCAGGAAGCCACTTCCACCCCCCCAAGAAAGGGTGAACGGGATTCATTGTTCGGGAATCATACGCTCCACTGACTTAAAAAGTAGAAACGAGAAACAGAAAAGGGAAACAGGGACATACTTTCCCACAGGCATGGCAGCCGGGGACAGGAATATCTCTCTGGATTTTGTCAAGTGTATGTCTAGCACAGAAGCATGACAGCTAAATGCAATGCTTGACCGTCAGATCATGTGGGATATGGCAGGGGAGTGGGGGAGATATTTGTTTGTTTGTTTTACAAAGACTGAGGATCTATAAAAGGCAAGGGTATGGTAGAAAACCAGACAGTTACTCAAATAACTTGAATCTTCATAACAATACTAGCATACATGCACTGATTCTTGGATAAGTATCCACCTTACCAGGAAGTGGGTGATCAGAGGAAAAGAAGTATACAGTTAAGGGGGCTAAAGAGATGGCTCAGTAGTCAAGAGCACTGAATGCTCTTCCAATGGACCAGGTTCAAGTCCCGGCACCCACACAGCAGTTCACAATTGCCTGTAGTTCAGTTCCAGGAGATCTGACACCCTCATACAGATGTACAAGGTAGAAAAACATCAATGTAAATAAAAATTTTTAAAAATGTTCTGTGCAGGTTAAAAAAAAAAAAAGACTTAAAGAATCAATCAGAAACTCTCCTTCCCTTCTTTTATCTTCCTTTCTCCCTGCAGCAACACCAAGATAGGGAGACTGGTCCACAACATTGAACCATTTACTGTCCATACAGAGACATCCTATTAAAATGTAGCTATTTATGTGTGTGACTCTTGTAATAAACACTGGAAATCCAGAAACATTGGTAATTGGGCTAACAATCATTATTACAGTGAACTGGCAGTGCTGAAACAGAACCTGCAGTCAGTCAGTCTGTCTGTCTGTTTGTCTATTTATTTCAAGAATCTTGGTGTGTGGAGGGAGAATTTTGAGTGACCCAACCCCTCTTCCGTCAGTGTGTGTACTTTTGTCTTCAAGGTTGGAAGTTTATAATTGTTTAGAGCTCCTGGGCCTTCTACAAGAATGTCAATTCAAAAATGACAGCACACCATTAAGAAAGAAAATCTACATGTTAAGGGAAAGCGGGAAGAAAGATGGAAGACGGCCACTGAAAGCATCTCCTGCCACTCTGAGGCCTGTGTTCCATAAGTGCGTCTCGCCGACATGGAAACATGACATATTCTGCAACCTCAGCATTGAGCTAGGGACAGGGTTACAACCGTCTGTTTATGGGAAACTGTCGAGCCAATTCCTATCTTTAAAATAGCAATAAAAGCTCCATCATATGTAAGAATCCATGTTTAAACTTCATCTGGAAATCAATAAAAATTCTTTTCACCTGCTTAAATCATTGCATGTCAATTGTGAACAAAAACGTAAAATGAAAATCCTCAGCTCATTTAAAAAAAAAAATACCCAATTTCTACAATCAAGGTCCCCGCTGTGCAAGCTGAAGTCTGAATTTTTAACCAAACCTTGCAAAGAATAAAAACAATGTGAATTTAGATAGACTATAATTCTGTCGATACACTTTATTATTGCTGGCCTGGCCTGGAAACAGATTCATGCCTTGGCTGTAGAACCTTCAAAGTTCTTTTTTAACACTGACTTAGAAGTATCATATAGGATTTTACCTTGAATAATCTAGAAGCTGAGTAAAAGCTTTAATCTTCATAGGAACATAGCTAAAAAATTAACTTAAAAAACCCTGACCTTCTCATGTAGTTAAAGCAATGCCTGATGTGCTTCTAATTAGTTTACTTGAGATGTAGGTAATATAGCAAACTTAAGTCAGCTTAAAAAGATCATCCAAAATGCTTTCTTTTCATAGCTGTTATAAAAAATAAAATAAAATATAAAAATATGCTCTCATATTTTATATGCTAAAAATTAATGAGTCCATGAAGGAAAAATATTTCTGTATTAATTTAAGTGGTATTTGAAGCTCAAATGTGTAAATCTGTATTAAAAAAATCTGCATGCTCTTTGCATGTGTCTTACTTTCAACTTTGATTTTATAAGTATTCTCATGTTTTTATGGCACAGTCATTTTAATTGCAAATACAAGATGTATATAGCATAAATTACTAAGCAGTAAGAGTGGGTTGCATCCAGGGTAAATAGCCATTTTGGCAGAGGAGCGGGGATGAGGGGGACAAACTTGGTTTAAAAGTACAACAATTTGAAGAACAACAGAGCAGATGGGGAACATAGGCTTCCTCAGTCTATTTCCTAAGATGACTTAAACTGAAAAAAAAAGGGGGGGTTAAACTGTGAGGTCCTGGATCTGAGTCAGATTTGGTGTGCTTTTACCCTCACTGAGAAGGCAGAGCCATGTTTATCATAAATCTCAGCTGTATGTATAACTGACCAGGAGTTTTTTAAATGTTAACCATAAACGTCTCTGAGTTTCCCTCTTTGATACCTATAGAAAGAGAAGACAATGTCAAGATATCACTTTCTTTTTATGGAGAGAGGGAGGGGGAGGGGGGAATTATTAAGGACGGTATGGACCACCACAACCCTTCCTATGCGTTGGAGCTCGGTGTCATGGAAGCATCACCTCAGCCTGGCCTGCTTTCTGATACAGTGCACTGCCAAGTCAATCTGGAAAGCGTTTGTTTTTTTGGTTGCTTAGAGTGAGTTTCTTCTAGCAAATAGAAGCAATATGATTTTAATCAACGGTGATGAAAGACCTTGGGAAGCCATTACAACGTAAGGTAATAGCATCTTACTATTAAATGCAAAGATGTTATAAACATTTCAGCATCCCAAATGATGGACATCTTACTCATGCCTTCTGATTATTTGCAAAGATACTTCATCACGTAACTTTCTTTTCCCATAGTTCTTGGAGGTAAAAGGAAAAATGGCTGCGGTGGAAATACATTTGTCTGGTGATAGTTACAGATATCTGTGCCCTTAAAGGTACCCAGACACAGCACCACCTGAAGGAAATTTCCCTGTCCCCTCCCACAAAAGCCTCCTGGGTTCCTCCTTCATGTCCTCCAGTCTTCGGATCCTTAATTAAAAAGGCTGAATGGCTTCCTGCTCCAAGCACTTCAAAAGACTTGCTGTGCTTGACATGTACCTTGTACCATGCACTCTTTACCTGGGTATTTGTACACAACCCCAAGAAATAATGCAGAGGCTGTTTTAGGACACATAATATTCATGTAACCTGTTCCCTGGCAACACCACCAATCCTAAGGCTCTGAATTAGACCCTCAACACTTTTGAGGGATTGAAAGAAAAGGAACAAAGCAGATGACATACACTTTAAAAATAATCATTTTGTTATCAACTGTATTTTTAGATCTAGGCATTCTTCACTTGTGAATGACTTTAAATGTGACATGTTAAAATCCCATCTAAAAAAACTAATTGAGTTTTGCATACACGTTCAGACTTAAGACACTACTGCCTTTGAGTTCAATATTGTAGACAAGGAATATTTCCTTAGGAAAAATCAGATGCATGGTAGATCTAAGCAGAATGCAGTGTAGAGAATCATCTTTTATGGAGTCAAAACAGAAATTGTACAAACAGCCAGCGTTGACAGAGTAACCTCATTTCAATAATCCAATCTAAAAACAGCACCCACAAAGCTTACTTTTCCAAGTTTCTGCCAGTAAAGTTATTTCAATACTTTGTGCCCTTTCCCTTGGGGAAAAGTGTGAACACACTTTGTGCTCTTGGGGAAAAAAGGTGTGTGGGGGCAGAGTCGGTAACTGTCTATAAGATCTGCTACAGTTTAGGGATGAAGTAGCATTGACTTTTAGCCAATGCATCTGCTGGTTCCAAGAAATTGGGGGTTGGGGGTGGGGGCGATGGACTCTGCTCAGAGGCAATTAAAGGGTCTGTCCACAAAAGGCAGGTTTTTTGTTATTTTGTTTTTGTTTTTGCAAGAAGAACCAGACTGCAGAGTGGCCCGGGTGCTCCCTCCCAGCCCTGGGCCCGGGAGCCTGCCGCTCACCTCGGTGTCACTGTTGAGGTTCCAGAGGTCCAAGCGCCCCATCCCGTCCACGCAGGCAAAGAGAGCGGGATGCACAGGGGACCACATGACATCGTACACATAGTCTGCATTGTCTTCAAAGGAGTAGAGCGGCTTGTTGTGCTGTAAAGCAGAGAGACCGTGAAGACTTAGTGGCGCTGCTGCCGCCTCGGGCTGTCTAGAGAGCCTAATTAAAAACTTTGCACATTCACCAAGTGTCATAAAACTTCCCGAGATGAAAGTCCTCGAGAAGGTGAACCGGAGCTTTAATGTGACTACAACTGTCCAGTGGCATAAATAAATCCCCGGGGGTGGGGGCTACTCTGAATGGGCCGGGGCCAGGACCCGCGGAGCGAGGCGGTTTCAGACACAGTTGTAAGCGACATTCCAGACAGGTGGACGCGACTGCCATTAGCTCGGAATTCTTGCCGGGCCAAGCTGTGCAGGTCGCCGGGAGCCTGAACCCAGCAGTGAGGGGCTTGGACCCGCTGGGATGCTCCGAAGCCCGGGCGGTCCCTGGCGATCCTGGCTCTGCACCGAAGGCAACGTCTGCCACCTCGTGGTCCTCCCTTGTCACTGCAGCAACGGTGGCTTCTTCCAGTCCAAATTCATATTTTAACTCTTTCTTTGCGGTGAGGAAAGGGGACAAATACTTTTAAAGGCGGGTCTCAGCTCTTAGAGCAAAGTGGAAATCTCTCCATTCAAGACTCTAGCCCCTCTATAGGGGATTAGTTCGCCCGAACCAAGCGGAGCAATGTAACTCATTCTAGAACTTCTGAACTTACACAGAAAATATGACATCCTTTCTAAATCACCAAGGATTTCCAAGACCCCTAAAGTTGATGTTCTGAGGGGAAACACTGAACATTCTTCCACTGCATACAAATGCCTCCGCTCCAGAGGGATATAATAAATTAAAATGGCACACTTGATTTCCAGCGAATATTGTCACATCAAAATAGCACAGAAGTCAGAGGCAAGTTTGAAAGTACACCAGAAATAAAACGTAATTGGACTTTATGAATTATTCATTCTATCTGGCTTGTCTTATTCTAATTTCTGCATAATGGCTTTACTAATCCCTGATCAATTAATGTAAAATGAAATTTAAATGATAATGAAAGCCCCAGAGATAAAAGAAATTAACTATTCTTATATCCTCTGACAGAAATCTAAACAATGGGAATTTTTGTCTTCTTCCTCTAGTCAGCTGTCTGCACTCTCTTCTCTGGCTCTGTGGAATGCCTACACAGGTCAGGGTGGTAAGATCAAGAAAAGATAACATACAATATAACAATCAAATCCTTTCTGCCTTGGATATTCAAAGAACACATCTGTAGGGAATCGGCTCCAAATATCAGTGAGAACTGCCAATGTGCATTGCTTGTGAATGCTGGATGCCCAAAGTACATGCGCTGAGATTGGAGCAGGGAAAACTAGTGCAAACCCACAGTTCTTTAACCGAAACAGAATGCAACAACTTGTTATGGGAGCAACTATAATTGACTTATTTCCATTATTTGCATTTTTGTGACATTTAAAAGTCACTGGTTTGATGCAAGCAAAGTTTAGATAGATTAAGGCAACACAGATGGTAGATGGACCAATGTGTGTGTGTGTGTGTGTGTGTGTGTGTGTGTGTGTGCGCGTGTGTATAATGTTTCTTTAAGAGATTTTTAACTTCATATTTTTAACTTCAAAAGTAACTTGAAAAAAATACCTGCCATCGAAACCCCCAAAAGGAACCAACTAGACATTTGTCTTTACAGTGATGTAATATCACTATTCTATAATTTTTATACAAAATGTTTTAAATCTCACTACTGTAATATGATTAGAAACCAAAATTATTTATCGGCTACTGCTTATGCCTTCTTCTCATTGTTTATATTAGATAATTCAAACTTTTACCAGAAAATCCAAATATCAAATTATTACCTGATAGTATGATTGTATCATTTTGCCTTATTTATTAAAAAGGAAGTATGAAATAATTGATCCTTCTCTGACCATTGTTTATATTACAGTCTGACTCATTGTAAAAAAAATATCACCACAGACTCTTGATTTTTTAGCTAACTGGCCACTATTAGTTAGAGAACATAACACACTTCTTTTAGAATCCATAGCAGCTAAAGACATATGTGTTTTAAAGAGTGGATTCTTAGTATCCTTTCTCATTCATTCAGTCAACAGTTCATCTAAGCATACAGAGCTGTAGATACAGATACACATACAGACATACAACAAGCACACAACACGCCTACCATTGTTGTTTTGATCAATTAAAATCCCATCCAGCTTCAAACAACCACTCTCTGAGGACCTGTCAACACAAGACACGCTAATCCCCTTAAAAATTATCCTGTTAATTGTATGATATTCTTCCTTATTTCCTTTGGATATTTTCTTTACTGATAAATTCAGCAAAAAAATACTATATCCTGGAGACATCACTTTTGAAACATCTGGAAACAACTGCCCTTCTTCATGCTACTGCACCTCAGTTTTCCGCCTGTTCACCATATTGATTGAAATACTCTCTCTCTCTCTCTTGTCTTTCTGAAGCCTCCTCATCACCCTCGCCCAACCCCACCAAGGCTGAAACTTCTGTTACAAAAGTCACCATGAAAGCAACACTTGGCCATAGTAGGTGTGTGCTTGGGAAAAGCGAGGAGGCTTTACACTTTCAAAGGCTCTGTTTAACCTTGATAAACTGATAGGTTGGACTTACTGAACTCATTACTGTATGCTCTGGGCTTCTATCTACAGACCACT
This sequence comes from Uromys caudimaculatus, assembly GCA_028551405.1. Lineage (NCBI taxonomy): Eukaryota > Metazoa > Chordata > Mammalia > Rodentia > Muridae > Uromys > Uromys caudimaculatus. Next base: position 125,460,018 of record CM052700.1, read on the forward strand.
AGGTCCCATGTCTCATAGAGGCATAAAATACCAGTGCAGGCAATTGCACTTGTACATCAGAACTTGAATAGCAATTACATTTTGTTGAATACAGGATTTTTATCATTCTATTTCATTTTGTCTCCAAGGATCACATTATTAAAGATCTACTTCAAATGTTTAATGTTTTTAAAATGTATGATAAATACTAATATCATGAAATATTAACATTTTCCAAAAGAACCTTGAAAGCCTTCGATCTCAAGAACACTGCTTTGGATTGTGTAACAGAAACTTCAGAGCTCACAAATTTGTTGTAGCTTACTAGGGTGTGGCTATTGATTTTAGAACACCACAGATTTTCAAAAGACAGTATGGGGACAAACACCGTCAGGGATTTTGAGGGGGAGATTCACAAGATCCTTGGTCTATATCAAAGCCACAGAAGTGTCATGATTTAAAACATTTACTCTAGAAAAATACCGGAGGTGGTTCAGTTAGCTAAATATTGCTCCAAAGCATATTGCTGTAGATAGCGTCTTGCAAAGCAGTCAAATTTCACTGGACAATGTCCCCCTCACCTGTATGTTTTCTTTTCAAACGCCGTGCTTAGCATCAGCAACGTGTCAAAAACGGAAAAGGAAAAGTTCACCATTCACAACCTGTGCGTGTGTGGCATACCACTGAAATAAAGCCTCAACCCTAGGCTTCTTCAGGCCTCCAGGTCTGCCATTCTGATAATGTGCGTGAAGCTACACAGCCCAGCTTGCTTTTAATTCACTGACTTTCAAACAAAGCAGAGTGGTCGGTCAGCACTGACTTATGTGAAGGGCAGGAAAGAAGGTTTGCTGTGGACCAGGCTTTCTGTACACACATTGTCTGACTTAATCCGCATAAAATTTCTGTAAGGTAGATGGTGTTTACAGAGAAGAAAATTATAGCTCAGGGAACTTAGTAACTCATAAAGCCAGAGAGATTGTGGAGGAGGGGAGGTAGTTTTTGGTCTCAGGGTTTCTAGCTGTTAGGCGCATTCTGTGTTTGCAGGCACTCTAGGGTCCTTCAATATGGTCTTCAGTCTTTACAGAGAGAACAACAAATCCATTAACCCTTATTCTTTACACTCCCACTCGTCAACCAATATTTACTAAGCACACACTAAATGATTTGTACAAACAGTTAAAAAATTATTAATGACTGTTTTTCTTCCCTAAACCAGTTATTAATGACTTTGAAGGCATCACCCACACTTCCGAGGGATCATCAGCATTTGGTGGGAGGAAAAGAAAATTCTCCAACATGCTAAGAACAGGATGGGGACTGTCCTTTAGCCAGGACAGCATAAGGTGGTGTCTTGGAAAGTAGAATTAAATGAGCAAGCGGGCAAAGACTTGGCTCCAGTTCTCTGACTGGGAGCCCCTCAGAGGGGGCTACAAAGATGGCCGCTAAAAGCAGAGTAACAAAGCTAGGAGCAGCCAGAAAGGGCATGAAAGCCAGAAACAGAAGCCCTTGGGAAATTTCACCTCAGGCCTTTGAATGACAGTTTTGTTATGTGTAAGATGGAAGGAGGCTCTCTGATCACTGGGTTCTCCTTAGCTTTAAGATGTCAGGGCAGCTCTGCTGCGTGCCATGGTTATATCATGCAACAAGAACGGGTGAAGTAAAGCTTACAGAAGTTTCTGTCTTTCTAAAGTGCTGTTCAGCGGTCCATATTATCTCTGAGCCCATCTTACTCAGTGTTCTTAGAATTTGAACCATCAATCTCCAAAAAAATTTAAACGCTTTCTAAACTTTCTAACTCAATAAAATAATAAAATAGTAGTTTCTCTCTTTGATCAACTGAAAAAGAAGAAATATGGAATTTGTGTTAGTTGGTGAGATCTGTTTACAGAAACAAAACTTTACAATATTCAACATTCTTCCACCAAGACTCAGAAACAATCAGGTTACTTGTGAAAACACACAGGCCTGCCTATTCACCACCCTGCCAACTCAGAAATGATTTCTATAGGGTTGGCGTCCATTTCCTGACATTACAGAGATGGAAATGGCAATTTTCCTCTGTGTTCCTTGTCTTCTTCATTTATGAGGGACCTCCAAGGTTCCCAACATAATTTAGTGTTCCAAAGACCAGGGAATAAAACAGTTTGTGTTACAATATTTTCCAACAGCCTCAAACACCATACGTGCTTATTGAGATTGGGTTTGTTTCTAAATGACCAACTTTCCAAGCAGACATAGAAGTGCTTGCTCAATCTGGGAACATTTCTTTTGTTGAGGAGGGGTGTTGTTTAGGGGATTCGTATGCAGGTAGATAGGGGAAAAGATAGAAAACTAATAAGACAGTTTTTAACTTTGAGTTCTGACGTGGAAGGAAAACAAATAGACCTGTTGAGGAAGAAGGATGATGACCTCAGGCTCATACAAAATGGATGCTTTTACCATAAAAAAAGAAAGTGGTTAAACATAAAAATAAACTAAAACTCACAAACCAAACCAAAGAACCAACCCTCTTGGCCCCAGAGAGGTGTTGCAAATTTGGTACCATTGTTGGAAAACTTTATGTGTAACTTAATTTGATGTCCTTCTAATGCACACAGAATCTCTTATTTATCTTAACTTCTGTGGCCTGTTAATGAAGCAATCTGTATGTCGGCTGCTCGTCTTCCTGTCCACGAGTTGAAGCTTAGACATTAAAACTTTGGGGAATCTTTCTCAACAGAACATGTACAGCAGGTCAGTTGGTTGGTTGTGTGCGTCAAGTAAAACTATGTGAGGGCTTTAACATTAGCTAATTGATTTAAAACAATATGAAAGATGATTGTGGGCATCCAGGAATTTGATGTTTGTCTCTGTCTAAATGTAGCAGTCTGCTACCTGAGATCTGAAGCCACATGAAAGGCGTTCTTTGTTGCTCTGCCTTCCTCTCCAGCTGATTTGCATGGAGGAATCCTCTTAATCCAGTAGGCGCCACCAATAAAGAGGCCAATTATCCATAAAAAAGAATGTATACATATTCACAGGTTTTGACTAGTATGTGAGTGCTCAAAGCCATGGAGAAAGCTACAAGCAGTGCCTAATTCATAAAGGGAGTGTTTCCCTCACTGACATTTTTATGAATGTTAGCTCGACCTCAAGGTTCTTTACAACTGGCATTCTAGTGTCACACATTTTGTGGACACATTGTGAAAACACTAAGCAGAGAAACAGCTCTTAGGAATTGCTGAGAGGAGGGCTATGTCTCTAACAGCGGGATGAGCTGACTTGCTTCATTTCTTCAACAGGTCTTCTCTCAAGCCACACTTTTTCTTTCGGAAGAGTTGTGGAGCAACAGAAAGGGGCAAGTAGGTTCAAAAGAGTCCCCTGAATTGGTTGCATGCTTCCCAGTTCTATTGCTACTGTGGCTGTGGGGCTTCGTATTGAGCATCCTATTAGCTAGGAAAAAAAAACATTCTGTACATCCATGAGGGTCAGGATGATCAGAGCCCCAGAAAGATGGACAGAAGATGTGAATACCCGTATGAAGGATTGGAGGTGCAAAGAGGGAGAATGAACCAGAGGTAGAAGAAGCAAGACATGTGCTTGTGTCTGTACCGTGAAGTCGTGAAGAATTAGAAGAAAAAAATAAGTCAGGCAGTAGACGCTTATTTATTATGACTTTGATGACAGGTTGTGCAATTGTATTTCATTAGCTAGTAGGCTGCACGGCAAAATATTTCCATAGACATGGTTTTAAGTGTTGATCTCCACTGTAACATTAAGCTTACAAACCATCTTGATGGAAACACTCTTTTGTTGTTGATCTTGTTTGATCAACAACAGGTAGCCATGGTTGCACTGGAACTTAGTATGTAAGCTGAGGTGACCTTGACCTCCTGATCCTCGGGATTTATGCAGTGCTAGAGACCAAACTCAGCTTTGTATATGGCAGGCAAGTGTTCTTCCAATTGACTTAGATCATCAATCCTGCACCACATTTAACATCTATTCCTTTATGATTTTATACACATACATACAAACACAGAACATACATACACACATACATGCATACTCAAAATACTAAAATTATATTTCCCCAATTAATCTCTTTTACTCCCCTTACATGCCTGCTGAACTATTTCTTCTTCTCACAAGGTCCGCTACTACTTTGATGTATTTTAAACTTTTTGGTGACCCACAGTGTTTAATTAGGGTTGCTTCCATGAGCATGGGTGAGGTGTTAGTCACTTGAGCAAGGACAACTTACAAGTTGCTACCTCAATTCCAGCCCTGGCCCATCCAGAAATCGTGAAGACCTAGTAATCTTTTAGGGAGGGGTGGGGTCTCATGAGCCCTTCTCCAGTTGGAGATGCATTTCTGAGAGGCCCAGTCTTATGCAGGTAGTGACAGCTAGTGTGAGTTCATGAACCACAGAAATGAATGTGTAAATGCACAAATTAGAAAATATTAAATAACAAATCTAGACCAGTAGATTCTATTTATTTCTGAAATGGTCAGGTTGGTATTTGCCAATTACCAAAGCTAATGTGATATTGATGAGCTCACTGCATTTAAATATAGCAGTTAGTGATGTGTGTGTGTGTGTGTGTGTGTGTGTGTGTGCGTGCGTGTATTGTGTGTACATTCAGAACCAGGATGAGGTTTGATAGCTCATCTTGCTTATGTTTCCTGTGATAAATGTACTGTACCTTCTATATAATATGTAATACTAATATATCTGATATATTTCTCTTATTTTTGCTGAGGGCCAGAACGGAGAATTCTTCAAAGCGAAAGTTCAAAACATTCTGCTCAAGTTAGCCATATCTTCGCACCAGACTTCTTGTCCATTCCATTCAGCTTAGCCAAACTGGAATTACTTTCTACTGAAGAAGCGAACACGACTAAATGTGAGGTGAGGTGAGGTATTCAGGATATTGGAAATAGCCACGTGATTACTTGATTACTTTCTGTCCTACACAATTTGCAAAGTTAACAGGTCACAGAAAGCTCATCAAGAATAACCTGTATTGGCTTGATCCCCTAAACAACTACTTGAGGGTAAAAATAAGTGAGATCTGATTTGTCTCACAATATTAGATATACAATGATAATTAATGCAGGGACCTGGGGGAGAGCCTTTAATTTTATAAGTAAGTCATTGGTGGGCAACTCTCACAAACTCAACAATATTATTTAAAAGGTTCTGCTTGAGAAGGCAACCTGTGCAGTATATCATTAAAATACAGAGGCTAACATTTCCCTTCCCGACTGGTTGAAAGAGCAAAACAAAGGATTTACCAAGCCCAGACTTCTTGTGCATTGAGAAGCCCAGTGAACTGGGTGAATTTTAAGTCCCCAAAGTGTTTGGAGTTATATGAATTAGTCACACATGTCTGCATACATATTCAGCAGCTCAAAGGTATGTGCTCACGGGTGAGTGTTGAGGGGGGCTATAGAAGTAAGGGACAGGAAGTATGCACACAGGGTTAGTTGGGAGGTGGCTTTACGATTCCTTCTGTGGTTTCTTTCATGGTTAAAGTATTCTGCATGGGTGAGCTTTTTAAATAGGATGCAACAGACACGTGTAATGGGACAGAATTGGTGAGAGCATAGGCAGATTTATCAAATCCAATTTTAATATTTACTCTCTGATGCTAAGAAGAGAGAGGAGAGAGAATAAAAACAGCCATAAAGGGAAAAAAAATCAAATAAATCAGACACTGCCTGATATTGTGTTTATCAGAAAGGTACCAACAGATCTTTGGAGTTGTGGACAAATTCTGTTTTCTGTTCTCCAATAAACCTTACTAATTTTGTTCATCTTCTTTCTTGTAGAAGTTATCACTTTAGTTTAGCTTGTACAGTGTGTGTTTTCCCTCTGATATTCTGGATATTTAAGAGCACAATAGCAGAAACACACATATGAAGAGCCCTTTGTTAAAATGACATCATCCTAGAAGGCATTCATCCCAGCTGCAGATGCTCTAACTTTCTTTTACTGAACACACATTTCAGGTAGGATATCAGCGACCTTTCTACCTTAGGTAGTCAATAGAATTCAAGATTTGACTCTGCTCTCAAGTGCTAACCATCCAGGGAGGAGAATAGGTGCTCTGAAATGAATACTAAGAAAATCTGATTTTATACCGTCTTCCAGAAAGAGCTTCTGTATCTTCCAGATCATGTATTGTGCAAAGTTAAGAACACTCAGCAAAGAGCCCTAACAGGGACAGGAAGACTGCATAGCTGTTACCGCCAGGCTGATGAATGGTTATTGCAAGGTGGTAGTGAAGCAGATCCAAGTGACATGGAAAGCAAGATGAAAGGGACACACATGGAATTACTAGGAGGTGCAGAGACTGTCCTGCTGTAAGAAACGAGAAATGGAAATTCTTTCTCAAAGACACATTCCTGGGGAAAACTCAGCAAGGACTTTCCCTTACCTGAGAACCTTTGGAAAACAGACTGGCTCCCTGTCTTGTTTCTGCTAAAGACAGAGAATAGGTATGTAGCCAGGTGTTCATTCTGTGCTACAGGTGATAGATGCCAGAGGAATTCTAAGATGGGCTTGAAGGTTGCCATCTGATGTGCTCCAGGAAGATACTGCCTAGGACAGCTGAGGAGACCTGCTTTGAAAGATGCAGAGACCTGATAGATGGGAAGAAAGGGCGTCATGTCGGAGAGAGCAAAGCATGCCTGGTCACATAGGCAGGACGACATTTCCAGCTGGTAGTCAAGGTAAGAGCTGGAAAGCCCTAGGAGGCCTGAGCATTTGTTCACATAGATAAAATAATAATAATTTTGATCATGGACATATTGGCTGTCTCTGACTCTGTTCCCTGCCATTGGATCTCCTTCCCCTACCTGGACTACCTGGTTGGGCCACAGTGGGAGGTGCTTAGTCTTGCTGGAACTAGATGTCTCAAGGTGGGTGGTACCTAAATGGGCTTTCCCCTTCTCTGAGGAGAAAGGAAGGTGGTAAGGAGGGAGGGATGTGTGGGGGTGGGACTGGGAGAAGAGGAGGGAGTGGGTCTGTGACTGGAATGTAATGTGAATAAAAAAGAAATTATGGAAAAGAAGAGTTCTTGATGCAATACCTGCTAATTTATTAAGTATGCATCAGGACATGTGCCATGTACTAACCACATCTGAAGATGTCTAATATTCATGTGCGAGTTTACATCTTTTCTGAGTGTGGATGGCTGAATGGTGTGTACCTTTAGCTGAATGCAAGACAGAAGAAATAGAGCAAGAAAAAAAAGATGCGATTGATACTTTAAACACGGTGCGTTTGGGTCTGGAAGTGACACTCGGGTTAAGCTGACATGGAAATACAGACATGGAAATGAGACAAGATTGGGAACTTTTTACAAGAAGTGTTAAGGGACAGGAAAAAATGTCATTAAGAGAAAAAGGCTATGCTAAAGTAAAGAAGTACAACAGAATCCAGGATGGAGAGAGCAGAAAGAATGAACGATAGCCAGAATAATAGGCGATGGCTGCTGAGGGGAACCCCTTGCATTGATCAGCTCAGGCCTCACGGACGGTGGTGGAGACAGACATGTGAAATGAGCAATAGTGTTGATTAAGGAAAGGCTGGAAGAAGCCGTGCTCAGTGCTTACCCGTGCTGTGCTCTGCAAACTGTGCACCTGACAGGAGAGCAATGTATGGAATAGGTAAATGACTCAAAAGTTAAGGCCCCAACAAAGCCATCCAGTCCAATAAATGGGCAAAGGCATAGAGTAAGCAGCTCTCAGAAGAGCAACTGTGTAATACATACACAAAAAATGTTCAACATTCATATCTGCCCGGGAAGGGCATGCCAAAATGACACAAAGATCCGATCTTATCCCACTTAGAATGACTACCATGAAGAAAGAAAAATGGAAACAAATGGCTGTCAGGGTATGAGGCAAAGCAGCCCTCACACATCGCTGCTGGGACTACAAACCAGCACAGCCACTCTGGAAAGCAGCGTGGGGACTCTAGCCAGGAACGGCCAGTCTTTGTACCACAGGAGAAAAAGAAATTAACCATCCAATATGTTCTATCTCATTAAAAACAGATAAAACTTAGCTTTAGACAAGTTTAAAAAGACACCAGTATATATCCATAAATTCTTTGTATATAACTCTTGCATTTCAAATGATTTGCACGTATGTGTGAAAGACAGAGATAATACAGCAATCCTGGGGTAGTCTCATGTGTCTGGCTGGGAAGAGCCATGCCAGGAAACTAAATGGTACAGAGCCTAGATTCCAACAAGCACCGTGCACCAGCTGCCCATGGGCAGAACATCAGCCAAGGTGGTACCCCTGCCTAAACCCGTCTTTCCATTCACCATCCGCAGAGCCAACTGTCAGAACAGTCTCATTTCACCATCTATACTTTCCCTCAGGGTCCTGTTGGCCCTGGGTGTTAGTATTGGAGAAACTGCAGCACTCAGGTTCTGAGCAGCCAGGGCGGTGAAGAGATGTCTTGTGTAGCCTGTGATGCTAACAGGGTTGGTTTTGCTTCCTAAGCAAGGGTAAACTGGGATTGTGAAGTAGCCTCAGTTCTCATTATGGCAAGAATTGCAGTGGATCCAAAATTAAACTCCTGTCCTGAAGTCTTTATTCTTAGTACCTTAGAATGTGATCGCTGTATTTGGAGATAAAGCCTTCTAGCAGGTAATTATGTTTAAATTTGGCTTTGGGGGAGTGTAACCCAATATGAACAGTGTCTTTACAAGGAGAGATTAGGACCCAGACACATCCAGGGGGAAAGAGTGCTTGGAGACACAGAGCTAAGACTGTTACAGGTTACAGAGAGGTTCTCAGAGAAGCCGGCCCTCGTGGCACTTTGGCATCAGATCTGTGAGGAAATACATTCCCGCTGTTGAAGCCTCTCCTCCCACTATACATTCTGTAGGCAGGCCTAATGAACTCAGAACTTAAAGGGAAGGGGTACAACATTCTGTCTTCCTCTCACCCACCGATGCCCTCCGGGGTTTATCTACTGACATTTCTCCCTTCGTGAAAGGGTCTCTGACAATAAGAGACACACTCTGTTTCTAAGCAGCTACCTCTGTCTTTTTTGAGCATGTCCCTTTGGGACCAGTGATAGTTGCTCTACTGTTAGCTCTACTGCACCTTCTTGTGAAGGGAACAAGTTGCCTGTAATGAATATAAAATATGTGCTTCATTTCTGGAGATGGCAAAACCTTTTGAAAAACCTCAACTTGGCTTATATCTTGCCCGTCACTCCGAAACGATCTTGTGACAAGCGCTTATGACAGGGAAGGGAACACTCCATAGAAAGTGATATTGTCTCTGTACAAACTATCCCAGGCATCTGCCTAAACTTAACTAGGAAATGGCAGCTCTGTCGTAGTAAGCCAGTCTCTTCCCTGAGGTAAGAGTCACTTTCTACTGACTTTTAATATCTTTGTATGTGTAGTGTATGTGTGTATGTATGTATATCTACACGCGAGCGTACATGTCTGTGCCTAAACATGTGGAGGCCAATGATAGATGTCTTCCTCCACTATTTTTCACCTTATTTATTTATTTATTTATTTATTTATTTATTTATTTATTTATTCTCTTGGGACAAGGCTATCACTGAGCCTGGAACTCACTGATTGGCTAGATTGGTTGCCTAGCAAGCCCCTGGGATCCTGCTGTTCCTGCCTCCCAGATATGTGTTGCCAAGCCTGGTTTTGTACAGGGGTACTGGGGATTTGAACTTCCCTCCTCCTCATCAACAGTAAGCACTTTGCTCATTGAGCTACCTCCTCGGTCACCTAAGCATTATTTTCTGCACTTGAGTTCAGAGGTTATTTTCCACTCCCTGTATCCTCTGCCTCAACTTGTTTATCTTTCAGAAAAGAGGTCCAGGAGGTAATGTGGGATGTGGTGAAAGAGTGGGCAGGGTGAGCAAGCAGGGCAGAGTCAGCTGGCATGGGTCCTAAAGCTGGCACCCTCTCATGCAGGGCCTGGGGTGCACTCTGAGACTCAAGAGCGGCCCCCTGCCAAGCACTCTAGCAGCCGCCTTGAAGGCTAATTACTGCTGAATACGTTCCCGAAGTTGGAAAATTTTCAAAGAATTTTTGAATACATTTCTGCAGTTCTCTTAACAATAGGACCTATCAAACACAAGGAGAAGGCACTGTTTAAAGCACAGACAGGAGATAAGAAGAATGTGTTTGATTGCCAAAGTGACTAATTTATTTTTGCACAGTATTAATGATGCTACAATAACCAATATCTATAGCCCAGTTTTGACAGTTTATCGTAACGGTTCCTATTGTTTAAAGAAGAAGAGAAAGAAGGAGGGAAAAAAAAGGAAAAACGAAAGCAGGAAAGAAAGAGAATGTTTTATTTCGCTACATTTCAATTTGTTAACAAGACTCCACATAAGCAAAACCAGAGGTCATTAGCAAACAACCAAAACATGCCTGTCTCCAGAAGACTACAACCCCCTTCATCATTTAAAATATAGCTCTGTCGAAAACCCGGCTCATGACAAATCCTGAACATGAAGAATTCAATGCAGACTCGAAACCACCTGACTTTGCTCTGGGCTTGTACTCTTTAAAATTACCTAGAAAACACCATAATCTTCTCTCCGTGCGGCTGGCTGTGGGCCAGAGCTCTGGCTCCAGAGGCAAAGGGCAAAACTGAAAATCAAGTCTCCGCAGACAGCCCCACCCTCTCTCCCAAGTCCACTTGGCCTCCTGACAGAAAGTGAGGTCTAAAGCACATTCGTCCTGGGCCTGGGATTTTTTTTGGCCTAAACTCAAGACTCTTTCTTGTAGGACAAAAAAAAAAAAAAAAAAAAAAAGAAGAAGAAATCCCAAAGTTGTCACCCTGCCTGAAGAAGGCTAAAGGCTTAAATGAGTGGCCTGCATATGGTGACTGGTTCCCATCTGCAGTTTAACAGGAAGTCTGTGGAACCAGAGAATAGCAGAACTTCAATGTAAGGCTTGAAGGTGGGGGTGGGGAGGACTGAATGAGTTTCCTCAATGAGCCCATTTCCGTGCAGATCCTGCACCTTGAGAGTTACCACTGAAGACAGAGAGGATGGAGGGCAAGGACTTGGGGGGGGGGGGCATGCTTGCTTGGCACCTGTGCCCCCAGCTCTGTGTAAGCCTCCCTGAGCCCTTACTCTCCCCTTCCCAGGGCTGCAGGTCTTAAGGACTCCCCACGCCTGGCACCCACCCACTCACTGGGCACTCCCACCCGATCTCACGCTGAGGCTGGGAGAGAGCCAGGAAATACTGTCAAGTAAATTTTACCTCCTGCTGAGCTAGTGACAGGCTCAGGACAAATCGCCACATTGAGAAAGTGTCATTCCACAGATCCCATGGCCACTGCAGTATCAAGACAGGCCTCTCTCTCTCTCTCTCTCTCTCTCTCTCTCTCTCTCTCTCTCTGTGTGTGTGTGTGTGTGTTTCAAATGTGGCCATCGATCTCCCTGGAGGAAATGGCTGAGCCTAACCTTTTGCAGAATTCCTCTTTACCTGTAATGGCTATTGTGTGCTGCAGCAAGCAGGACTTGTTCACAACCTCTTCCACTGCTGACTATTCAGGCACCCTAGCTTTGTTCTACTCTTAAAGGGCACGGAATTTCCTCCCCTGCTCACTAACTGTCCAGCCCTATCATCCCGATGGAGTCCACGAACTCCAAAATCTGCTTTCAAACACTTAAAGGTCTTCTGAAAAGTTCTCTTCAGCTTCTAGTTTCTTTTCATATGTATGTTTGTTTATATATATGTGCATATGTATGTATGCATTTATGCATGTATGAATGTATATATATATATATGTGTGTATGTATACATGTATGCATGTATGCATGTGTGTATGTGTGCTGCATGTGTGGAGGTCAGAATGACTCACAGGAGTTGATTTATTTTCTTCTCCTACCATGTGGGTTTCAAGAAATAAACTTGTCAGGATTGATGCTAAGCCCCCTCACACACTGAGGCATCTCATTGGCCCGAGCTTCTTTGTAGAAAATGTCCCACCACTCTCTGGGAGTATCTTAAATGACTATATTTGACTACAGTATTATTTCATTAGAAAATGCTCAGCTTTCTGTGTAGGACTTTGCATTCCTGCCTCAGCTCCCAATTCATGTAAACTCCACTCTGTTTGTATCTATTGAGTGTTGTGTTTTCAGCATCTCTGTGTTTCTTGTTGGTGACTTTCCCTGGCCAAAGGACTGATTGCCATCTGGTGTTCACCCTTCCAGGGTGTGCATATCTTGGAGGAAACTACTTTATGTGGGCACTGCTGGCTGGAGCCAATGTTAAAATGAACTAGCATTCTATCTTATGTTGTATAAATCCTTTGACAGAAACACATGTAACATGAGATCACATATGGATCGCTTGACAAAAAGCGATTCGCTAGCCCTGAATGTCTCCTAGAGCAGTAATTCTGCATTGTCACCTCAGTTTTTATGACAACTTTATCAACTATAAATATGGTGAATAACAAGAATGGATAATTTGTTTCTTTCAGTTTCCGCTTCCCATTAGAATTAGTGCTGCAGTCTCTGGGTGTCTGCATGCCTTTGTTACGTGGTGCACAAGCAATACTGGCTTTTAGTAAGTTGCTGTGTGTTGAATGTGTAAGTACTTTGTTCTCTTGCAGGTGTGCTTCAGTTGCATTATATTAAAAAATGAGGTAATATGGGAAACGTACAGGAACTTTTGGTCCTTGAAGAATTTCTAGCCTAGTGTGGTGGTACATGCCTCTAACCCCAACTCTCGGGAGGCAGAGACAGGGGGGATCTCTGTGATTTTGACAGTGTGGTGGCATATACGACTAACCCTAGCTCTCCAGAGGCAGGCAGATCTTTGGGATTTAGAGGTCAGGCTGGTCTGCATGGTGGGTTCCAGGCTGGTCCAAGTTACATAGAGACACTGGGTGGAAAAATGAATTTCTATTCATTACTTAACATTGAACAAGATGTGTGCTATCAAAATCCACTGATATCAGGGATTGGGGCTCATTTCTTCCTCTGTTACAGGACCTGGCTGCACACTAAAAACACACTGAGTTCTCCTTGAGGGCTGATCTCACGAATGAATAACCAATCAAATTGAATTCTCTTTTGAGCAGGTAGGGAAAGAAATGTCTGTGTTTATCTTGCAGTAGAATCTTAGTTCCATTTTCGCTGCTGTTTTTTTCAAGTTTTGTGATGCTGATATTGTAGATAGGTTAGTTCCTGAGTGTTATGGGCACATGTGAAATCCATGGGCATAGATGCCGGCAGGAAGAGACGAGGAGTGGAGCGGAGGGAAAAGCGGTGGGTACCAACCGAGGTAGAGATGGAATGTGCAGGCTAGACCTGAGGGTAAGAGAGAACAGCGATCTGGAAACTTGATAGTCCCTCCTCTTCTAGCCTCTATAATCTTTTCAGAGAGCTCCCCCCTTCCCCCTTTTTATTCTCCACACTTTAGGCAAGAGTCTAGCCACTAGTCTCAGGGATTCTAACAATCATTCCAATTTGCACTTTAGTAATAATGTCCAATAAACTTTACAGATTAGCTAATGTCAAGATGACCTGAACAACACAATTAAAGAACTCGAACTGGATCTAGACAGAAAATAACAAGAGGTTTGCAGGTTCACCGGGGAGCTGGTTATGTTTCAGTCTTTTGGATGCCTGAGCGTAAGTTGAAATAAATTTGCAGGAAATATGAAACCTCTTAGTTTAGCCTACTATTAATCTGCAATCAGTCAGTGCAACAGTCATCAAATATGACAAACCCACGGAAAGTTGTAGGGAATATAGATCATCTGTAAGAGATGGCCACAGCCCTCAAGAAGCTCACAGCTTACTGGGAAAAACAGAAGCAGTTCTTAGTTAAATAAAAATCATTGGCATTCTATTAAGGTGCTAAAATAGTAGGTGAGCAGTTTGAATATCAGCTTATATTTTAATACACTCATTTTGAATGCAATCATAATGAATATGAGGTAGAAATATGGGGTTAAAACTGGGATAAGTAACCCCTTTCCACTCTTCCCCAGACTTCAGTTTTCTTTTCTGACAAAAAAAATATTGAGGACTTGAAGTGGAGAACTGCAGAAAACCCTAGGTCTGATTCTTAGATCTTAACCATTTGTTTTTGTTGGTTTGATTCTCTCTCTCTCTCTCTCTCTCTCTCTCTCTCTCTCTCTCTCTCCCCTCTCTCCCTCTCTCTTCCTCTCCCCCTCTCTCTGTGTGTATCTGTCTTTCTGTCTCGCTCTCTCTCTGCCCTATGAGTGTGGGTAGTCATGGAGACCAGACGAGGGTGTCAGATCACCCAGAGCTGGTATTACAGGTGTTTGTGAGCCATCCCACAGGGGTGCTGAACTTAACTCTGGTGGTCTGGAAGGGCAGCAAGTGTTTTCACTGCTGCTCCATCTTCTTGCTCCATGGACATTGATTTTGTAACCTCCATCACAGATGCTTGTAAGAAGGCCTGGTTTGCTGAATCAGCATTGCAACACTTGCAGTTCCTTTTAAAGACTTTTAAAGCCATGCCACATCTCCATCTCTAATCACTATTTCTTAAAACTCAGCATGTGCGGTGCTCTTATGTTCTGTCTAGATCCAGTTCAAGCTCTTTGACTGTGTTGTTCGGATCATCTTGATGTGGACTAAGCTGTAAAATTTATTTGACATTATTACTAAGGAGCAAATTGGAATGATCATTGGGCTGCCTGAGACTAGTGACTAGTGTTGCCTAAAATGCAGAGAATAAAAAAATGATTCTAAGAGGTCATAGGGGAGGGATCTGTCAGCTTCCAGGGTAATGGTCCAAGGATTGCTGGTCTCTCTTACCCTCAGTAAGGGCAGCCTTCCGGTCAGTTTGAGCATCTCCACCCTCCATGTAGTCTTGCCATCCTTGAAGATTAGAGACCCCTCTGAGAGATATATTTGCTAGTTTTGCT
>CM052700.1:125475009-125498943 GCA_028551405.1 Uromys caudimaculatus
CTCTCTCTCTCTCTCTCTATATATATATATATATATATATATATATATATATATATATATATATATATGTGTGATAAGGAAGTGGTGTAAGGTAAGGTGTGTTCTCAAATAATGATATAGGAGCATGAGCAGAGACCCTCTTCAGAGAAACTTGATTTTGTCACAAACCCAATAAAGACAATGCTATTTTACAATGAAATGGACTTAGGGAATTTGGGGTTAGGAGAAGCATTCTTAGAAAGAAACATGGGTTTCTAATCTATTAAAGATCTAGATTATCACAAAACACCATGAAGAAAAGAAGTAAGAGCACACAGAGGCATGCATTCAGGTTCATGCTGATGGTTTATAGACTTCCATGTTAAAATGGGCCTAAGAGTAAAACAGCAACAAAAGCCAGTCATTTGCTGGCCATTTATAAAGCAAGATAGGGAGAGAGAGAGGTAGGGAATCAAACTAATCAGGCACCAATCAAGTTCACAGATGAGTAGAAGTCGCGTCTCAAGCATAGCTCCCAAGGATCACTCACCCATGCGCCTTGCAGTGCAGCTTGGCCTGGCAATGAGATAAGAGTCACCAAGTTTTCTGGAAGGTCCTAAGCAAGAAGGGAGCTGGTGACTGAATACTGATGCTTTCCTGCTTTGGACTTGGGCTTAGTTCGAGCCAATGAACCAGGGAACAGGAGAGAAAGTTATTTAGATCTGCCGCCAATTCCACAACATTCCTTTCCAGAAACTTCCACAGAACTGGTGAACTTCCAGTAGTAAACACAGAGATTTGGTTGCCCTGGATTTATGGGAAGGCTGGTTACTCCACTTTGGAGTTTTTATTGATTAATTATATTTGTTTTTCCACTACAAAATTCCATTTATTCTTAACAAAGCCCTATAAGAACAAGATAAATTTCCAATATGTATTGTGTGAAGTTGATAAGGGTATATTTTCTTTTAATGAGCAAACTGTACTATTTATATTTTATATTACACATAGTATAGGCAAACTAAAATGAATTGAATATGGGATGGAGTCAAAGCAATATCCTGTTTTGAAAAAAAGAATAATCATTAAAAATCACTAATAAGCACTAAATAATCAAAAAGTTTATCTCTCTCTCTCTCTATATCTATCTATCTATCTATCTATCTATCTATCTATCTATCTATATCCTTAGAAATATCAGGATTTGTGTGGATTATGAGCTATAGTTTTCTGGAACCAGGAAGGATGTGGAAAGGAATCTTCACACTGATCTAAAGCTTGAAAGAAATTCTTAGTTGATAAGCATGTTCAATTACAGATACAGTATTGAAGCAAGTGATCAGAAAGTCATCAGAGAGTTCACATGAGACAAGACTGCAGGGAACCATAAGATGGGGTCACACACGGAGACCCATAGGGAAGCAAGCAATCAGCATGCGCAGCTATGCATCCTAGTCCCAGTGAACACATCTACCAAACGCTCCCACACCCAAGGCTCTGGGAACATTGCAGAAGACAGAGTGGAAAGATTTTAGGAGGCAGAGGACCAGGGAGTTTGCTGTGAGATTGTGTCTCCTAGTAATATCAGAAGCTACACCCATAGAGTCTCACCAACATGACCAAGCCCAAAGGTGAGCTGAACAGGGACAACAATGGATATGTCAAATTGGATGGGGAAAAGCCCAGGAGGGCCTCAATCCTAAACCAGGAACTAAAGGAGACTGAGCAAGGCTGGGAGCAGGAGAGGTGGTCCTCCCCAGGAAAGAGCACACTAATGAGTTGTTCAGGGACTAGCAGGAAGCCTTGAAAACATACATACAATTGACCATTACATGGATCCCACAGGTTATATTTATGTGCGCAATAACAACTGATGAAAAAAGAGGCCATGAATTTGAAGGAGGATGGGGGAGGGGTATATGGGAGGGTTTAGAGGGAGGACAGGGAAATGAAGAAATGTAACTAAAATACAATCTCAAAAATAGAAAATGAAAGGAAAAAACCAGATGAGGTCTCATGGCACTGTATTTATAAAATCAAGTGACATCACTGGAACAATCCTCATAACCCGTTTCATTAGGAAATTTATATGTGGTAAATTAAAGAGGAGGTCTACAGAAGGGTTCCGAAGGGAAGACTATGTATGGATTCAGTATCTACCACTGAACTCCCATTAACACACGATAAACCTCAAAGCTGAAGGAATGCATTGCGGAATGAGTGGAGTGCACAGGTAAGGCTGGTATGAGTTATTAGCCTCTCATTGTGCTCAGAGTACTGAGGGAGGTGACATGTGCTGAGGGCCCACTGCCATACTGCATGACAGTAAGCAAAAGGCACCGAGGTTCCACTCTACCATAAGCTGACAGTCCCTCTTGCATCTTCAACAGAAAGTGCACATTCTATCAGGTGATGTTAAATCTTTATTTTGGCTCACAGTTTTGAGGTGTCCAGTTTGTGATTGGTTGGTCCTTTTGTTTACTAGTGTTCCATCATGGATGGATATATTCAGTAATGAATTCAATTGCACTATGATCTAGGAAACATAATGGTTAAAGGAATGACTCGAGTCTCATAATTCCCCTTAGGGCCATACTTCAGATGGCTAAGGGCCTCCACCATGGCTTTACCTCCCAAAGATGGCATCCTTGGGACATATCTGATACATGGGGTTCAGAGGACATTTTAGATCAAACTGTACCACCCACTAAATCACTTTAACATACAAACAGAAAGCAATCCTGTATTTAATAGCAATGATGGTGATAACCGTCACTACTTCTTTCAGTACTTGCCGTGTGTGCTTGGCCATGGTCTAAAACTTTCACTTACACTAGCTTGTTCAACCTCCACACACTGATGAAATAGGGATAGGTGAGTAGCTACAACGCCAAGAGGATAAATAATCACTATAGACGCATGGCTGGCGAGTCTAACAGCCAAGGCTTCTGCACATCTATACACTCTCATCCTGCTGGAGCTCCCTTTCTTGTTCCCCTTTACCTCCTTCCAACATCAGCTTGGATGTCACAGGCTTTGAGATGCCCATGTAGGACCTCCCTTTCCATTTTTCCCCCTGCGAGTTGAGAATGTCTCTTACAAACTACAGTTTGGACAAATGCAAGGCCCTATTCCTCTGGAGGAGCAAAAGTACACAAGAGAGAGACTTTCATCATGATTTTTAGAAAGAGTATTCTTGCCTGTAATGGGACTATAACATCCCAGCAAGTGATTGTCCAGGAGCAAGCATCCTGGGCCCAGAGACACTGGGAGCCTCCTATGCCCATTACTGGATGAGTGTTCTACAGAGAGAACACTCTGGTGACTCAGAACTTTAGGTCTGGTTTCAACTGGGAATTGCAGTTCTACTCATTGGTCTCATAAGGAGTGCCATGAGGATTTCCACTCTATTCCTGGGTGGCTGCCCAGGGCATTTTTCACCCCCATATTATTATAGTCTCTTAAATATTTCCTAATTAGATTCTTAATGCCTAATGCCAGTTTTATAATTATAATACATGTAAATTATGGTTATGAATCTCATCGCTTAATACCACAGTTAATAAAATATTTTAATAGTGTCTTTAACACACATCTTATATAGACTCCAGCATTTATTTGTACACATGTTAACCCAATGATTTAATAAGTGTTTACCAGGCTTGAGGTACTATGCCAGGTATTGGGAATAGAGAAAATAGAAAAGATAGATATTTCTCATCAAGGACTCCACAGTCTCACTGAAGACATACAATCATTGTAATTTAGTGGACAAAAGCATTTTTATTTTTGTACTACATATATTTACCAATTGTAAAAATTATTGCAATACATATTCATTCTTAATTTATCTGAAAAGAAATAACTATTTTTTGTTTATTTGGTTTTGTTTTTCAATACAGGGTTACTCTGTATAGCTCTAGCTGTCTTGGAACTCACTCTGTAGACCAGGCTGGCATCAAATTCAGAGATCTGTCTGCTTCTGCCTCCCAAGTACTGGGATTAAAGGCATGTACCACAACCGCCTGGCTTAACATTTGTTTCTTAAGGAAAAGCTCCTTCCAGTCTTTTATTTGAAACAATTTCAAGTTATTATTGTCTTTTAGTAACTAAGAGGGAAGAGAATCAGTTAAGAGAGTTGCTTTACATTTTAGCCCTAGCAGAGGCTACACACATCAGGGAAGCCTTTCTGATTTTCACAGTAAGGGCTTAGAAACTGATGATTAATTGTGCAAAGTCATTATCTGTCAGTCACTTAGAACATCTCATCCTTAGAGCCACTACTCTGTTAAAAGATTAGCAGCCGGATATGCATTTCAACTACCAGGACAGAGTATGCAATGTCAATATATATCCAAAGATATATATATATATAGAGAGAGAGAGAGAGAGAGAGAGAGATTGATTTCTATCAATCAAACATGCACCATGGAAACACCAGGCTTGTGTCCAGCACTGCCATCAAATACTAACATGGGAGTTAAGTCAGGCCTGTCAGATCTCAAAAATAGAATGCAGAAAGAATTTAGCAGATAGTGTCAATATGAGCAGAAGAAACATAAGCTCTTAGAAGTTCAAGGCAAGGAACCGACCTGGCAACCACATGAGCAGCATCAGGAAGCTAAATCCTTAAGAAACTGTACCAAGGCCAAAATAAATATTAACTTAATGTTTAATTGGAATCCACTGAAACTTTCCAAACTGGATGAAATGATAAAAAGTCTAAAGACTCATAACTTGTCTAGCCACTAAGCTAAACTGCAGCACAGGGGGAAAAAGTTAGCCCAAACCTCAGCAAAGAGAGAAGTGGAGTGGAATAATGAATGTTCTAATCCAGCCAAGGGCACATACTTTATTTCTGAGCATCAACTGCAGCCTTATTTGAAGGATGGGGAATGTAATGCACTACGGTACAGTAAAAAGTAAGAGCTGGTACTCAGAATTTACTCAAGCAGTGCATGCTTTATTTTTAAAAGGGTCATCAAGGAGAGACTTAAATATGAAGCATTTTACTCTACCTCAAGAGCCGCCTCACTCTCTGATGCTTACGGAAAGGCTGCTAGGAAGGACAAACCAACATCAAAGCAACAAAGTCATCAAAGGAAAAGAAAATGGCAAAATGACTCTTGGAACAGACAAGAGGGCAAGGGTGGCTGGCTTTTGAAGGAAAGGATCCAGCTGAGGTCATGGGGGCGGAGGGAGATTGTGGAGGCTGATGTTGCATGGTGGGAAAAGGCAGGGGATAAGCATGGCAGAAAAGGTGAAGGAGGGACATTTACCTTTTCAATAACTGGAGGGAAATCAGAAAAGTGGAGAGACAGGATCAGGTGATCGGATGGGACATGGGATGATGCCCCATGGTGTTCTCCACAGGTAGAGAGCTTGTGCTATCAGTACACAGCGGATGGCCCTATCATCCACTGATGTATCCTACATGGTGTCAGTTGTCTATGTAGACTGGGAATTAACCATATCAGTAGTATTTTCTACATCTACTTACATTTGATTCTTTATCTCCTGGTGTAAAGATCACAATTTTTGTTTCCTTTACTCCTTCATCATAGCACCTTTTGAAGAGTTAAAAGCAAAATATGCTGATATTTAAGATAGTAAACAAAGAGTATTATAAAAAATGGTCTCAATGCTTACAATTAAAAATAAGATTGGGAGTAGAGATGAGTGTAGGATGCTTGTCTAGCACTGGTGAAGTCCTAGCTTAGTTTCCCTGTCCTATCAGAAAAGTAAACAAGTAATAAGTATAAATCAAATAAAATGGTGTTATTAATTTTATTGTCTTGACTGTCTGACCCCTCTCAAATATATAAAAGGGAGGACTTGGGTGATATCTCAGCTCATTTCTTTCTCTTTTGTAAATCTCCTTAAAAATTCATTGCCAATAAGATTAAACAACAACAACAATAAAACAACAACAACAAAAATAAAAACAAACCAAAGCCTTACTTATAAATAACTCTTTTGGCCTTTATTTAAATTTTAACTTTTTTTTTTTGAGACAGGATCTTTCTGTGTAGCCCAAGCTTTCTGGGTCAAGCTTGTAATAATCCTTCTCCTTCTGCCTCTCCAAGGTTGGGCTCCCAGACGTGTCCTACAGCTAGCTCCATAACTCTACCATTAGTAATTTCAAAACAAGATTAGCTTTTAAAATTTTTTTATTTTTATTCGGATTATTTTCAGTCAAAGTTTTGAAAAAATGTAATAAGTATTTGAGAGATACTATTACCTTAAAAAAATTGTACTTTTTTCTGGTTTAGGAAAGTAGCATGATAGTGAATCTTGATGGTTAATTTGGAACGAGCTGAGAAACACCCCAGAGATCAGTAAAGCACACCCCTGAGTACATCAGAGAAGGAAATCTCTAGAGACAATTAGGTCACAAGAGTTCTGACTTAAGAAAAAATTAATCCTTTGAAAGATGGATGATCTGATGGAGAGCTTGTGAGGTGGTGGAAGGCAGAGGCAGGGCCTGGCTGGAAAAAGTAGATCACTGGACAGGTGTTGCAATGTGTGCTTTTACTGCCCCACCCCATATTCCTTCCCTTGCTTACTTTACCATGAAATGAGCATGTCTGCTCCCTGTCCAAATGAATGAGCCTTCGAAACTCTGAGCAAAAATAAACCTTCCCTCCTTTCAATTCTTCATACTTGGTATTTTCTCACAGTGACCAATTCAAGGATTAACAACTCCCCCAAGACCACCTCAGAAAGAGAGAATCATTTGGGTCAGTATACCGTCCCAAATGGAATAAGCAGTATATTGATTATATCATAAAATGTAGCATTCGGTAGGACTCTCTTCTTACAATCTTGTAAATTTAAATACAGAAATCAGCTTCTATATTTAGCCATACCTGGTCCTCAAGTCTGCACGGTGTGGGCATCCTTCAGAGTAAGGATTATCTCCTGCAAAGACCTCTGGAATAAACGTCAGTCCTTTCCCTACCATATCTCAGTTCTCATCATGGTCAGCAGATAACTCAGTTCCTTCCCGTTCTCTCTGCTCTACACAGTCGTTGGCTAGACCTACCCGTGACAAGAGCTTGTCTGGGCTCAGACAAGTCACGTTCCCCACTCTCCACAGGGTACCTCTCTCTTATAACACCTAACGTTTTCCTGTGTTTCGACCACACAGTATAATCCACATTTTTTTTATTGTCCCTTCTCTTTTGACACCAACGTACTCCAAAACAAGATAATGACTGCACTCTTTCCCCCATTAGGCTGATGTCACACAAAACTGAGTTTAGACTTAATTTCTCCAATTATTTGACAAGTGTACTGGTTAAGTCATTTAGCCTTCTCATACCTGTTCTATAAAATGGGATACTATTGAGTCAGAGATTTGTGGTGAAGATCTAATGGGCTGATTACATATTTAAAACATTTAACACAATGCAGTATTAGATAAATAAATGTTGATGTGGGCTACCCATGCAAATTGACTGGTTTTGTGTCACAAAATTCTTTATAATTAAATTTTAATGAATTACTCCTCATTATCTAATAAACTGAAAATTAGTATCAAGCACAGCTATCTTGCCAGTCTCACTTCCCAACTGGACCCTTACTTTCTAGTCTTTGGATAAAAATGTCTGCTGATGCATTTGTTGACTCAGCTGCCTGGAATGCAGCCTGGCCCTCTGTTTATGAGGAAAACCACTCCAACAAAGTTTCTGCTTCACAGTGAAGTCTTCCCTGACAGCGGTTTAGTGATGAAACTTGGTGTGGTCAGGGTTGGGGCTGAGGATAGATGTGTAATATGTTTTAATCTTGACTCCTTTCAAGCTGTCCTCATTCTGCAGAGTTCCTAGTCTGAATTTAAGCCCCGCCCCACTTCCTCCCTTTTTGTAGGTCTGCAGGTCTGCACAGGATTTTTTTTTTTTTTTTTTGGTACAAATTTCTGTTAGTATGTATCTCCTCGAAATCAGTTATCACAGTTCACTTCTTTCCAGGTGTTTCCAACGTGTCCCCATCTCCATTACTCTGGGTCTCTATCTGCCCCCCATCCGTGTCTTTCAGCCTTCTAGTTGGTAGCTCCCTATACCTCAGTGGAATCCTAGACCAGCATAAGACTTCCCTTCCTGTCTCGACTAAAAGGCTGACCATGGTCAGGCAGCAGCTGTTTGTTATTGTGTGTGCTCTTCAAACAGTGAGTGGAAAGGCTTCTTCCTTGCTCCTTGGGACTGCTTCACTGATCTTCCGCTCCAGGGAAAAGCCCAGTCACGCACCTCTAGCATCTTTTGCGCTTTTACTCTCTCTCCTACCCCACTGTAGACTTAACTGCTGTGATCACCGGTCTCCCTTTCCGCCCTGCTATAGTCCGATCTAGGATGATCTGACCCATTCCAAAGCCACAGTGTCACAGCACCTTTGCCTCTGTCTCTATGTTTTTCATATTTCCAGTAACCTCCACCTTCACTAGGTTTCCACTGTGGGCAACTGTATCGTTGATGACTTCTTAAACCTCACTAGGAGCTAGGCCAGTCATGAAACACTACATCCACGCATCCTACTTCCCAGTGGCAGTCTCTTGCTATCATTTGTCCCAGTTACTTCCTTGCTACTCATTCTTTGATCCTCGCTGGGTTTCCAGATGCTCGTTGCCTTTCCTCCTCCTGTCTGGTTTTCTTTCCTATGCTCATGAGCTTATAAACACCAAATGCCTTCTTGCTTCTATCTCCGAGTCCCATGTTCTACTTTACTTCCAACATACTCTCGTAAAGCTCCAACCCAGAATCCTCTCCCTCCTTTGTCTATGTCCAAACTTCTACCACTGACCTCCGTTGGTAAAAATCTGCTTCAAAGATAGACACATGGAAATACTGTCCTCTGGCCACAAATGGTCCAGCGCGGAGCCCAGAGCCGTTTCTGTTTTGTTTACACATTTTGTTTCTTATTCACGAATCTATGTGAGCTGAAATCTGTTCCCTCCAGCGTTTCTACTTCCATTCACCAGAGAACTGAGTCTCCTACTTTGTTAAGAGAATAGTCAATCATTATCAGTGTTTGCTTTCCTTCTGTCATCAAGCCTGCTGGATTGTGTTTGTCCCGCCCCAGTACTTCCTGTCCCTCTATTATTACAGAACAGATGTCATTGTTCAAATTTAAACTTCATTGCTCTGCCTGTGCCAGGAATACTATTTTTGCTGACATGTTAACTACCCTTTCCTCCAGCATATACTTATAGATTTCATTTTCTTCCTTTATCAGTTCTTCTATAAGAGCAACATTGAGAAGCCTCTTACAACCTTTAAACAGTTACAAAAGCAACAACAATAACAAAAGAGAACTATTGTGGTGCATGTCTTATATTCTAGGCCTAGGGAGGCTCAGGCTGGAGACTCAGGAGTTCAAGGCTTGTCTTTTATGGGATGATTTTGAGGGCATCTTAGTCTACAAGAGACTCCATCTTAAGATTAAATAATCAAAAGAAATAAAGATCCTCAGTGTTCCAGCTGCTTCTCACCTTGTACTCATTCCTCGATCTGTTATAATTTGTGCTCTTTTCTCACGCTCTGAAGAAATTGTGTTTTCCTTGAGCACTGGTGGCTTCTGGGTTGGCAAATACAGCAGGCATCTCACAGTTCTGAATATTTGTCAATATTATTTGCTCCTAGGTTTTCTTTAAATGTTGTTAGAGAAGACTTCAAACATGGCAAATGTATATTGATAAATGGACTAATGTCAATCACTCAGCTTTAGTAATTACCAAAACCCATGCAATCTTATTTATCTGTATTCACAAGCTCTCCCTTTCCCAAATGGTTTATTTTGAGAAAATCACTGGCAGCGGTATAGAAAATATATTTATATTTTCTATAAATATTCTGGTATGCATCCCTAAAAGGTAATGCCATTTAAAATTATTATAATATCATATTTAAAGATTCATGAATGGCATTAAATAGTAGTCATATGCCTTTGACAGCTTTCTAAACCTTTTAAACAACCTGACAGTGTTAAGTAAGATTCATGCCAGATCCTTATTTTGAGATATCTGAGAAATCTCAAGCTTGTTTTCTATTTTTTTAATATGTAGTTTCTATTTATTTTTTTGTTTTTGTTTTTGTTTTAGCTTTGTTGTAGAAATGTGATGTTATTTAACATGTGGTATCTTTTATATCTAATCTCAGAGAGCTGAAGATTGATATGATTCAGGACTGATTTTTTTTGTGCAAGTCCTCTATAAAAGGGATGTATCTACTATCCTAATTACAAGTATTCTTTCTAATTTTTATAATAATATTAGCCATAATCATTACTGGAACCACTAGGAGATATAAAATGATACAACTCAAATGTTTCATATTTCTGTGTCAACTGGCACACACACACACACACACACACACACACACACACACACACACACACACATACCATTTAGTAAGCCTGTAGCACAAATCTTTTGGCAAATATAGAATAAATGTATTATTCTTTCTCTTAATCACCAATTTTCAAAACAATGAGCTTACTTGTCTATTATTTTCCAAAGGATATCCATAAATATTTTTATGTTGGCTTACTTTCTTCAATGCTCTAAACAGTCTTAAAACTTATTACCTTATTGGTATCTTAGCCAGAAGAACTTACTCAGGATGACTTCCAAGTCCTTTGACAAAAAACTTCATAGTAGTGGGCATACAATTATGTGTGTATCCTGCTTCAGACTGAGAATGAGATAATCCTACTTGATCCCTAGTTTACTACAGGGCCTTGCACTTAGGGAGCACAGATGGAGATCAGGAAGGTCTTTGCCAGAGAGTGGTCATTGTTTCTAGAGCTTTCTTGGATGTAGAATAATGGATTTCTCTAATTAAAAGATAACACATACCCCAAATTCTTACAGATACTTATAAATCAGGAGTGCTAGAGAACTGTTTCTTCACTCCATGCCTCTGTAGTTCCTTTCCACCCACTAATCATATGACAGGTCTCAATGACAGTAACATAGCTGTTTATTTTGTGTGGACATCGATACCTAACAGTCAGAACGGTGGTAACCAATGCCTACCAGTCATATTAGTGCTAGAATTGGTTTTAGGCAGTTTGGTTTTTTGGTATTTTTCCCCCTTGAAATATATAGCTTTAGGAATGTATCCCCAACTGTGGAAATGTTAAAGCCACTTCAAACCATTTCTTGGTATAGGGATTTTTGTCATCACTTTGAAGTACACCAAAGTGATTCAGATCATGT
The DNA here is from genome assembly GCA_028551405.1 of Uromys caudimaculatus. Classification (NCBI taxonomy): domain Eukaryota; kingdom Metazoa; phylum Chordata; class Mammalia; order Rodentia; family Muridae; genus Uromys; species Uromys caudimaculatus. The sequence goes on from CM052700.1 coordinate 125,486,201, forward strand.
TCTTTTATATTTTCTTACAAATTAAATTTTCTTATGAATCAATATTTAAGTTGCCTTATTTTTTTAAATTAAGAAAATACTTTAATGACTCCCATATCAAATGTACCAAGAAGAGTATATTCAAAGAAGTGTGATCATTATTTTTGTTAAGAACATAATGTGTGTTGGTCACTGTTCAAAGGTTCAAACCAATGTAAAGAAATAGAAGAAGTGACAAATTACCATTCAAATTTCTTTCCACCTAGCTCTTCTAATTTAGATATATTTTCTAGAGTTCAATTTATAATAGTATGGAGAAGTCAGTTTTTGTTTTTCTATTTTTCCTCTCACAGTGCTCTGTTAATGAAGACTTCTGGGTTTTTTCAGTCTTTTGTTCTTTGGTTAATCTTTCAATGACTGCTCCTCAGCAGACATCCCTTGTGTTTTGGCTCATGTATCTTTGACATGGATTCCCTCACATTTCGAGAATGGCTTGTTAGGGTCTGCAGTATTTTCAGATCTTCCCAAACGATTCCCCATGATTTTGTACCATTTTGCATTCCCAACAAGTACAAGAATGGATGGGTGTTTTCACATGTGAAATTGCTAAGATTCTGTTCACCTGATATTTGGAAATAGATTTTGAATGTGAATTTCAATTGAGTTTCCCCTTTAAATGAGGCCGTGCATATTTTCAGACAATTGTGGGCCACCTCCGTCATCCTAACATCATGATCTCCCTAAAGCCCCATGAACACACCCACAAAACTGCTTCTCTCCAGTTCCTTGACTTGTTTTCAGCTCCTTTCTCTGTTGCTGCATCTCTTGACTGCCTTCGAGACACTTCTCCTCTGAGTCTCCGTGCTTCCTTCCAGATCCCGTGATTACAACTGTCCCTGCTCTTCTGACTGACCCTAGATATGCCACCGCAGCTCAAGGCCTCCCCCTTTTTCTCTGCTTCACAGCAAATGGACTGCTCAAAGCTCTCCACTGAACTTCCTGGGCACTGTAAGCTCAGCTTGTACAAGGCTTTCCCCTGATGTGTCCTTCCTTGGGTGTGCTTGCTTCATTACATGCAGTGAAGGTCACCACACGTCACTAGTTTCTTTGTATGAGGACATGTCTGTGTGGATGTGTGCATGTCTGTGTGCAAGTGTGCTTACTCTTGTGTGTGCTTCTGTGAAGGCCGGAGGTTGGTGCTGGGTGCTTTCCATCTTGTCATTTTTTTACCTTACTATTTTAGCAGAGGGTCCCCTGTTGGACCCAGAGCTCATTTTGGCAAGATTGACATCTCTCCAGATTCTCTAGGTGTTGCTGACTCTGTCTCACAGTTCTTTCAGTCAAATCACTAATCACCCACTTCTGTGGCTTTTATCTCTTTTGTAGTTCTCTCTGCAGCCATTGTTCCTTATGTCCCAAACTTTCCACCTAGACCCTAGGCCATTGTACCTTTTTTGTCTTTTTGCTGTCATAGTACAAATGACATTTAAAGTACAAGTAACTTATATCTCAATATACCAGTTGAGAAACCCCGAAAGGCTCAAGAAACCAAAATAGATGAAAGATACACAATCAAATAACAAGACAAACCATACAAACATTTTCCCCCATAGCTATGAATGTGTATAAGTAAATTCGACAGATCCTAGAGAGATAAACAGCAAGATTCGCATGGGTTTACATAGTAGAATTAGTAAAGAAGGATGTTGGATTCATCATTATTTGAATATTTATTTATATATATATATGTATATGCACACACACATATAAAATGCAATTGACCTGCTTTCAAGTATAACTTAAATATTTATAATAAGTATGGTCTGTGAAAAGGTCTAGGTAAGTGGAGCTCCCTACTAGGTTGTCTGGATCTCAATGCCAGGTAACAGCTGTACTCTGCATAATCCCAGAATGGAAATATCCTCTCCCCTGGTGTATTATGGGACAGTTTCTATCAAGGCATCCTTACCTTTGTGGTCCACAGTTTGACAGTCCAGTCAAAAGATGACGTGACAAACAGATGAGAAAAGTCGATGGGACCTACTGCCATGTGGCAGTTAATGCCTGTCACTGGCCCTTGGTGACCTTCAAAGACCTCACCGATGCCTGCTTTGCTGCAGAGAACAAACATGTAGCATTTCAGTGACCTTTGCCAAGCAATAACTGATTACAAACAACAGCTCTCGTCTCTGCTGACGCTAAAACAACCATACATGATCAGGAATGAAACCATTTTCACAGAGATTTTGAGTAGAAGACATTGATGCTTAAGAAATCTTGAGAATTAAATAATACAATTTGTACCATTTATCTACTTCCTGTGGTCTTACAGATTTTGTTATTGTTGGGAAGCCTTTATAGTGAAACAAATGCACTTGAATCTTAGAAGCTTTCTTAGTGATGATGTAACAAGTCCTGAGATACTCAGCCCCCATTTGAGTGCTCTCTAAGGAGGTCATTGGCTTTACAAGTCAATACTCCTTTGAAAGAATAGTTGTTTATTCCTTCTAGGAAACTTCTTAAGTTAAGTTGACATGTCTAAAACATGTGACATCTTATGCAAATATTTGTTACCTCAAAATAATTCACATGGTATCAATATAATTTGAAAAAATGATATGTTCATTTCACTGGAAACTGAAAAGAGATTAGAGATTCATTCTGTGAATTCCATAAGGAAAGATATTTTACATTTTTTTGCTGCCAAGTGTCTAGTATACAATAAATACTCTATAAACATTTGTTGAACTACATAACAAAAAAGAAAGACAAACTTATGCTTCTTAAAAAAAGCACACTTGAGAAGAGGGGTGCACATTTTAAAAGTCATTCTTAGACATGGATTATTTAACCAAGCTAGGATCATTGCCAGCCTTTTAAAAATTATATAATAGTCTGCATGCAGCCATATACAATTAGAAAACTCTTAGAACATATACCAACAATATTATATTTTTAAAAATCCATATGCATGAGGTTATAAGTATGGCAAACATGTAGGGATTGTGTAATCTCAATATTACATCACTAATAGCAAGATTGGCTTTGGTTATTAAAACATTTGGGCCCAGGGGCACCAATAAATGTCAGTGTGCTGAGTAACATTTGAGGAAAACACCGCTGAGTATGTTCCATGTGACAAGCACTCAGTGGTTATGCCCAGGAAAATGGCTAACAGTGCTTCCAACCCATGATCAGCACAATGTGCTCTGATGAACATGAGTAGCTGATATTTGAAGTGGCCCCTGGTGAGATCTACTTGGTTTTTTTTTTTTTTTTTTTTTTTTTTTTTTTTTTTTTTTTTTTTTTAAGCAACATCCTGAAAGGATTTACAGGGTGCAAAGTGAAGACTTTGTTTAATTTGTGGAAGTGGATTTGCACTTACTTTGGGTAAGAAGGATACATCCCCCAGCTCTCTCCTGCAACCCATAATCACCCATTTAATACTATGACAGAGCCAGTACTTGCTGCTGAATGAGCTCACCAAGATTTGAACTCTATATTTCAGATGGATGGACCAATGTCAAAGGCAAAGCCAGACTTTCAGTAAAAGAAATTTGTGGTGTGAGTCACAGATACATTCTTTTGTACAACAATGCATAGTCTTGTCCTGCTTGCAATAGCCACAAAATAAAAATACCCATCATTTAGAAAGTGATTCACTTAAAAAAATATGGAAAAAAAATCAGAATTTACACTCCAGCTTTTAAATACCCAGAGTGTACATACTCAGGTTGCAACTGGATCTGGTCAACCTAAAGTCTGTCTTATTGATGCACATGGAGATGGAACTGTGGCTACATGTTTCACTCACTGGGCTCTGTGGGTCACGTCATGGCATTTTCTTAGTGTTGCATGTATTTATGCACTTGTTGGAAACACTGCCATCAGCTTCCCGATGACAAGAACCAGGTTTAAATGGTACCTGTGTACTTAGAATAACCAGCAATGCTCTCTGTGGAGAAGAGGAGTGCAGCAAATGTTTGAACAACTGAATCGCTTGATCAGACCTTTTTATGTTTGGTGTGTGAGCTTAGTCAAGTCTTATTATTGCAGAGATGTTGGACCTGGATGGCCTGTCTTCCCAGGTCATCTTTAAATCATCTAAGCAGGGCAAACACAGCTGGTTTGGAAACAAATCCAGTGGAAACATCACAGCTTGTGTGCTTAGAGGATAAACATTCGTGTAGCTGAGTTTAAACCTAAATAGACTGAGATGAGTGCAAGAGATGAAAAATCAATTGACCAAGAACTATGAAAGTGAAAGAGGAATTAGCATCCCTGTGGAGACAGGGACCCTTTCAAAAGGTGTGAGGCCACCTGTTAAGTCCGAGTGGCTGGAATCCACTTCGGTGTTATGGCTGTTTTCAGAGAAGCCTGCCAGTCTCTCTGGGAACGGCAGAGAGCTGTGTATACTTCATACAGTCCAACCCTTCTGACTTGGCTGGAGGGTCTTAAGGTACTTCCTTTATTATTTAGATATTGTCATTTCTTTACTTATTTATATTTTCACTCTTTGCCTAGTGCCAAGTACCAGGGCAGGAAACAAGAGATGAAATGGAAATAGTTTGGCAATAGCAATGTGATAGATGAAGATGGTAGATTGGAAGACAATGGGAGGAATGCTATTGTAGATGTGTGTAGAAGAATATGTAGACTAACCCCGCTGACTGACAATGGTCCTCTCCTGCTCATCCTACTTCAGTTGTTCTGGTGGCTCGTCTCATCTTAAGCAACCATTTAGTTTTGTATCAGTCCTTAATCTCAACAAAGACATTGACTCCAGAGTACCTTGCACTTTACTGTATTCTTATGACTGTATCTGATACAGAGCGAGTTCTTAGCAAACACTCCTTAAACGAATGAACTGACAGAACAAGGTGAAATCCCATAAGCTGTAATGGGAAGAGAGTCAGAAAGACTTCAGTGGGAAACCATGCCTGGGTTGGATGTTTAATGTGGAGGGCTTAGGCAAAGAAGTCAGAAATGCTAGTCCAAGCAGAGAAGAAAGCAACAGAGTCATGAAGGTACGCAGGAATAGGTGATACTGGGCGGTTATTAATCTCGGCAGGACACATGGTTGGGGCTTGATGGCATGTGCAAAAAGTGAGTCTGGCAAGGGATAGGGAGTGTGATAGGCTCTGTGAAGAAGTCAAACATTGTTCTTCAAGGCGATGTGAAGTGCCCAAAGGTTTGTAAGTCACCGGGGACCCAGACAGATGTGCGCTTTAAGCTAATAAGGACTTGAGGTTGTGCATTGCATTTTTTCCCAGAAATAACTATCTTACAAAGCAAGGTGGTTATGATCTAGATGGCAAGATTTGGGAAAACGAGGACCATATCATCAGAAAGGAAACAGAAAAATCACCTTCCATGACGACAAGCTGTGTAGACGGTACCTTCCTCGCTGCCAACCACAAAGTTGTTGACGTCTCCTGTCGGGAAAGCCATTCCTGTAACAGCCACAGGCTTGGACTTATTGTACACGAGCTCCATGCTCTCCTACCAAAACATGGTGTGGTTACATTTCCATCTGTCAACTCCTTGCAATGCCAAAGATAGCATGGAAAAATCATTTGGCTAAATGGTCTGGTTGCTTTTCACACAGTGCTACAAAAGCCCCCTACTGTGCTAGAAGCCAGACTCTACTGCCCCTGACACCAAGGCCACTCTGTATCTCTGGTTTCAGGCCGGCTGGATTTCATCAGCCTGTGCCACGGCTTCCCCAGGCAGGCAGAGATGACAGGTGAGAATTTTGAAACTAATGGTGCAGAAACTAAAGATAATACTGTAATGATTACATTTGTCAGCTCCAGGCTTTAATAAAACACACAATACCCTTGTATTTACAAACATTTTCAAAATCAATTGTTCGTGAGAAGACACGTGCTTTAATATCAGATGTACTAAACACATTTGTCATGGAGGGACGGTGGGTCCTGCAGGCACTGAGACCAGGAAATTGTCACTCAGATCATAAAAAAACTGACTTCAATGGGAAGAGGATCCCATAAGGGATGGCTGTTGGGTGAACAAGCTCTGAGTCCTTTACCCAGCACACGAGTCTTTATTTGGATAAAATGTTTTGTTAAATGGAGAGTCAAAAGACGCACATGCTGCTGGGGGTTAAGACTACTGGCTGTGCTTCCAGAGGACCAGGGTTCCATTCCCTGCTCCCAAGTCAGGCATCTCACAACTGCCTGTAACTCCAACCCGAGAAGATCTGACACCTCTGACTTCCGTGGACACCTCTGCACACATGACACACGGTCATGCAGACACACATGACTTAAACTAAGTGTCTAAAAAAAGGTATGCTGCTCCATTAAGTTTAATAAAGGGTAAGTATCAACCATACCCCTGATTATTCCTGACTACTGATAGCACACAGCCTATGTTGTGTGTCTGAAGCTTGGCACAAACTGTTCCTGGAGTTGCGTAGGAACTCAGATTTTCCTGTGCAAGTTGACCAAGCTGTTTTGGCCACAGAGTCCACAAATAGGAAATGCTTGCTGACAGGGTACAGTCACACAGCCCCGGAGGCCCTCTGATCCTTCATGGTAACCTTACATTGAGAGCATGCTGATTAAAGGGAAGGATGTCTTGACCGTCACACAGAAAACAGGAACATTTGATGCTCTGCCCCGTCTCTGAAGTTAGCAGCAAGGAAGGAATTGTGTGCCAGTAACTCACTGCGTGAAGGTGGGTCTGGAAGGGGGAAGAGGTAGGGACAGGCAATTGTGCGATGCCCCACTTATCTCTGCTGTCCATGGAGACCAGGCCATGAAAAACCCTGTCTCCACACAGAGCCAGGCGTCTGTGGGCATGCTAACACTAATAAAAACGGGCTTGGAGCTCCCACACCACTGGCTTAACCCAAACAAACACATGTTTAATCAGCAAAATGGGCAATTAAAACTTCCCAAATAGAGGGTTTGCTCTGATATCTGTTTATAATCTCCATGCTTTTAAGAGAAAACAACACATTGTTGAGAATTTTAAAGCAAAACCATAAACTATCTGCACACAACTGCAGGCGTGTATAAAGACAGGCAAAACCAGGAACCTGAATTGTGAGCCGCGTATTAGCACTCTCTCCCTGCCCCTAAAGTTCCGTGAAGAACTTAGCTTTAGTATTTCTTCATCTGTAGAGACTTAAAGGAGGTTCTTTACAGCTTCCACATGTCCTTATAGGTCTTGAAACTAATGCTCTCCAGAAATCCAGTGGGAGACATTTTAGAGCCGTCATTCCAGGGGAGGGGACAGCAATGGTTAAGACTGAGAATGATCTTCTGGAAATTTTCTAGGATTTTCCTCACATATCTGCCAAACACTAGCCCATGGTCTTAAGTTGGGGGAGAATACTACACGTTTTCACATAAAGACATGTGGACAGTATGAGCCTGTCTGCATCCATGCTTGCACACATGTGCCTGTCACATGTGCATGCTCTGAAGGTGACACTCAGACGCCTGCCTCCAGCATCTCTCCTTGATTTGGCTTCCATTGCTGAGAGCAGTAGTGGTCTGGAGACACTGGAACTGGTTCACTTTCAACTTCTCACTTATTGAGCAAGGAATGGCAGGGACCATGCTTGCAAACATTCCAGAGAGGAAAACAGGGAGGTTGTCTAGGGTACTGGAAACAAGCAACAGATTGGGTTTCTGTTTTGCTGGGATACTTTTCCTTAAAGACAAGTCCCCAGGAAGGGCTGCTCTGCTGAGTTCCAACCTCATTTGCTCTGCTTCCCAATACTGTAGGGTGAGTATAATTCTCACTCCAGGCAACTTCTGTAATCCCTGTGCTTTAAAATGGATTACTGCATTTCATTTGAAACTGACCTAAGGATTAACATATTGCAATAATGACTTAATTTGTGGTAGAGGAAATAGGTTTTGGCTTCAAGGACTGACTGCTGAAACCAGGCCTTTGGGCCTTTAGGAGATGTGTTCTTGGGCAGGCAGGTCTTTGAGCCAGAACACTTCAATGTGTAGGTTAAAACAGACACACCTGTGGGGTTGAGAGCATGTCCAGGCTCCAGGAACACATTTTGCCATCGGTAGAGACAGTGATCAGGTTGTGAGCATTCTGGGTCCCAACAACATTGACACAGTACACAGGATGCTGTAAAAACATCAACAAAGAGGATCAGGTGCTGCTGCAAGGGGAAAGGATTGCATCTGAGTATCAAGCACTTTATTCCAAGACAAGGCCTACCAAATGACATCATCTGGCTAGCACGGGAGCTTCTAGTCATTTGCCATTTGCGAGCCTAGCTTCTGGAAAAGTCCTGTAGCAACTACTAGTAGTGCAAAGCTTCACTTTGCTAAGTTATACAACACAACAGAACTGAAGGGAATGAGAACAGATGAGTATTAGCAGGGCAAACGTAAGTAGAGGGAGGAGTCTGGATTACATGAGTAAGCTACACAGCGTAGCTTCTAAACTCAATGTGACTATGAGAAGAGACAGTCTTCAAAGGCACAGGACAGTCTTCAAAAGATGATGTGTTACTAAATCTGGAGTTTAATGTGTTTAGCCAGTGCCAAACATTTGATAATACTATCTTTAAAAAGCAGTTAATACACACGAGTTGAATTTGAGGAGGGGTATATTGATGGTGGACTTACTGTCATAATATCTTTAGTGAGATGGAATGGAGGTTCTCTGTTCTCTTTCTTTCTTTCTTTTTTCTTTCTTCCTTTCATCCTTCCTTCTTTCTTTTTCTTTTTCTTTTTCTTTTTCTTTTTCTTTTTCTTTTTCTTTTTCTTTTTCCTTTGGGTTTCTAAGACAGATTTCTCCATGTAGCCCTGGCTGTCCTAGAACTCTCTCTGTAGACCAGGCTGGTCTGAACTCACAGATCCGAGTGCTTCTCCCTCCTGAGTGCTAATATTAAAGGCCTGGGCCACCACTGTCCTGCTAGGGGTTTCTTTCATGTTATTTCAAAATCTAAGATGAGAGATTTATTTTTCAGAATACCAGTTAACGATGTCTGGAGGCTTAAATTTGGCCTCAGCCTCAACAAAGGTCATTTACATATCCTGGGAACTAAGTGAGATACACTAGCCATCTGTCAGAACTCTAGAAGCTGATCCTGTTCTGTAGAATTCTACACAGTAGGATAAAACCATCTGCAGCTGTTCACTAAACACAAAATGGAAGGTTAGCATAAGCAGAATCTCACAGCAATTGGGGTTAGATTTCAGGCATCTTAGCCACGAGTGGCCAAACCACAGCTTACTTGATGCTCCTCTGTACAAACAGCTGACAGTTTAAGCCATACTCTCGATGAGTTAGTGTCCATAATACCTAGCCACAACTACAATGAAACAACCTTCAATAGTCGGAAACTGGTATTACAGAAAGATGGTTCTGAGACTATTATTATCATATAAACTCCTGGTCAGAGAGAGCAGCAATAATCATTGAGTGTAGCTGCTTGGCTGCCTCCTCCTAGAACTTGTTCAGACTCGTCTGCAACACCTTTCTTAAAGGGCAGTCTGTGTTAGTAGGAACTGCTGAGAGATTTCCACTCCAGTGGCAGGGGGGCTACTCTGGGGCATTTGAGTCTGAACAACGCAACTACGTGAACCTCCTCTCTTAACGCCTCTTTCTTTCAGCTAGCCACCACGAATTCCATCCATTCTTTCTTAGCTACTTAGTTCTCAACATTTTCTTTATTTCAAACAAATTTCTGTCTTTTATTAAAGTTCCCTAATGGAATATGTTCTGAGAATGATAAGGGACCATCTACTGACAATTGACTGTACAGTGTAGGACTTTGTGGGGCAGGGATTTCATTTTTAATTCATTGAAACATAAGCCATAATAATGTATCACAAGAGTACACATGTTTTTAAACTGTTCAATCCTCTTCTACCCATGTTGATGGACAGGTAATAAGTCCCTATGTCTTTCTCATGCCATGTTTCTATTGATACCTTTCCATACATAGCCATTATGGGATCCACACAATGGTAAGTACAACAGATATTTGACACTAATGTTATTTTAATCAAGTTTCTAAATAACAGAAGGACTCGTTGGGGTGAGACTGTAGCCAACAGTCTTTCTCAGGTCTTTGGTATTTTGGATCTCAAAGCACTGTGTCATCAAACTTAAGTCATGAGCTACAGAGCAGGCCAAGGTCAGTGTGGTGATTAAATGGAAAAATGAATGTAATAATCTCACATAAAAACATTAGATTTAGTAAAGCTGGTGAGTACATGTGAATGAATATTCAGAAAGCTGCTGTTTTGACTTCTTTGGACTGATCTCAGAAGGCACTACACTGACATAAGTTTCTTTTGTCCCTTTGAGTGAAAAGCATGCTTCATCACTCTGAATTGAAGGGTACCTGGAGTCTTTTTTTTTTTTTTTTAAAGGAAGACTCAAATGGAACTCAATTAACCACGAAGACTCAAACTATAATCAGTTTAGAAGCCTAAAGATGCAGGAGGGAGAGAAGATAGGTTGAGAAGAGTCATTGAGCCAAAGGACCACAAATACACATCTCTATTCAACAGAAAGAAAATGTCACTGACTGGAAAGAAATGAGCAAAAAAGCAACAGTATAGCTCATTTTTCCCCATAGAAATGCCAGATTGCTTTGATTTAGTTTAGGAAGAAATGTAATATGTGGCAGAAGGATTTTGTTTTAATTATGATTTCCTGTTGTCCCAAATACATATGTGTAGTGGGTGTGAAAGGAATTAGCAAGTTATCTGTGGAGAGGTTTTTGTTTGTGTGTTTGATCCTGGTACCAATCAGCCAGGCCATGATGGAAGTTGAAAGACAAACACAAAACAAACGGTACACATTGAATTACGGATGGGTTAGACAAAACACAGCAAGTGAGAGAAGAAATTTGTTTGTGTTTTATTTCCTAACAGAAATAATGCCTCTCAGATTGATAATACCAGCTTTTACTCGTGATGGTCACACTGTTCATTACTTGGAGAAGAAATAATAAGACTTTGGGAGAAATCCTGAATTTGGAATCCCCCCCCAAAAGCCTTTTCCTAAATCTTGTAACAATTGGATTCATAATTTTTGAAAAAATTGGAAGCTTGTTCACAGATGCACCAGACATCCACAGAGAGCCAAGGAATAGGTTTTATGCTACGTGAGGAGACACCTGCACTGGGCTGCTCTTCTCCTGGGTCACAATTTTCTGTTATTAGTTTGGGGAAATAGGGTAGGTAAGATCAATTTTCCAAGATTCCCAAGAACCATTTTTACCTGCATGAGTCTTTGGCCTCAGTCAATCAAAATTAGAACTGACTTGGCATTTGTCCTTTCCCATTTTCAAGCTTAACAAGAGCAGAATTCCCCTCCTCCCTGTTTCAGCTAAGCAGCCAGCCACCCATCTTCTAAGCTGGAATGGTTTTGTGGCCAGCAGCTGAAACAATGCAGCAACCGCATTAAGGAAACTGGAAACAATGCTGGGCCTGTATCCTTGGACATAATTTAGGCATTTCAGAAAAGGAACATCAGCTACCCTGAATGTCAAGGTAGTGGCGATTGATGGAGACATGCCTGTCTCCTCGTTCCTCCTAACAATTGCTCTTCACACCTGTCATTCTCTTAAAGGAAATGACAGAGCAGTTGTCTTGTGAACACTGTGCCGAGTCTCTTCTACTAAATTATGGGTAATGGGTTTGAGATGTTGACTTTTAACCTTGGGGATTATACTGTCACTGTCGACTTCATGTTGAGAACACTACACATTCCCGAATTTAAAGTCATAGTACTCTTTCAAACTGCAAATGGAAGAGGCATGTTGGCACATGTCCCATGCACTATCACTAGGCACGGTACTTACTCTCTGCGGTCTACTTGGAAATATATGTTTGCATCTCAAAATACCAATGTGAAGAGATCCTTTAGGAAGATAGTTACAGGAAATCTGCTTCATGGATGACCCCTGGAACATCACAGAAGAGCTTTCTCTGTGTTCAAACTTAAACTTACAGAAAGTTAGGATTATTAATGTTTCTCCAAAGTCAGTGCCTTTTCTATTTGTTTGTTTGCAAATTGAGATGGGGCTTCTCTGTATAGCCCTGGCTGTTGTGAAACTCACTGTGTAGACCAGGCTGACCCTGAATTTAGGTCTGCCTGCCTCTGCCTCCAGAGTGCTGGGATTAAAGGCATGCATCACCACTGACCAGCAAGTGCTTTTTCTTCTGTAGTCCCGGCTGACCTGGAGTTCAATATGTAGACTAGGCTGGTGTCCAGATCTCATAGAGATCAATCTGTTTGTGGCTCCTATATATAAGCTAATGTTTTTTTTAGCTCACTTCCTTTTTTGGAAACAGATTTTGCTGTGTAGAAATGACTGCCCTCAAACTTGCAATCCTCCTGCCTTAGCCTCTACAGTGCTGGGTTAGAGGCATGTAGCATCATGCTTTCTCTACTATTCACTAAGTCAAATTGTAGTCAGTTAGGAAGGACTCAGTCCCTATAGATTAGTTACTTTTACCTCAGTCACACTACTGTCCTATGAGATGCTTCTCCTCTCAGGGCTTGGGTGGCTTACAGCGGTATGGTGGAAGCTTAACTTACTGTATGTGCAGCAGCTGACAAGGGGGTCCTCTGGACAGGTGTTCTTCGATGACTGCGATTGTCCCAGAGGACAATCTGGCCCGAATAGGTGCCACCAACCACCAAATTAGGATGAAAACGGGCAAAGCAAACTGACATCACAGAAGACTGTGTTGGAGAAGGAAAAAAAAAAAGAAGACATAGTTAATGGTCATTGAAGT
>CM052700.1:125499043-125582324 GCA_028551405.1 Uromys caudimaculatus
TGTTACTGTGGAACTTAGGTTTTAACTGGATGAATATTTCATCAGATGAAAAGCATGTGAAGGAAATAAGTATCACAACTGTTATCACGTATATTGTTACAGAGGGACGGAAACCCTGTGCGAGAGTGGTGGGCACCGGGGTGGCTGTGTAGAACTGCCCAGCGAAGACCTTTCTGAGAGAATATGGTCTGAAGAGGTTTCTGAATATTAAAAATGCACCGTGGCTCAGAGACCTCAGTGGGAGTTCTGGAATTTCTACTCAAGGTCTAGAAGAAAATAGAGATGTGTTGGTGCCAGGTAGCCTTCAGGAACAGTATTTAGCTTGATGCAACTAAAACATAAGTTAATGAAACAGAAGAGATGTGGAGTGTAACTGCATTAATGATGGGAAAGCACCTGGCATTTGCTTCTGTGTAGCCAGGTTTCGCATTATTCAAATCAATGAAATTTTCTTTCAGTTCAATCTGAATAAAAGGCTATTGTTAAATTTACCTATGAGCTAGTGAGTATATGTATGTATGATTTTACAATAACATAAGTATGTAAGAATAAATATTCCCTTGCAATAAGAAAAAAAAAAAAAAAAAAAAAAAAAAAAAAAAGAAGAAGACATAGTTAATGGTCATTGAAGTATCTGTTTTCTTCCTGGACAGAAAATCCCTCATTAGATAAGTTCAGTTCCTCCAGAGGACACAAAGTAATGTTAATTTGAATTGGGAACTACATAGTGGGACACTATATACACCAACACAGGAAATTTTATAGGTCAGCCAATGACTTTCCTCCTTGAAATCTGAAATTTAAACTCTTGACTATGTTGCCGAATAGGCATAAAACCTATCTTAAATACATCATTGTTCTGTGGTCTGTGAATCTTGCACTATGGCTATTTCTCATCTCTTGAATAAAATAATGACAGAAACAATATTAATTCCCCACTCAGGCCCCGACCAAAACAGTTCTTTACTCTGAATGCAGCAGAGAGGCGAAATAATTCTAGCTTCAAGAATTTTAACGTGAATTTTATTTATTTTATTTTATTGGCATAATGGAGACTTCTAGGAAGTGTCCTGACCTCAGATGGACCCAACCTGCTCCTCCCAAAGCTCCCTCACCCCCCATGGACATTCTCCATGACCTTTTCCTGCCCACTTCAGACAAATGTTAATGTTACCCTTTGCCTACTTTAACAAGCAGTCAGAAATGGACTTGAATCCAACTTGACCATGCTCTGTCATAATGTCACAGTGTGGCTTCTGAAATTCCACAAAAGATTTCTTGGTACTGCAGTTCATGTGAAACAAGTTAGTTGAGGCTCTTAAAGGCAGACAAGCCCCACGTCTGCTACATTCCTCTGGATTCCTAAAGCACTTTCCATACTGCATTTATAAGTTGAAGTAGTGTTTTCAATAAACACATCTCATTCCTTCAATTAAACTCAATGAACAGTTGCTGAGAACTTACTCAGTATAAAGAAGACATTATACCAAGAATGATATAAATAAAGGCACAGTGAAAGGCCTCAACAGATGTGTGCTCTGCTAAAGGGAACTGAAGAAACACTGGTTCAGATGATGGGAGACACTGCTGGTGGAGGTGGTGCCTTCATGTAAAGTAGAGAAAGGTGCCCCCTGGCACTGACACCACCATGAGGGCAGTCACGTGCCTTGGCAAATGAAGAGAAAGAGTTTATCTGCTATATCTTGGTTCACCAGGATAGTGTACCCACACAAAGGTAGATGTGACAAAGGTAGATGTGGAGTCTTCTCTCTCTCTCTCTCTCTCTCTCTCTCTCTCTCTCTCTCTCTCTGTGTGTGTGTGTGTGTGTGTGTGTGCGTTCACACACATGTGCACACACGAGTGCATGTGTGAAGCAGCTCAAGGTTCATGGAAGAATACATTTAGTTTGATGAAGGTAGTGGATTGGGAAAAGCAGAGTAGTTATAAAGACTTCATTGAAAGGGATGTGCTAGACCTTGAACTCTGGAAAATTGAGTAGGTACAGAAGAAAAGAAATGCACTTGGGAGCAATGAGATAATAAAGGGGAACTGAAGACTGTTGACTAGTCCGCTAACTGGCTGAGCTGGAAGGGGCCATGGAAGAAGCACAGACTTTGAGCACTCAAACATCAGAATGTTACACCTGACAAGCAGATAGAACAGTGATCAAGGGGAAGGGCTGTGACTTGTTCCTAATGGCAAAGTGTCCTTTCCTTTCTTTTCCTTTTCTTCCTTCTTTGTTTTCTTTTGTCTTTATTCTTTCTTCCCCCTCCCTCCCTTCTTTTTTCTTTTCCCTTCCTTCCTTCCTTCCTTCCTCCCTTCCTCCCTCCCTCCCTCCCTCCCTCCCTCCCTCCCTCCCTCCCTCCTTCCTTTCCTTCCCTTTCTTTCTTTCTTTCTTTCTTTCTTTCTTTCTTTCTTTCTTTCTTTCTTTCTTTCTTTCTTTCTTTCTTTCTTTCTTTCCCTTCCTTCCTCACTCCCTCCTCACCCCTCTCTCTGTCTCTCTCTCTCTCTTTGGTGTTTTAAGACAGGGTCTCACTATTTTGCCCTGGTTGATACAGAACTCACTATGAAGACCAGACTGGCCTTGAACTCACAGAGATCTAGTGTCTTTGCCTCTCAGTTGCTGGTATTAAAGTTGTGTACCACTATATCTCCATAAAACTGTGCATTTTTTAATAAGAACAAAAAATAAAAACAGATCTGGGATCTGTGTAGGACTCTCTAGTCAGTAAGTGTGAGGTAGAAGAAAGAATGCAGACTATTTTTCAATGCCATGTTTTCCTGGTTTGAATGATTTTCAGTTCCAATTCCTGCCACACAGTTCGACAGAGAACATGCCCATGCTCCAATCTGGTTTTCATAAAGTCCAAGAATAACTCTCAATAATGACGCTGAATTAAAGAAAAAGAACACAATGCTGGTCAGCTTCTTGTTTTACACATCCCACAGAAACGACTCTTAGCTTTCAATTGATGAAATTCTTATGTTCCTTGAGCTATGTTGGAAACTTAAAACAAACAAAAAAAGCTTCAGAGAGTCTTAAAATCATCCAGGTGGTATCAGCAATTGAATTTGCCAAAGCTCAAATCAATATGGATAAAGGAATGCCATTCAATTGGAAAAACCCGGAATTCGACCACTTGATTGCTTCCGTGTTTTAGTTGAGTTCCAGCAAATTCTCCTGCAAATCTCACAGTTTGTTGCTGGAATGAAGTGGAGAACAAACAGTAAGAGGTATTTATGAAACCAACCGACAGAGCTAACAATGACGTGAATCCACTCCACACGCTGGAACTAATACCTGCTTGTCCATTCATTCACTGGTTCCTACTTCATTCATTCATTCATTCATTTCATTCATCCATCCATCAAACAATTAGCACCTAGGTCTGCTGAACCATTTTATAACTTTCCAAGCATCATAGAGCCCTATCTGGATCCAGAGTTCTATTTAACTTCAGTGAACAGTCAGAACACAGTTTTTGTGATATCATCAAGAGGAATAGAAGCACACACACTCCTTTTCCTTTGCTCTTTAGTAAATGATGTATAGTTATGTTAATCAGTTTTTCTCTTACTTTATGCACATCACATCAGTCATAGCACGTTTGCATTATGTGATGGTTTACATAAATGCACATTCTACATACTGTATCATCCTGTGTGTGTATCCATCTCTCTCTACCTCATCACAGGCTTATGTATAAGAAGTTCCACAAACATCTTCAGGGGTTGCCACATGGGATAACGATAGTATCTTTCATATGGAAACACAACGCCAGTGTGATCTTCATGACATACATGTAGTGTTTAGTTAGAACGTGGTCATTTCTTGAGCAGTTTTTAAATCCACCGATGTTTGACACGATGATGGCAAACATTTGCCTGATTCGATTAAAGATGGAAACTTTTCACCTCAAAGCTTAGGTTCCTTCAGTCTCCATCCCCAATCTTGGCAATGAGAATTCCTCTTCAGATTTGGGGATTTTTGCATCAACCATCCTGGAGGTGGGTGGGTCTTGGAAACATCTGCATCTCTCTCTTGCACATACAGCTACTGACTTAACTGCTGTTGCTGCTGGGACCGTCATGGAATTGCCTAACTGTTAGTGAAGTGAACAAATGGTGACATCCCCTTCCTGCTTACAGTGGTCAGGTAAAAAGTACGAAAACGCGTCTTGGAAGAGGTACTTGACATGTCTAAATAAAGTAAAGGGGGGGGGGACTGGAGAGATGGTTCAGTAATTAAGAGCACTGGCTGCTCTTCCAGAGGACCCAGGTTTATTTCCCAGTACCCACATAGCAGCTCACAACTATCTGTATGTAACTCCTGTTCCAGGGGATCTGACACCCTCACACAGACATGGAGCCAAGTCACCAATGTATATGAAATAAAAATAAAATAATATAAAGAATAAGAGTTATTTATTTTTGCTGTTCTCATTTTTAGCAATACATTTTCCCAAAGATAATTATCTTGGAAAGTGGTTTTTATTAATATTAATGTTATTTTAAAATTCACCAATTTCCTAGTAATTAAAACTGTTTATTAGCTTAGTTTTCTATCATTGTAATTAGGCATTATTGAACTAAGACTAAGAAAATTTAGACAAGAAAAATTTATTGGAATGAGGATGCATTCTTTGTTTTTCAAGGCTCTAGAGGAATATGCATGTGGTCCAATCCAGTGGTACATGGGTAGTATACCATGTACATTGCATCCCAGGGATGTAAACCCATCCCTGGGAAATGGTCAGGAGAATGAGGAGTTTAAGGCCAGCTCTACGTTGTTAGAGCTGTTCACTAACAACCAAAGAAATCAAACGCAGGTGTGTATCATTATTTTTACATTTAAAACTCTTTACTTATTGTATTTTATTCTTTAAAGCATTAGGGCCTTTACTTTCAAAGTAGCTCCTGAGAGAGAAGCCATGAAGTTGGTGAGAATTTTTGGACAATGTTAGCTGTTTCATCAAAGTAAACGTTGCTGACACTCCAGTTGAACTCTGGTTTTACAAAGTTCAGGATTTCATTGATGTGGCCATGTTGCTGGTCAAACCGGAGGCCTGGAAATATGATAAGCCTATATGCTAAAAGCTTGATGTGAGACTGGTGATCCTGTATATGTTCCACACAGAGACCGCGCCACAGTGGGAATGGGCTTCCCAACAGGACACACATCACATTCTGTTTATTTGAAGAACACAGTTCCTCCCAAATCAGAGCAGTGAATATCCCAGCACAATGTGTGAGGACTAAGCCACCCCCATTGACAAGTGTTGGTTTTTTCACCTCTACACTCACCCAGACTATTGAAGAAATGTCTTATTTTCCCAGCCTTAGGCAGCTTGCCTGGTTATGGCCATCTCTCTGCAAATTAGCCCTTCTTATCACCCATGTGGTCTCATAGCTCCAAACTGATGCTCCCACTAGAGAAGGTTACACATCCCCATTCTCTTTCAAATGAACGCTTTTTTTTGCCTCTTTCACGGGGGGGCGGGAGGGGGGATTTCGAGGGGCGGGGCGGAGTCTCCTCTTTAAGCATCTCCCTTCACTCACAGCACACTGCTGCTTTTAGTTCAGTCAGCCCAAAATTCTTCTTCAAGTGGTTGTGAAGGCTGTTTTCCATTTTGTAGAGCTAATCTAGGCCAGCTTAGAGATCAGACTCCCCCTTTAACCACAGACCCATATAGCGAGGGTGAACAGCCTTTGGTCACTGCTGTCTGGGAAGCTTGCCCCCTAGGTTCACATTTGATCTGGCTCCCTGTGTCCTTCTGTGGGTGGCAGTCTGCCCACTCCCTAGCCACCATGCCTGGGTGGGAGGGATAGGAGGTCCTACATTCAAAAGCCTCTCCTATTTCAAGTACCATCTCTTCTGGGGGAGAGGTCGATCCCCAGGGATGAAATGGCCATATTGTTGCCAGATGCTGTCTATTGGTGGCTGACATTTTATTTGCCTTAAAGTAAATGCTTAGCTGCCAGAAGGCCGTTAGGCAGCCAGATCGGATCCTTCTGGCTACCACTGAACTAGCGTGTATATCTGTAAGTACCTCCGGAACTCAGAGATATTTCTTTTGTTAATGGAAGCACGTGTAATTGGAGAATGTTGCTACCAAAGGCTCACTTGTAGAGAAGGTGATGAAGCTCCCAGGAGGCAGGAATTGACATCACATGGATGGAGGGAAAGGGTCCTTTTCCCCTGATTCATGTCCCCCATCCACCCTGTTCTTTCTCTGACAGTCTACCCTGGCATGTGCATGCCATTATTCCAAATTCTAAGAGGAATGACCATATACACAAAGCTGTCACTTGATTGTGACTGAGATCTCTCTGGCAGAATTAGCTGGCCTGTTACTTCTCATCTCAGTTTGCATTAAAAAAAAACCCTAAAGCAGCTGATTTTAGAATTTGACTCCCTCAAAATGGAGACGCCAATCACCCCAATAAGCTGTTTTGGAATTCTTTGGAATTGGCATGCCTTTCACTGGTAAGACCCTCGAGAGTCCACAGCAGGGGCTATGCAGTGACCTTGCAAAAGGCGGAAGGCAAACTACAAGCACCGGCTAGTGTGGAGAAAATGGAGTGCTTACCACAACTGCCTGGGAGGGAATGCAATGGTGTGTCTACTCTGCAAACTGGGGTAGTGGCTCCTCAGGAGGCTGAACAGTTACCATGAACAGTTACCACGTGACCCAGCAATCCCACTCCCATGTGAATACCCATCATCACTGAATGCAGAGGTTTACACAAAGCCCTATGCACCAATGTCCATAACGGCACCGCTTCTAACAGTAAGAAGGCAGAAACAATTGAAATGCCCACCACCAGTGAGAGGGCACGAGCTAGGTGGTGAGTCCTTGTGAATGTTATTCAGCAATACAGGGGCACGAAGCACCGTGCAGGCTTTACTATGGATGAGTAGGGAGAGTGTTCTTCATGTGAGAACCAAGCCAGACAAGTCACGCAAGGATAAGTGACAGTTGCATATCTTTGGAAAATTTGTTTAAAAGGCACAAAGCTGTAGATGATAAATGCGGGTGTATGCTGTATTAGTCAGGGTCCTCTAGAGGACCAGAACCAATGGGATGAATGTACACATACATCATATACATATATATGGATTTACAAAGTTGCTTAAAATAGTAACCGCAGTATAAAGTCATGTCTAAGAGGCTGAGAACCTGGTAGTTAAGTTAATCTTTGAAGCTGCATGCCTCAGCAGTCAGAGTAGCCCTTCCCACAACAGCAGTCTCTCACTTGGGATGTGAACGGGTGTGACAACCAATCATGACTCAGTTCACAAGGTGGAGTGCTGACTCGGTTCTACTTAGACCCTTGGGGTGTCCAGGCACATTAGGCTGGACTGCAGGGAATGAAGCTTAGCTCAGCCTGGTGGGTTCCAGGAACTCTGTCGGCAGTGAGGAAGGGGAAAGATGGATCTCAGTGAAACAACTCTCTTTGATTTGGGGGTAGTATGGGTTATATAAGCCTTGGGGAGTGGGTTGGGGTTTTCTGGGTGAGAGTACATCACTGGATGGTGCCAAGCTGCTGGGAATGCTTCATATGCATGAAGAGGAGGAATTTCAGTGCTTGCTGGACATGTCCTTACAGGGAGACAGGAAGTTAAACCTGTAACTTGGCCATCAGATTACGTGATTGCCTCAAGGGTGGCAGAGGTGCGGGTCGGACAGGCTACACACTCCATGACATGCAAGTCCAGAGCCAGGAGGGAACAGTCCTACCCCTGCTTAATAATCTCAGGACGAGATTTTCAGGGTTTGGATGGGTCTGGACCTTACTGTTGCTCACAGGGTGCCCCAGCAGTCCCAATATGCCCTGAAAGCCTGGGAGTTTCCTGGATAGCAGCTGTTCCCTAGTCTATGATGGAAGACTAGAAATATTGGTTTGGCTGTCAAATAGGGCAGTAGCATCCTGGCAAATCAACTCCTGGCAAGAGGAAGGCCATGAAGAAAAGGTGAGAAGCTCTTCTTCCTTTTGCTCTACTGTTTTTGTCTGGGCTGCTACCAGGAGGTGCTGGCCACAATTGGAGCGGGCCTTCCCACATCAATCAAGGCAATTGGCGTGGTACTTCAGGTGAGGCTCCCCAGTAATTTGTGGTGAGTTGACATCAAATCCCATCATGATGAATGGTATGTGAAATACGAATTATATTTTAAGAGTGCAGACACGTTTCCAAATTCACAGACTTACAAGCCTTCTCGTCTCTGGAACAAACATTTGTATTGCTGAAATTGCTATTTTGTTTGGATAATTATTCATTGCCCTTGGCTTTTTTTCTGAGCATCAGCTCCAGTGTCCATGCTCAAAGAAGCACTGACATGGAGAGGAGGGTTAGCAGAGCTCTATCTAGGTCAAAGATCTGAATTTCTGCTCTGACATCTACTATCTGTGCCACCTTTCTGAACCTTAAGTATTTCTGTCTATCTGTATATATGTTTATGTATGCGGTCACACATGTGTGTGGGTACAAAAGAATGCAGAAGCCGGAGGTCAACCAAAGGATCTCCCCTTTAACCATTTCTCTAGCTTATAGTAATCATCATCATCATCATCATCATCATCATCATCATCATCATCATGGTTGTCATCATCGATGATTAGCTGGCCTGGCTAGCCTCTGCAGTGCTCTGCAGTGTCTGCATGCAGAGTACTGGGGTTGCAGACACACACTCTTGTGTCAGGATTTTTACCTCAATGTTAGGGATCTGAACTCATGTCCTCAGCATGTGCAGTAGGCATTTTTACCAATTGAGCAATTAATAGCCCTTACTTTCGACACCCAGTTAAAATTACCTAATTTTTAAAATGGTAGGGGCTAGAAAGATGGATCAGCAGTTAAGAGCACTGGCTGCTCTTCCAGAGAACCTGGGTTCAATTCCCAGCACCCACATGGCAGCTCACAACCATCTATAACTGCAGTCCCAGGGGGACCAGGTATACTCACACAGACATTCATGTGCACGAAACACTAATGCACATAAAAATAAATAAATCTTAAAAAAACAACATTGTAAAACAACGGTGAAACGTCTCCGATGTAAGACTTATTGCCCTAACAGTTTGAAAGCACACAGTTCGGTGACACTAAATCTATCTTCACAGTGTTTTCTCACCTCTGGAACCTTTTCCTCAGCAGCAGTAAAAACTATGTTCCCATTAAACACAGATTGTCTGTTCCTTCTCCTCTCTTAACCCCTCGGCTGTGACTCTAAGTACTGCATATTAGTGGAATCAACTGCGGAGTATTTGTCTTATTTCTCTTATCATTTATCATCTTATCATAGATCTCTTATCATCGTCCACGTGGTAGCACACGTAAAATGTCCTACCTTTTAACTGCTGTATGACAATCATTGTCCTTAGGGATTACTTTTGCTTTGTTGGTTTTTCTACTACATCACACTTCGGTTGCTTGTTCCTTTGGCTTTTGTGAGTAATATTTCCATGACCATGGGCGTGAAGATATCTCTTTGGAATATGTGTTTAATTTTTTCTTTCCTTTCTTAAAACAAGATTTATTTATTTTCTGTATATGAGTACACGATAGCTGTCTTCAGACACACCAGAAGAGGGCATGGGATCCCATTACAGATGGTTATGGGCCACCATGTGGTTGCTGGGAATTGAACTCAGGACCTCTGGAAGAGCAGTCAGTGCTCTTAACCTCTGAGCCATCTCTCCAGCTCTGTGCATTTAATTCTTTTTGGTTTATATTTGTAAGTAGAATGATGGAATCAAATTGAAGTTCTAGTTGCAGTTTTTTGAGAAAACTATTCTGTATCATAGTTTTGTCACTTTACATTCTATAATGAAGCATGTGGTTACTATTTCCACAAGCTCTTATTTCTTTCGTAATTTTTGTTTTCAATAACAATTGCCTACATACTTGGGAGCTATCTAAACCTTAATCCTTATTCATTTATTTTTGAGGTACTGCCTTGATATGTAACAAGGAACATGTGCTGTTCTCCTGCCATCCTCCTGTCTCAGTGTCCCCAATATTAAAAGACTACAGGTAGACCTCAGAGTGTCTGACTTAGTAATTTTCAAATGATAAAAGGAGTATGAGAGTTGTCACTCTAGAGGCACAAAGGATATTCTCTTTGCCCCCTCTTCCTGGGCAATTAGTTCTTAAACACACTTTGGAGACTCTTATAAATAGTTTGTCCCACATATAGTTAAGAATAACTTGGCTCTTGATCTAAAGAAATGTGTGCAAACATAATGGAAATCCACAAGACTTCTCATTTTGGCCAATGTATCTTTCCCACATAAATCCTTGGTCCACAATTCTTGGTCCAGTCTTGATGACTTAAGCATTTTATCAGTATTTGTTTTATGACTTAAGTCTTTTGAATTCTTATTCTTGCCAACTATATATTAAACTGGAGGTCTCATCTATTGATCTCTGATGGGATTTTTCCATCTGACTATTGCTTAGTTGTCATTTACAGGTACAATTCAAATGATTCTCTAAGTCACTGTCACTCCAAATTTGCATGTGCTTTACCATCAAGCAGAGGACTTGAAAAAAAAATAATCTCTTTTGCTGAGGCCACATCCCGTACACAGCATCAGTATTTCTAAAAAGGTCTGTTATACAGGAAAAGGTGGAACGTGCCAATTTTAATCAAGGTTGTTCATATACAGTTGAATATTAGCCCTTGGAGAATTCCTTTAAAATACAGATCACTTACTAGTGGCTGTGAGGAAGAGTTATAACAATGTTGGTCAAATGGTCAAAGGACACACAATTGCAGTGAGACAGAAGGGGAAAGTTCAAGACATCTATTAGCATCCTCATGGCTATAGTTGATACCATATTGCATATTTGAAAACTGCCAAGGTATATAAAAGTATTCTTACTACATACATAAACACACACACACACAAAATAAGTACGCAAGGTAATATAGCTCAATTCTGTCACCATATGTTGCATCCATTCATCAACATATCATGTTCTATGCTACAATTTTTTCTTAGTTAAAACAAATAGGCAAGCCAATAAACACATACAGACAGATGCCCAGGTCCAGGCTTGGGTCTGTCAAATCAGAGGAAGAGGCCCGGTGGTCTGTGTACTTAATAAGAACCCAGTATTTCTATCACACAGAAATATGAAAGACTCAATTCGAAAGTGAATATTTTAGTAGTGAACAGCCCAGCATTCTCCTGGGGGTGAGTATCTCTTTGCCAAATGTAGGCTGGTGCCTATGATATTTTCTTTATGTGAGTACACACCGTTTTAAAAGTTGGTGCATTAGAGAAATGTATCATACAGTCCCCAAGAGAGTGCCACACCTTTGTTTCCATGAATGTTTTTAGTCTTTATGTCCCTCCTTGCTTTACTTCTTCCCTTCATTGACCAGACTCTCAGATCTTGGTAAATGACTGTGACAGTGACAAGCCTGGCTTCTTCTTGGCTATCCAAGAAATCAAGGGACATGCTGAGTCTTCTTGTTTACCATCAGGCAAGCTTATAAACATTGCCATCACCATAGATTACATAAATGTGTAGTTTGGGGGCATCCCGAGGCTTTGAGCCATCATAATGTCAGTCCTGTTTGGAGCTTGTTTTGCCTGTATCTTTGCAGATAAGGAAACTTAGGCTCAAAAAGTACAGCCACTGACCTATAGTGGAACAAACAGAAGACTGTCAAAGTCCAGGTTTGAACCATAGCCTAGGAGCTTTAAAGCCAGCATGTAAGAGCAACTGTCAGGACTAAAGGCTGGTACCCTTTATTTCTGGGGCACACCATCCTTCCCCTGTACCCACACTTCTGATTTCCTCCCTTTCACAAGACCGGAATCACCCAGAGTCTTGTGCCTCCCCACAGGGCAGGGAGGGCTGGTGGGCCCCCTGCCTGCTATAGTGGCCTTGGCAATGATTCACTGACCTGTTTCTAGCTCTGTTTCTGCTGGTCCTATCAAGACTGCTGCCCTCCTCACTCAGCTCCTGGCCTATGGGTTGTGACAGGTGACAACAGAAGTAATTAGTACCAATCGTGGTGATATTTACCATGAGGTGGGTATTCCCGCTGAGAACTGATTGAGGCCAATTAATCTTTTCATGAGAGTCTACTGAACAGCTTGCTACCGCTGGGACACGAGTAGGGCCCCTCCTCACAAGCTCTGTTTATTGCTACTGCTTTAGAAGAAATTTTTCTGTTTTTGTCTTGTCACTTTGCAACCTAACCAAAAACACCATTAAAACCCAAAACTGTCTTTGTGAGTACATCTAGCCTCTCATTAGACGAATTGGTATTGATTATTATAAAAAAACCCAAACAGTGGCCCCATTGATTTTCACAAAGGTGATTTTTATTTAGCAGCTTCCACTCAGGAGCTGGGGAACACTCCTCTGAACTCAAGAAATAAAAAAATTAAATTCATATATCTTTTAATTTTATAGTAGACTCCTTGTGAGATAGAATTATCTTAAGCAAAATGGTCACATTGTTTTGAGGAAAAACAATGGTTTATGCCTTTTAAAGATTTAAAAGTTTATTCATTAAATATGAATGGAAGATTTGAGGTGCATTATGTACATATGTGTACTCGGAAAGCCTTAAAATTAGAGACACAACCCAAAAGTTCAAGGTTAAATCTTCACACACACACACACACACACACACACACACACACACACACACACACACACACGGACACACACACACACGGACACTCACATACACACATGTACACATGCACACTCTCATTCATAACACACACTCACATACACACACAGACACACAGAGACATACCCACACATACACATACTTTAGATATTTTTGCTAAAAACAATCTAGCAGCAAAGCCAAGAATCTCAGCAGCAGGTTGGTAACCATGTGGCCATTCTCACAGGTGCCTCTGCCATCCACCACGAGACATATCAGCGCATCAGAACTTTGCCTGTGTGAGTGAGGTGCCATGCTGTCGGTGAGCTGCCACATGGCAGAACAGTCGCAGAATTTCTGTTTCCTTGTTTGTAAAGGCCAAATTTGTTTTTGTTACAAAAATAATTTTTTGTAGAGGAATTCGCAAAAAAGAAAACGATTCCCATCCCCCCTATTCAACCCTGAAAGTGAGTAATCAGAACAACTTTTAATATTAAATTTTAACAATTGGTTTAATGTTTCTAGAAAAGTTACGGAGTCAGTTTCTATAAACATGAAGCCATTTTCCTATTGTGACCATCTTCTTGTCATTATGTTAACACAGAGACTTTGTCAGAGCCAAGGAAGCCATACTTATAATCCTATTAAGTAAAGCCCACACCTCAACCAGATGTTCTTGGTTTTTGCATTAAGTCCTTTTCCTGTTGTAGGACCCCAGCCTGGAAGCCACATTACACTTGTCCACCCATCTCCTTAGGCCTTTCCAGCTGTGACACTTCTTGAGATTTCCACTGTTTTGAGAAAGTACTTTGTAGCTATCGCTTCGTTTGGATGTGCCTTTTTTTTTTTTTTTTTTTTTAATATTGAGACTATAATGAGTCAAACAGATATTTTGAGGTTGCACAAAATATTCTACACCAAAACAAAACAAGAAAAGAGAGCCAAAAGTTTTCAATAATGAGTTCAGCTGGTGAAGATTGTTGACAGTAGCGTCATGACTATCATCTATCCATCTATCTATCTATCTATCTATCTATCTATCTATCTATCTATCTATCTATCATCTACCTATCTTCTATCTATCTATCTATCTATCTATCTATCTATCTATCTATCTATCTTCTATCTATCTATCTATCTATCTATCTATCTATCTATCTATCTCCCTGCCTACCTATTGCCATATGATACATTTGATTTTTTATACATTTATTTTTCAAAATTATATTATGGTAAAAATGGATAGGAGTTTGCCATTGTATCAGATAATAGTGCCCTGTGAAATAGTCTCAGTTCAAAAATGCTTTTTCTGTATGGGCTTTGAGTGAATGACCAACTTCATTTTGGCTTTTAGCATAAACGCAACACAAGTTGCTCTGCCGAGATTGGAATAGACATGAGCTGCCAAACTTAGAGCTACCTTTTCCTTTCAGGGAAAAAAGTAATAAACAGGCAGAAATACACACATTACCTTTGTATGTAAAAGCACTGGTTTTCATCAAAGGGAATGTCTAAAACTTAATTAATTAAATTAATTATATATAGTATGCATCGGTGCTCACCCCTTTTATTTGAGTATCAACTAGCAAAAACAGATTACTCTGTTTAAGAGTGCAGAAGAGTTCCAAGCAACAGGAAGTGTGGAGGCTGTGTTAGCTTCAGTGCTTGTTCAAACATGATGGATTAATAGGAGAAAGGGAGGGAAGAATTCTGCATGTCACCACTTTAGTATCTTCAAAAACACTTGGGGTTTTCTAGAATGGGTAGCTCAGCCACATGAAAGCTCTGCTAAGGGATTCAGCCACACAATTTCTCTAAACCTAGGGCTGGGACCGATCCACTTTTACCAGCCAACCATCCTCCTTGAAGTGTGGCCACAAATTAAATTTATTTTTATTGAAAAAGTACTAAGTCCTTGCAAAGGGGCAAACACAGCATTCCTAAGTATTGCACTGCCCCTCTCCCAAACCTTGATAGGGTCGCTCATATAAAAAGAGTCAACATAGCATGTTACTCCTTCCTTGGAGTTTAGCTATGCAACCGCCCAAAAGAATAAATTCAGTTATGTTTTCTTTTTCTTTTCCTTTCCCTCCCGTGCACCCCTTCTCCCACCCATCTCTGCTTGCCTTCTCCCCTCCTCTTCTGTGCTCTCTTCTTTCCCCTTTTCCTTCCTGACACTTCCCTCTCCCATTTCCAAGCACAATAATAAATTGGCCAGTTGCATGAAAACGAAGGAAGAAAAATGTCACTTCCATAGGTCACTCAACAAACACTCATTAGCAAATGAAATTTCCACTTGAACGATCCACCCAAAGAGTCACAGGCTATCCCACATTAGCTTATGATTACCAAGCCACGTAGGTCAGAAATGACAAGGAACCATCAAGAAAAAAAAGCAAAAGAAGAAACCCAAAGTATTCAACCAAATGCAGCCTCTCTGCAGGGTTGGTCTGGGTTACTATGGTGGCTTTGCTAGCTGCAGCAGTTCTTGGAATCAGTAGAGTCATTCTAAACTTAGCAAGAAACTGCAATCATCCCTTGAGAGTGGAATTAGGTCTTTTCTCCTAAAAGCTATTGGCTAATACAGATCCTGGGAAGCAAACAGGAAGTAAAATCCTGCATCTAATACTGTGAGAGACACTGAGGTGGGAAATCTGAGTGAGCCTACCCATGAATGTAGTTAAATATGCTATTCTTAAGGCATGGAGAAGACGCAGGTGACTGGTAGATCTCTGATGTTTCATATGGGCTCCAAAGGCTGAGAGGATTAGAAGTCTGTCCTGGGCTTCTCCTTTGGCTCAGGTAATCTCTTTTTAACACAGCATTTATGTACACAAAAGAAGACCAGTAGATAAATAGGTCAAATTTCCTAGAGTTCAGCCTGGGCTAGTTTTTAAAAAAAAACACCATCTAGTAAACAACCAAGGGTCAAGGGTATAGTGAGTTAACATTCATTTAAAAGAGGACCATGAGAGGGGAAGAAGCGATCTTAATAGAGAGGAACCATGTAGGGTCTCTTGGGGACAAGGGGAGGGGTACCAATAACAGAAGCAGGGGGATGGGGAAGGGCAAGTGAGGGAGGCGAATTACCCAAAACAAAGCACAATTTATGTCTGAAAATGCCACAACAGATCCTACTACATTCTATGCTATCTTGAAAATGAAAGGAATAGATAAAAAATTAAAAATTCCTTTAGAATCAAGTGATTAAATTTACATCTCATTGGGGGACATTTTCTTTCAGGGGTAAACACATTGCTAATCACAAGTCTTAGGACACACAAATCGAAGGGCATTTAGGTAGACTGTGAAGTGTTCTCAGTTTTGGAAGAAGGCTGGGACTCTAGTAAAGAGCGTGCAGAGCTGAGTCCCAACTTGACCAGATGCTTCTTCTAATGACATAAGTAGCTGTGCTGGCCATTGGGATTGTAGTCATAAATGCTAAACATGCTACAGCAGTGTGTGTACCAGTGTGTGTACCAGTCAACTTTCATTCTGGAGTCAACTGCTTCATGCAGAAAACCAACTGATTTTATGTGAAGAACAAGAGCAGAGTGTATAAGGATCCATGTTTTGTTTATAGGCTTGCAAGGAGGAACATTTTGTCACTAATTTTGGAATTGGAAGCTGGAAAGATCACGGAGGGCCCAGAGTGATTTTCCAAGAACTGAAAAAAGAAATATGCCCATTGATGCTGGGAGAATCTGGAACAATACACAACCAGATAATGAAGAGTTAAGAAAACCTTCTCAGCTTGCTAATGAACTCCATCTTGCCCTGGTGAGACCACCCTCCTTTTAAGAAATAGGTAATTTAATATGCATCAAACTCAGTTGTGTTTGGGCTTCATCCAATCTAAGAATATCAGTGTGATAAATTATAACGAATTATCTATAATAGCCCTGAAAAACAAGATCCTTAAGCTTGATTTCTCAGCTCCTTTTGAATACATTTCCCCTTATTGGTTGGACAACTCCAAACCTTAAAGATATTTGGTAAGGCTCTCCCCATAACCCCCTCAACTGAAAGTTATTATATATGTTCTGAGCCCCATTTGATGAGCTCCATGGTTGTTGGCTGCCTCTACCCCACATTTGAAAATGACACCAACATTTCCAGCCAAATAATACAGCAAAAGAAGGAACATGGCCCCCTTAGCTTCCAAAGGGTTTCTTCACATGTTAATTTCCCTTTGTAAAGCACACTGTGCTGGGAAGTAGATTGGAAAAGGCACACTTCCATGTCAGATTCTGGAGCAGCAGCTGGAACCAGGGCACCCTAGTGTCTGTGGGGAGAAGCAGCTGTAGTTCTCTCTTACTTCAACTGTGTTGTTTTGTTCCTGTGATTAAATTCTCCCCAGGAGAGTTTTTCCAAGTAGGAGCCTCTACCATTGAGAAAGGGCCACTTTTTTTTCATTTGTGGCTTAGGCTGTTCCAGCCCTTCAGTATTGTACTTTATAGATGGTTGTACTTGCTCATGAGTAAAAAGATTAGATTGTTATTAACATGGGGATGAGAAGAAGGCAGCACAGCCCTTGGGTAACAAATTGTACGGCAGGGTGTGCCCTGCAAGGCCCCACATACATAGGATGCAGAGGTGATAGGGAGGTTTCTGAAGTGTCGATCAAGACTGTTTTTTTTCCTAGGGGAATCATGCTAATTTTAATAGGCTTAATTTCTTCAAGGCAAAATGCAAAGGACCTGTGGTATTCAAGTACATGAGCAGAGGCTGTGTTGCTTCTCCTGGGTTGGTCTTGGTGCCTGGAACAGCTCCTAAGAACCAACAGATGTGGGTGTCAGTTTCTAATTGCTATGTAACGAATTGTTGCACACGAAATCATAGAACAACGAAAACATTATTCTATTACAGTGGTGGAGTTTAGAATGGCTAAGAGAGCAGATGGAGAGAACTGCATTCTTTCCTGGAGGCTCCAGGGAAGAATCAATTTCTGTGTTTCTGCTTCTAGAGCCCATCTAAGTCCTTGTCAAAGCCATCAGAGTTGATCCAGTTTCCTACTTCCACAGCCCTCTGATGACTTCTTTCGTTACTTTCCCTTCTCTGAGGGGATGCTCTTTCCTATTTCTGTCTCGTGGAAACAGCCTATTAGTCAATACAGGATGTAATAGTTTGTATATGCTCAGCCCACGGAGCACTATTAGAAGGTGTGGCCTTGTTTTAATAGGTGTGTCACTGTGGGTGTGGGCTTTAAGACCTTCATCCTAGCTGCCTGGAAGTCAGTATTCTGCTAGCAGCCTTCAGATGAAGATGTAGAACTCTCAGCTCCTCCTACACCATGTCTCCCTGGATGCTGCAATGTTCCTGTCTTGATGGTAATGGACTGAATCTCTGAGCCTATAAGCCAGCCCCATTTTAATGTTGTCTTTATAAGACTTGCTTTGGTCATGGTGTCTGTTCACGCCAGTAAAACTTGAACTAAGAAACAAGATAACATCTCTCTTTTAAGATGTACACTATGATCATATTTCTAAATTCTCTTTTGCTAAAGGGTTCTGATATTAAGACCTGGATATCTCTGGGTGGTCATTCTATCTACTTGTCTTCAATAAATATTAATACATTTGTAGAAAATTTGAAAAAAATGACATATTAAATAGTTTGCATCATATGTGTGTTAGTTAACAGATCAATAGTTAAGGACATAGTCACAAGTATACTTGAGATCTTGCCAAGACACACAACCCTCATATTGCTATAATATTTTGGCTCAAAAAATGCACATTGGTTCTGTTCTACTTTCTTTCTCCTGATAGAATATTTTCCTAACCAGATTATGTGAATTGTTCACTGTCCCTCAAGGCAAATGATGACCAAGCCATGCCAGAGATTCAAAGTTCCTTTCCACAAGCCCTTGGTAGTTCAAAGAGGAAGGTGAAATCTTTAGGTAGAAGTTGAGCCAAGGCACATTAGAATCCCAAGTATTAGTATCCTCTAAGTATGCCATTGTTAAACACTTTTGCACCACAAACATTCTCCCTCCAAATCTTTCAAATTTAAGTCATATTCTCTGAATGACTGTCAGCTGCCAACTTTCTCTTCCGTCAAAATCTATGAACCTTTGGCCAAAGCTGTTCAAATCTTCCCCTCCCACCCCACATTAAAACATTTAGCAGAATGTTCCCTCCCACTGACACCCACTGAAGCAGACAAGGTTTCACGATGGTTTGGGTAAGAAAGCTAGAGTGAGTGTTTTTCATTTTTAACTTAACAATTGTCTTGATGATGGTGCTTTATGCATACTAGTCTATGCATCTGGGGCTTCTCCATTAGAGCAACTACAGGAATCTCATTTCTCTTTAACTTAACTATAGATAATAATTTGCTATACTTACCCAGTATTACTTCTACTAATGTACCAGATACAAAGACATCAAAGAAAAATTAGGAATAATTGAAAATCAATTCAACACTGTACTTAGTATGAGTGCAGGAAGGTATAATTATTGAAGACTCATGGCATGCAATCTCACTTTAGGTTTTGCTACCAGACCTATCAGTCTGCTCTTAGATCTGACAATGACTTCATACCAGTAGCAAACAACACCCTGGCCTGCCTGACTCACTGAGGAAGTTAAGAATCTATTTGTTCTTAACAATATTTCTTAGCCTAGATGATAAAATTACCTGGCGAAATATCTGGATATCTATCTAAAACTCACAAGGTAAAAATTCTACTATTTTTCCTTAGATTCCAGATCACTAAAATCTTAGCCCCTATTGTGGACACCTAGAAACAGCTTACAGTTCAAATCACAGAGCTTAAAACTTTCAGAAAAAAATATGAATTTCTGTTGAAAAATTTTGCTCAAGAATTAAAATAAAAGCTCTACTACACTTTAGTTTTTCAATCCTTATTACATTTTATGTTCTTGAACATTATTCTTCAAATGAAAAGAAACTGGGTAAATTGATATGTATGGAATCAATCCTAATTGCTATCAAGGAATAGGAAAAAAACCAACAAGCACAAAATGAAGCTCAGTTCAGAATCAGTTGGCATCTCCTAGGAACAGATCAGAATGTGATGACAATGATATTTCATCGGGCAATTCCAAGGTACTTACAGATGCCCTTCTGTTGCTATTATTTTTCAAGTTAAATGTAATGTTGAAGAAATCTATAGAACGACTCCCCCCATCTCCCCAATGTGGAATTAAATTACTTTTCGATGGGCAATCATGCTAGGTAGGGAGTAAGAGTTCGATTTTCTTATATAATTTGAGTAAATACCTCAGATTACCATCCCCCTTCCAAAATGTAGATATGGGCTATGGCTAGCTATAAGTTGTCACAAATCTGGAAGACTATTTTAAAAATACATTCAAAATGTTTTGACTACACAATGCCAAGCATCTGGTAAAGGAAACTTCTCTTAGGTATTTCTCCTTTCTCTTAGTATTTAGTGTAGACAGACACTGTGCCAGGATTTGAGCCACATATTTTATTTGTAGGGTAACAAAAACATATATGGGAAGGTAAGGTTTTCCTTATGATTTTGATTAGGTGAATTTAACTTAACAGCCTCAACAGAATAGTCCATCATTCCTGTGTTCTTGAATGGCACACAAGATATACTCTTCCTCTAGCTCCCAAAGCCTTTCAGTGACTTCCTGTGGTCAGTCTCTCCTTAAGAATAGTGTCTCCCAAAGGAAAAGCATTCACTCACTTGTCTAAATAGTAGCTGACTTCACTGGTTTCATTTCACATCAAGGAGGAGGAAGAGCGAAGCTTCTAGTTTTCCCTCTAATAAGAACCAGTCTTGGGAATACCTGTGGTTCACCAATCATCTTCAGATAATTTGAAGAATTCTCAAGTACAATGTAAGGTATCCTACATGGGAGGTTGCCTCTTGCCAAATGTAAGCTAGCTTAGCCTTCCAAAGGCCTTTGACACTAACCAGGCTAACCATCCCTGGGTCTACCCTGAGCCTGGGTAGACTCTGCAAGAGCAGCGAGTATTCTTAACTACTGATCTCTCTTTCCAGACACTCTTTTCTTTGACAGACAGGTTCCTCAAAGGCATGAAACAGAGGGTATTCCTCATTGTGTTCTTAGTAATTAGCATTGTTCTGGGCTCACTAACCATCTGTCAAATTGTTCTGGGAAAATGTACTCTGTCCTAGCATTGAAAAGAAGACTATCATATTTGAAATAACATTGGACAGTCCAGTCTGAGCATAAGTAGTATTTAGTTTAGATAGGGAGAAATATTGCCAGCAAGTGAGATGGTTTGCCAGAACTACATTTTTAAAATATGGGTGTTACTGGTAGAATGAAAAGACTATATTTGAAATGGATGTTGAAGACAGACAATCATCAGCTTGCATTGACCAGCCTTCCTTAAGACAATACACACTTCGGTGAAAGAAATAGTTGGGTCACATTCTTTGTGGGATATTCTTTGACCTGATTGCCTAGAAGTTCTAGAAGTCACTGAGCTGCTTGGGGTTCATTGCTGTTATGTCATCAAGCATGATGAGGCTCTGGAAACTCGAACACAGGAATAAAGCTTGCTTAAGATAGTTACATTAGTTTTCAGGGGGACATAGGTCAGAGGACAAGGCAGATGGTATGGAAACTAGAATTCCTGAAAAATGATTTGGGGTTCACTAGGAGATGCTGGGATTTTTATTCAGGAATACAATTGCTATTTTCTATGGAAGCTTATAAGGGGGGAAAAGATAGTATTTGAAGAGTCCAGAGGACTAAGTTGGAAACAAATCTATTCTATTTTGTCAATAGTACCTTTTTAAAAAAGATTCATTTGTATTACTTTTAATTATGTGTAGGTGTGTATGTGTGTGTATGTAGCCTTGGAGGCCAGAGGTATCAGATCACCTGGAGCTGAAGACGCAGATGGGCATGAGCCTCCTGATGTGGGTGCTGAGAACCAAATCTGGGTCATCTGCAAAGGCAACTCATGCTCTTAGCTATTGAGTTTGCAGCTGTCTAGAACACTCTTATGTGACTTAGGAAAACTTAGATTATTAGACAGATAGAAGATCATGGATAAATTATATATATGTATGCTACACAGATAATGAATCTGGCGATTTGAAGCAGTATAATATGTTGCTATGTTGCTCTTATTAAATTCATTAAGAAATTTACTACTTTTCAAACTGAATAGCATAAGCTATTGCATAAGCTATTGCTACTTTACTTTTAAATATACATAAAAATTTTTTTCCTTTTTTTTTTTTTTTTTTTTTTTTTTTTGAGACAGGGTTTCTCTGTGTAGCCCTGGCTGTCCTGGAACTCACTCTGTAGACCAGGCTGGCCTCGAACTCAGAAATCCACCTGCCTCTGCCTCCCAAGTGCTGGGATTAAAGGTGTGCGCCACTACTGCCCGGCTTACATAAAATATTTTTAATAGTTTCATGGTCTTTGAAAAGAAAATTTGTCAAAGGAAAAGTCTAAAAAGTGTTCTAAAGGGTTAATTTTTCCAAGGTGGAAAGCATATTTACATAAATATTCCTCCCAAATCTATTCTCCTATTTAGATTTTACAAATAATATAGATGGTTGCTAATACTCCTAACCTTTTGTTAATTTTCTGTTGATGAGAAGTCAGAATCAAGGATTATTACTTTTACAGAGAATATTTAGACACCCTGATGACATGATCACTATATGAAATATAATTCAAATTATCTCGGTTTAACACTGACTTTGACAGTTAATAAAATCATTTAATTTTCTACTATGGAAACTGTTTTAATAACTTTAACCACATTTTAGATTGTACCAATTCTTTGAGATGAAGTACGACGGAGAATCAAACTAATCTGTAAATTAAGCTCTACTGCAAAGAATTTTCCTTCTTTTCTAGGGATGCTGGCGAATGACCTTTGAGGGCCATGGGCATCTATTTCTCTTCTTCCTCTGCCTCTCAGCTCTCTCATGGCCCAGACAACCCAGCTCCTGAAAGCAGGCTCCAGGTAATGACCCCTTCCTTCTGCCTTCTCCCATTCCCTTTCAGTCATATTCCCAACATTGCATCTCTCTTCTCAGTTTCCTTTTTTTTCTTTCTGGGGAATGACCACCTCAAAGGATTAATTCAGAACAGGCAGCAGAAAATGGTAACAAGACCGGGCAAATCAGGATGTGGACTTAGAATCAGGAGATATTTTAAAGGAGAGGTACTTCAATTAAACATATGTTAGGAATCTGGGTTTGTTGTTCATGGCATACCTGCTGCCTGTGATCCCACCCCTGTCAGATCAGCCTTGCCAGCAGAGCATTTCCCAATGGAATAATAAATACAGTGGCTTTGTACGTGTGGATCTCAGCAGCTCAGCAGGCTGCCTTTCTTTTTTTGTCCAGTCTTGCAATTGGACCACAGGTGGTACTGGCTACTGAATTAGTGAGATGGATGTGGACCCTCTGGCTCAGATCAAGAGAGAAGAAAGTTCAGGGTCTAAGGAATGAGGCTTCAGGCATAAAAGAACTCTGATGTATTTCTATAATTTATATAAACTTATTCCACATCATCTTCATATCTAGATTGTGAAAAGTAGACAATCAAAACCCATTGTTCTTTGTTTTAAGAAATTCTGTATGGAGACTTATAGTTTATTTTGTTTGTTTGTAATGTTTTAAAGATTTGTTTTGGTAAGTTGTCTGTGTGTATTTGTGTGAGTGTGTGTGTGTGTGTGTGTGTGTGTGTGTATGTGTGTGTGTTTTAGTATGCAATGTCCATGGAGGCTGTTAAAGAACAAAAGAACACCGAGTCACACAAAGCTGGCATCACAGCAGCTGTATGTGGCTATATGTGGGTGCTGGAAACCAGACTCAGATCATTTGAAGAGCATCAAAAGCCTCTCCATGACTGAGCCATCTCTTCGGCCCTGAGAGTGTTCTATTTGGGGCAAGTTTGACATTAGATCGGAATCTTCCAACTCTCTCTCATGTTTCTCTGTAAGGGTACACGTATCCTCTTGCCAGAGAAGTGCATAAGCTTTTGTGCGGGGGCTCCCATTAGCCGCACACATAGAAAATTCATTATTCCAGTTTTTCTGCTTACTAAAATTGCTCCAAATATGTGAATCTCAGGAGGAGCCAAAGACTTTTCCAAAAGCTCAGAAATTTTTGTTTGGAGACTTCTGGTGCTCATTTTTGTAGGGAACCATGTAAAGCTTTGACCAGTTTTTCCTTTTCTTTTTCCCTAACGAATCCTACTTTGAAGCACTCTGTTGTATCAGAAGCTTGAACACAAACTTTGCTGATGTGAAGCAGGTAGAGCTCTAGCTCACGAGGATTTTCATGAGGAATTTTACAGGATAACAACATGGTTTATGAGCTTCCTTCCCTGACTGAAAAGATTTTGAAGCAAAGAACAGTAATTCAGAATATTTATGGCTTTGATTAATTCAATTTGTAGGTAATATCCAACACTCTCAACCCAGGGTGAATGCTCACAATATGAACAACGTGTAAAAAACATAAAGCTTGTTTTTTAAATTTAGCTTAATTTTAAATAATATGGGACTGAGAACTTTACAGAGCCCCTTCACTGTATTCTCTCTACAACAAGTACTATCTACCTAGCTGTGACATTCTTATTCGATAACAAAGGAGAATTGGCGTTCTTTTACATATGAGAAAAAGTGGGTACTTGGTAGCTAAATGGATAATGTGAAAAAATAGTTTCTTGCTACAATCCCTGGTTATTAGATATATAACAAAAATATCCTCAAATCTTGATTAACATAGGGAGAACCCCAACATTTGATTCATAAGTTCAGTTTTTTTCATAATATTATGCTTAACAATATACCAAACTACCAGATATCATGCTAGAGAAAGACATGTTGAACATTCCCATTCATAATAAAGGACAATTTAGAGGTTGTGATTATTTTTAAAAACCAATTTAATTACAATATCCTACTTCCCTCTGGTGAACCATATCTGATTTTAAAAGTAGCTGCCTTTCTCCTTGTTCTCCAAAGTGATGCTATTTTATAGAAGTAGACATTTTACCAAGGAGCAAGCCTACTGCAAGGCTTAAATGGCACAAGATTTCTGTTCACCATCAGTGAAGTCTAGTTCTGAGAATCAGCAGAGCTATCATGAAGCATATTGAAGGAAATGCCACCAGAACACAGAGGTCATGACCGGAGGTGTGGCTTGGCAAGAGGGCACACATAGCTGGTGTTGTTTCCTATTGAGTCCCTTCTCTCAAAACAAGTCCTTTTCCAGCAGTTTTAATTGTGAGAGATTGGCCTAGTATTAAAAAAAATTGGAAGAAACACATGGGCTCTCTCAAATGGCTGTATCCTCCTGATCTGTCAATCACCTTCCATTCCCAAGTGTTGAAGACATAACCAGAAGATAAACCAATAAAATTCCATATCCAGCTATTATATTGGTATATACATATCATATTTGATTAGAAGCTAAGATTCTCTAATACAAGATCTGTGTTGCTAAAAAGGAGTAATAATATTCATGACAGGATGGAGAGACAGGGTTGGTAGAGAAAGACTGGTTAATGGTACAAAGTTAGAACATGAAGAAATATGTTCTGATGTTATGTCTCAAGGAAGGGAAACTGATTATAACAGGGTATTGAAAATTTCCAAGTAGCAGACAAGGGACTTTCAAGCAATTCACCACAGAGAATGGTATATATAAGGTGCCTGTGCTGACTTCCCTGTTTTGGCCATTAAACAATGTACACGGGTATGACAGCAACGCACTCCATCCTGTCAATATGCATAATTCAATGTTAATTAAAAAATAAATTCAAAATGCATGTGAGTTCAATAGATTCTGTACATACGAGTCTCTCAACTCTTCTCCGTATTTCTCTCTGTGTGCGTCCCTGCTGCTGAAGAAACACATTTGTTTTGATTGTAAAGCTCTATTTAGTTATGAAAAACCACAAGTCCAGTTTTGATGCTTGGAAATTGTTCGAACATGTTGCTGTTCTAGGGCACTAGCAGACCGAGTCCTTGAGTGAACGCTGGTTCGGTGGCAGTTGGAGCATC
Organism: Uromys caudimaculatus; assembly: GCA_028551405.1. NCBI lineage: Eukaryota > Metazoa > Chordata > Mammalia > Rodentia > Muridae > Uromys > Uromys caudimaculatus. The sequence continues at coordinate 125,524,696 of CM052700.1, forward strand.
TGAGCTGCGTGCTTTTGTAAGAAATACACATGATGATCTACGCTCTGAATCAACATGGTTATCCTATAGGCCTTTGCGAAGAGCGGTTCACAGGCTGGCCAGCTGGGGGATCAAGGGTGGAACAGTAGAATTTAGGCACCAGGATGTGGACAGTGAGCACTAAGGCCTGCAGGAGGAAGAGCTGAAAAAGCCCAAGAAAAACCTCATGCGTAAGCTGTTTCTCTGCTATTATTAGCAAGGTGAGGGGATCTAGGCAGCACTTCGTGGTCTTTAAGGACATTTCGGTTTCTCTTGGCGTCATGCACTGAAATTATTTTTTCCATTTTTTCATGCTGCCTCTGAAACATGACCTCTATGCATAGTCTATCTCAGGAAATGACAATTGGCCGTCGTATCCCATACAAATTGATTGGATATGACAGCTTAAAGGAATAACTCTCGGCGAGAGGGGGCAGCTTTTACTTGCGTTCTCTTATTTTAATCCCTTTTAAGCCTTCTTGGTTAATTTTACTATTTCAATTAGATCATTTAAAAATCAACACATTACATACCAACCTCCCCTAAGAGCAATCATAAGATTTGATGGTTTTTCTGATACATGGGATAGGATTTCAAATTTGCATTATTCTATCTACTGAATTAACTATGAATTCTAAACCAAACTAAGGCTGCCATGTGCTTTTAAGCATCTCTAATCTGAACCATCTGGCAAGGCGTGGCTTTGTAAAGGCATCCCTCTCAGGACACTCTGTGGATTCTGTCCCTGCTTGAGGTTTTGGCCAACTATCAACATTACTATAATTCTCTTTTATGAAATATAGCTTTTGACTGGGATTTTGGAGTCTTGGTTGAGTTTATGTGCATGTATTTATATGAACATGGGCACTCGTGTCCACATTTTGATCCCATTCTTTGCATATTTCAGAATATATTTGTAGTAAACTTATTTTAGAGAGACAAAAGGCTGTGCTGTATATAAGCATGCTCGTGTTTGACCTCTCTTACTCCACATAACCGAGAATGAGCTCACAGGATAAGCAGGGGTAGACTGCTAACTAACAAAGCTAAGTGTCATAGGCACTGAAATTATTTTTTAAATGGTTAAGTGCAGAAAACATACCAGCTTTGGAATTAGAAAGTAAAATTCATAAATGATGGTTCCAAGGATGATTTTAATATAGAAGATAAACAATATTTTTGAGGATACTATGGTTAAAAATAACTAATCCAGGCACACCTCAGTTTTTCAGCTACAATCGAGCATTTAAAAAAAAAAAAAAACAATCTAAATCTTTGACTCAAGAGAAAAACAACACTGTGCTAAATTCTTTAGCTAGGAATAAGCATGTCATTGCAACACTAGTAATCAGTACGCACGTGGGAAGAAGAAAATATAGACTCCTTGCTACAACAAAGGGTGGAAGGCTTTTCTTGAAAGTGAAGATGATAATTCTACTTTCACCGGGTCTCTTTGCTAAGAAGCGCTTAGTTTAAAAAGTCACGTTCTTTTAAAAATTGAATCTTTTACGATTCCAGACAATCGTGTAATGTTCCTTCCCCAAAGTCCCCTCTCTACTCTCTTCTCTTCACCCCTTCTCTCTCACACCAAATACCTTCTGTTTTTGCCCTCCTCCCACTTTTGTAGGTCTAATTGGAGGAGGGTGGGTGGGATGCTATTTGCCATAGCAGGGGCAAGGCACCAATGGCCATACCTCTGAGGTGCTCCCCTGCCTGAACTGCTGTGATAAAACTTTGTGAGTACCCATGTGGCTGGACAAACATCAGTCTATTTGTTTATTAGGAACGGGAGAGGGATTCAAACTGGTCGGTTCTTCTGGTGATGTTAGGTAGCTCATGGGCACATGCATACACATAGAGAAAGAGAAGGTGCATTTCAGAAAGAGATGACCAAGAGGTGATTTTATTTCTGTCTTCTATAGATCTCTGAGGGCGAACACTGTCCTCCTGAGACCACATGATACTGCTGACATGCTTTTAAACCTTCCCCCAGGTATCTAAATGAGGAGAAAGAAAATGCTCAAGAGTGCCCATGCATATACATCTCTAGAAGTGATAGCAAATAGCCAGTCTACTCTACATGGGACTCCAGACAGCCACATGAGCTATGAGGTTCCTTTATAAAGCTGAGGGCATCAGTATGAGAAGTTAATCCAAAGCAGAAAACAACAACAACAACAAAATTAAATACCCCCCCCCCAACGTAGCAAACATGCATGTATATCTAGCATGTGCCTGGAGTAACAGTAGGCATGACATTTAATCCATTGAAAAATTCAGGTATCCCTGCCAGTTACTAGTTAGTCATTTTGTCCTCATAGTATAAATATTTTTTCCCCAACTTTCCTGCTGCCTGGCTGCTCTCATTCTTGGAACTCCCCAGTCACAACCTTTCCATTCAGAAACTAAAGAAATGGTGAACAAAGGTTACTGAACCCATGCCCTTTAGGCAGCACATACAGATTGTTACAGATTTTGAAACTTATTCTTGTACCTTAAGTAATAACTGTAGCGGCTATCCACTTGGACACTTAAAGTGTGCCCCCCACAAGTGTTTTATATGTGCTCACTTATTTCAGTCTTGCTAACAAGCCTTTGATTTGCCCAAGATAGTTTGTAAGTAATAGATGTGAATGGCCATTCCAGGCTGTGTAGTCCATAAACATGTGCCTCAGTATACACTTAACTACTTCCCATAATTCAGAAACTTTCTCATAATCATTCAGTCTGGAAAACAATGGTTAAATGTCCGGGATGAGAGGGTTCTGGACTTGTGTTGTGCTTCTCTTCCCTTGACATGCACATAAAAAGGACCCATAAATGACTCTGGTCAACACTAACAGGGTGCAGGCAATTCCTAAAACTAAGGTGCTTAAAAATGAAGTCTGGTGAAGACCCTGGAGATCAGAAGGGTTTGCATGAAGAAGGGACAGCTACTTCAAATTCTCAACCAACTGTTGCATCGTGTAAATGGCCATGGTGGGTATCCAGTAAAAGTTTGTTGAATGAATGGATGAATTTTCAAAACCTTTTCAAGAGTACAACTAAGTAAGAGAGTAAGGATGCTTAGCTAGGGTTCAGCTTCTTCCCATGGACTCTTCTGCAGTATTAGTGAAAGAAGAAAATGTGATGTTCTTCCACTTTTTGTTGTGGGCTGACCTGTGTCCCTGGTCCTCTACATGCATTATGCCGATGCTCTAACAATGGATGGGATGACATTTGGAAGCGGTGCATACTTAAAGTGATGAGCTCGCAGGGTAGAGTTCTAATAAGATAGGATCAGTGTCATCGGAAGAAGCATCTGAGAGCTTGCTGTCTTCATGTGTCCTCAGGTGGTGGAAGAAGAGCTGTATGTGTATACACAGTGTGTGTGTGCATGCGTGTGTGTGTGTGTGTGTGTGTGTGTATTCATCTACATGCATGCCATTGTGCTTTTGTGGTGGTCAGAGACTTGTTGGAGTTGGTTCTTTCCATCCACCATGAGGGTCCTGAAGGTGAAACTCAGTTAGTCTTGGCTGCAAGAATCTTTATCTGCTGAACTGTGAACTTGCATATTGTGTTTTGTCATCACAGTTATCTTAAGAAGTGTATAGACCCTTTTCCTCGTTAATCTCGGGCCACTCAGAATACTCTACCTCAGCCCCAGACCCAAATCAAGGTTTCCTTCACTTGGCGAATAGCTACGGAGGAGCCAGGGGAATGAAGATGGACATGGATGTCACAGGTCAGAGAACTTGTTTCCACTGCCTGCTGGTTATGATTGCCAGGACCAGCAATACTTGGGGGCAATTCCTTGAGGCACAGATGGAGGAAATACCATCAAGGGGGCTAGAGCACAAAGGGGGAATAGGAGGGAAGGACATTTAAGAGAATGGATGCCATATGCAATTCTGGCGTCCACATCTAGATGTATATATGCACATTAATGGGACACATGTACTTATCATAAATGTACATTAATGAGATACTTGTAGTTATCAGAACAGAAAGCTTCGGCTTGACCTGTGCTATAGCTGATGAGAAAACAATTTACTCAGAAGCCAAATCAAGTTGTTCACTGCTCGTTGGTCACTAGCATTCAGAGACATATACATTGCTCTTCACTGCTGTGTTCGAATGAGGAATCACCTTGAATTCCATCTCTTTGCTATATCCTACCCAATAATCCTAGTTTCCCAAGATCGATCTCAATGTCTAATTCTACTTCTTGTGTTACTTGTTTGCAATTAGGTTCTCACCGTGTAGCCCTGGCTGACCTAGAACTTGCTATATAGACCTGACTGGTCTCACATAGATCCACCTGCCTTTGCTTCCTCAGTGCATGCACCTCTGTGCCTAGTCCTTGTGTTACTTACTCTTTGGAGAAGACCCAAAAAGAGGGTAGATGATGACTGAAAGCTGGAACAGCTGATTTTCTGCTTCTGGCTTCTTGAGCCAAATGGAAAATGGAGTGACTGTTGCTTTATTTAATAAGAACCACTATCCAGTTCAAGCTTCAATCGTCAGGCCAGTCACATTCAGTTGCGTAAAAGAAGTGTTTTCTCATGTCTGTGTTTCATGTTAGCCTGAACATTTAAAGTCAGTTAGGCCTGTTCCTCTCATCCAACCCATGGCACTTAAGTATTTTGCTTTGCTTTGTTTTCTTTTTATTCATTTTTTGGTTAAGAGTTAATTTTACCTTTGTTATGTATGTAAAATCCTTATTATAGGTAATCTTTAATTTTTCATAACTCTTTACTATGAAATGTGTGTCATAGCTACAGAAGAGCTGTGAAGGTCTCCTCTTCTGTTTGGTGACTCGGCTGTATCAAACATCTCATTTGAAAACTGGGTCTCTCCTTGGCCTGCATATTCTTGACCATGAAGTTGATTTTCCCATTACAAAGCACCTACGATGTGTTTCAGTTGGAATGGAATGTCAGGACCTTACAATGAATATGAAGCATGGATCTTCAAAGAACCTTCTATTTGTTTTTCCCTTTTCCTTTCTGATTGCTAATAAGAACTTTTTTAGCAAATCAAGAGAATTGTTTAAAATACTGTTTTCTTTTTATCAGGTTGCTCCTAAGAAAGTTAATCCTTTCATATTAAAGAAAAAAATCGTAAGCCATATTCTTAATATTTTTTGGTTAAAATATACTTTAGAAAATAAATTTAAATTCATTTAGAGCTCTGTGTCCAGCAACTTTTTATACAATGTGGCTTTATAGATTTGGACTATGAGCCTCCGTCTGGGTTGAAGGAGGGGCATAATTTGTTGGAAAATTGATTCTATTGAAATGAACCTCACAATTCTACCAGAGGCTGGAAAGGGTCTCTTTATAGGACCAGGGAGCATAAGGAAGCCAGCAGGACTCTTGAGAATCAGCAAGTTGTATTGTCAGCTGGGAACGGAGCTGCAGCTTCTGACTTTCTGTCCCTGCTCCGAAGCCCAGGCACTCTCCTGGTTTAGCATTACCCCTCACAAGCAGAACTCTCTTTGAGGTCACTGGGAACCTCAGCAGACCCGAAGGCTGGGCAGCTGAGGCCACCAGTTTCAATTATATCTGTAATCTTTGTAGAATCTTAATGAGAAGTGAAGCCACACATAGGAAAAAATATAACTGAGGGTTTTGAACACTGGCACCAGGAAGGTCAGCTGATATCACCCTGCTTCACGTTTTGCTTTCCTTCACCAAACCGTGGAGGGTTAGCAGTGGCCAGTTGTGGGCGATTGCCAGAAGATCCATAAAAAGAGGAGACACCCTGCCCAAAGAATCCAAATCAGGAAAAATAGAAAGAAAAAAAAAGAAAAGAGAAAGAAAGAAACAAAGAAAGAAAGAAAGAAAGAAAGAAAGAAAGAGAAAAGGAAAGACAAACAAACCCACTGACCACACTAAGCCACTAAATAAAGCACTGTTTACTTACTGAGATGCAGATAATTCTTAGATATATAGTTCTGATTCTCTTCATTCCATTTTAAAGAGAACAACCACACCACGGTAAGCAATGCAGGGTGGCCAGACATATAATCTAATGAAAGTGTGTGAAGCCACTACAGAAGGCAGCAGGAGCACTGCCAGACTATGATGGGGCCGCGTGGCTGATTTCTATGCAGAGCGCACCGATATTTTCCAAGTATAGACAGCTTTTATTGAAATGAAAATAGAAAATGCAGGCCTAGTGCCCATACGAAAAATTTAGTGTAGTCGACACATGAAGCTGCCCATGGAGGGAGAAAGTATTTGGCCTTCCTACAAGCTTCCATATGAAAGCTTTGCATGACGAGGCTGAAATCTCCTCAGGCCTTGCAGAAGGAAGACTCAAGGGAGGCCGGTTTCCTGAAACAACGGTTTTATGTGAGCCACCCCGGATTTGTTTGCAATTATGTAGTGGGGGTATATGAAGGATCAATGGAAGTTTACACGAAGCCATTGGCTACAATGAAGGAAGTGTCATCACAGTAAAACACCCTAGCCTTTTCCTACTCCCAGTCCTCTGTATTAGCAAGCAAACTATTCATCTAATTTTTAAATTACTGGAATGCCAAGGAGAGGGAGGATTCAACTGACTTGCTTTTGGTGAGCTGGAATCCCGAAAGTTCTGGCTTTAACAAACAAAATTTGCCAAAGGTCGGAGAAGATATAAGAGAGAAGTCATAAATTACAAGAGAGGACATTTGCTTTCTCATATATATGTGACTTTAGCACGGGCTGGCTTGGAACTAAAAATATATGTACCCTCATTACCCACATACACTTAGAGTGTTAGATTGTAGAAGTGTGCTACCAAGCCCGATTTCTCACATTAATTTGAGTTCTGTGGGCTCTCTGAATTTCCCTGTCAGGTTAGAAAATAATAATAATCCGATAGCTTATGAGTGCTAGGCTGCCAGGGAGAAAGGTTTGATGATCCTCTATAATTCTAGTGCTTGCCCATTGACACCACAAACAAGGTACACCAGGATTTCTCAGAATTGAACCCAGGCATCAAGAATTCTTAAGGTAATTTTTGAGGATGCAACCCAGGCATCAGTCATTTTAAAGTCACCAAGGTGGCTCTATAGTCAGCCAAGGGAAAGGCTCAGCTTACTTCATTTCTTCTCTATTCAGGCTCCTCCCTCCATGGCAGAAGGCCATACACCTACAAGTGGTTGCAACCCTTACTGGTACAGAATGACCCGGGATGCAGTCTTTGGGGGAAATGCCAAATGATTTCAACTTAGCTTTTCCATTCATGGATACTTATCTTGTTTCATCATTCTTTGGAGCCAGTTTCTAGTCTGTAGCCACTGAGAGTTTATGGTAACGAATGTAAAGAATAGACTCTCAACACCTGTACATGTGAAAAGATTTAGTGTGGTAGACATGTTCCCCACGATCTCAAATATGTGTTTTGTCCTCTGCAAGGGATGCTCATATTCTCTTGAAGTTAAGCTTTCCTGATGAACTGCTTGCTATCCCAAAGTGACCTGTCATTAGCTTGACTTTAGAAGATATGGAAGATGCTACTTTCCTGGATTGCTTTGGAGGAAATCAAAGTATTAATTTTATGTCAACTTGGCTACCCTATGGTGCCAAGGTTATGGATGAAACAGTAGTCTGGATGTCAGTGGAAAGTATATTTTAGACATGATTAATACTTAAACCAGCAAACTTGAAGCAATGCAGATTATCCTCAGTAATGAGAGGGGCTTCATCTAATCTGCTGAAGGCCTTCATAGAGGAAGCTGTTTCTGTTGGCAGCATGGAAGTGCTTACTCGCTGGCCTGTCCTACAGATTTTAGCCTCGGGACCATGGCAACCATCACTACCTAAATTTCCACCCTCTGGCCAGCTCTACATATTCTAGGCTTGCCCACCCTCCAAATTATGAACGAATTCATTTAAAAGTCTCTCTCTCTCTCTCTCTCTCTCTCTCTCTCTCTCTCTCTCTCTCTCTCTCCTCCTCTTCTTCTTCTTCTCCTTCTCCTCCTCCTCTTCCTCCTCCTCCTCCTCTTCCTCTTTCCTTTCAAAGGATACCTTTATCTCTTGAATATCTGATATGTATTTCCCATTTTTTCTATTTTTCTGGGAAAATAACACCAACAAAATCTTGCCTAATATACTCTGGAGTCTTTAGACGGATTTCACAGATTTGTGCCTCAGTCTCCTTGGGGGGACTGGTTTCAGGACCTCCCTTCCTTTAAGTATCTACAGATGCACAAATCTTTATGTAAAAGGGTATAATATGTGCATAGAACTTGTACATATATCCCTGTACGCTTAAAGCATTCTCTAGGCTATTTACAATAACTAATGTAATGCAAATGGCATACATCTTATTGCTATATTCCTCAGAGAATAATGACAAAAAGTTTGAGTGTGTTTGGTAGTGATGGTTTATTTTCAGATATTCCCAGAACACAGAGAGTTGACTTCATGCACACAGAATCAGAGGATGTAGAAAACAGACTGTCATGTCTCTCACTCTTTCCTTCCTTTTAAGGGCTCAGAGCTCTTTCTTGTCACCTTTCAGAAATCCTGATCTACCATTTGGTCCTGCAGTTGCTTTAGTTAGAATGCTTAAGCGCTGCTAAATAATGGCACAAACTAGACAGCATAGTATAACTGCATTCTGCAGTTAGAATGTTTTTAAAAATGTGATTTCCTAAATGAGTCTTTTATGAAAATTGAGGTCACTTACATGAACTGCCTATTTTATATTTGAGAGCATAATTCTGCTACTAGATATCTTCAGATGCATGTGTACTTAAATTAAATAGCTTTGACTTGATATCTAAGGTTTTAGAGTTACTACGGTCTTCAGCACCAGTATGGTGATCAAATTATCCAGTTTGGGTAGAATCCCAAGTATCCAAAGGATAACAGATAAAGGTTAAAATTGCCTGCTTCTGGTCCTCTCATGAATTAAAGACAGTAGGGGCAATTTATGAAACGAAGAGATATGTTTTATTCTTTGTTTTTGTTTTTGTCTTTTTCCCTAAGAATCTCTTCTTTCTTTCTTTCTTTCTTTCTTTCTTTCTTTCTTTCTTTCTTTCTTTCTTTCTTTCTTTCTTTCTTTCTTTCTTTCTTTCTTCCTTTGATTTTGTGTGCATGAGTGCTTTACCCATATGTATATCTGTACACCACATGCATGCCTGGTGCCTAAGAGAGTGGTGATCCTCTATGTGGGTGCTGGGAATCGAACCAGGATTCATTGCAAGAATAGCAAATGCTCTTAACCTCTGAGCCAACTCTTCAGCACCAAGATGAATAAATTTTACTCAACATCTTTTTGTAACTCTTATGTGACTTTATCTTGCTTATTCACATAACTTCTGGATTTTAGTAAAATAAAATAAAATCTGGACCATATTCTTTTCTAAAACACATATATTGGATCATCTAAATGAGAAACTAAAACTAAAGCTCAATAATCATTTAAGTCTTTAGTAAATGATACCCAAGCCACTGTGAGAAGAAAGAAAGGATGCTTGTCTCAGTCAATGCTGGTATTAGCTTTGTGACATGACAAAACAAATAAAAAGATTCTGATAATTTCAAAGACTCAGTCTTCTTTACTCAGTGTTATCATGATCCCATTGGTTTGTTTTCTACATAATATTGTGAGTATTAACCATATTATCCATTATTGCCACAGGCCACCAGTACTCAGTTAATATAATTAGAAAACTTTAAGTTATGATAAACATCATAAGCATTGACTGGAACAGCATGGGCTACTTCTTGGAGTTTTAAAATTAAAGATATGCTTTCTGTATATCAAAACAGTTTAAAAGGCCCCGGCTTTCAAAAATGTGCTTCTCCTTATCCCATAAGTCCTATAGTATTTTCCTGGCAATTCAGCAAACCCATAAAACTGAACGGAATTAGAATTTTGTGCTTCTATGTTTACAAAAGAGCCTATAAGGCTGACAAACTTGATAATCTTTAAAAAAAAAAAAAGAAAGAAAAGAAAGAAAGAAATGAAAAGAAAAAAAAAAACCTGTTCTCATTTCAAAGGTTCAGAAAATAAAATTTATTTACTATGCAGGCCTAGACTTCTTGTTAAGTCGTTTGTGAGATAGCAAATTAGAAAAACATGGCCAGAGTCAGAGGTTACTCAATCACGTTGAAGCCAGGCCTTTTATTCCAGAAGCTCCTGTTCCTCAAATTATATCTGATAATGTTTTAAAGTGTAAACATATTTCATTTCAAAAAGATACTCGGGTCTTAGATATAACATGACACAAAAGCTTCCTAAGATGAGGCGAGCAGATTTGCCTCCCAATCTCTTTAGATGCATGTATTCAGAGTATTCGGAGCCTCCAAATTCTAAGATTTGAGGAACTGAAATTTTGAGGTAGAATGCATGCTTTCATTTTCCTATGCATAATCTCATTAATAAAGGGGCTGGTAAACTTGGCCAACACTAAGCCCTGTCATTTGGGCAAAGTCATGGCAACAGAACAAAGCAAGTGTGGCCTAATTTCAGTGCCAGTGTGTCAAACAGAAGAGAAGTCACATGTCATTAGAATCAAGGAGTGAAACACCCCCAACGTTTTGATAGAATCTGCACTTGCAAAGTAGAAACAGCATCTATCCTTCTCAACAATTCAAGTAATGTTGGTGGTAAAGCTCCCCTCAACTCAGTTCCAAAAGTATCACTATCTCCCAAACAACATGGCACCTACAGACTTAGAAACAGCAACATTCACTGAAGTGTGTTTCCGAGACAGGAGGGAACTTGGCTGGTAATGCTTTCAGGGTGCCCACATGGGTGGGCTAGCATATGCTGCCCCTAAGCAGAGGAAGTGGCACACCACAATTTCTTCATAAGTGTGAGGTCTTTATAAACTCATCCTCATGGGGGTTGTTTTAAATAGAAAGAAAATGACACAGAGTTCCCAACCAGGCTTCCTAACCATTCGAGCAGGGCTACCACTTTCCAAAAACATTAGGTTACTGTGGGGGAATTTTCCAAAATTGTCAACAATTCCATTTTTAAACTCTGTTCTTCTTCCCAACCGAAGACAGATGCAGTACAGCTTGAACTGTGCTCCGTGTGGTAGGAGATAGGGATTATTTTTACTCTGCTGACTCGTACCTGACAGTGGAAGACATATTCTGGTGTGGTTTTCTTGAACTTCATGTTCCAAACCAAGGCTACTCCATCTGGTTCGTGGGGAGCATCTTCGTTGTTGCTATAAGAAGCAACCATCAGCTCAGGGTACTAAATGAAAGAAGTTACAAGGATTCGTTACATTAAGATGATAGGATAGGAATTTTCTTATGACCCTAGTACATCCATGTCTACAGTATAGTCTATCAGTGTGCACCATTACAACTGGCTCGTAAGAACTTTTCATCCTACGGATATGTGCTGTGCACACTTCTAGTGGTCCTGTCTTTTTAAGTTTTGGCACATTTAATATCAAATCAACATACCCTGCTTTCTTTCTCTCATTTTTTGTGTGTGCATGAATAGTCACTAAACTGGAAACATGCTCTATCTCACAGAATCAATCACATTGGGCTACCCTCTCCTTTCTTCTATATTGGTTTCCATGACAACTTTCTGTTCTGATTTTCTTTCTTGACTGCTTTGAAAAACTCATGCAGATTCTCCTTTTGTTACATACATTCCCAGATAAGACGATTCTCTTTCTTCTTATTTTTTTCCTTTTCTTTTTATCTTCTTGCCAGGTTATCCTATAGATGTCAATGGTTTTTGTAAGCTTAATATGTTGATAATTTTCAAATGTCTTCTAGGCTTGATACTTCTCAGAGCTATATGTATTAATATTAGACTGCTCACTGTGCTTTTATCAGGGTGAACAAAAATGTATTAATACTAGAAGGAACACATAGAACATATACTGAGGCTTTCCCACAGAGCTTACTGTTCTCCCAGAATTCCACCAAGTTCGAGTCTTATACTTGGTATTCACTTAACTGGCCAAACCAGAAGTTCTATTTCCATCTTTCCATGTTCCTTTTTTGTGTCCCCAAATGCTGTTTATCACTACATACTACATGCATTTTGGATTTACATTTTGTTTTCATTCTTAAGGGAAGAGACACCAAAATTGACCTCTTGTCTGATGAAGGTATCAGACTTGCTGCCTGTTCTCATAGGCTGGGATTGATCAAACTATGGGTTCAGAGATGAAATGACACAATCATATCAGACTTTCCAGAGCCTGTGCCCATCTCCTCCCTACTCCAACCTTCGTCAGGATGAACCTGGAAAATATGTATTCGATAAGTTACCCTCAGCATGACAACTAATGGCTCATCATGGCTTTCAAGGGAATGATCCAAGTCATGGAGAATCCTTTTTGGACTGCCTTTCTCTCTTGCTTCTGTTTAATGTCTTATGGCTCTTTCTTTTGCTCTGAAACACATTCTACCCACACTTACCAGCAAATCACGAATCACATAGCTACTACCTCTGTACCTATGATTCTGATCACATGCTCACTGGAAGCCCCTTCTGTGTTGTTTACCTCATTCCATTTGAGACTGAATAAAGACACCAAGTCCTCTAGATAATTCTAACCATTTATCCCTCCCTTGAGTCTTAGCATCCTTGATTTTATGCCCCTATTAAAACACTTGTTCAGTTGTATTATAGTTCTTTCTCAGTGTGTCTTTCCCCAAATCACAATGTCCTTGAGTATTAGGACTAGGGTGTTCTTGTTGTTATTTTGTTGTTTTCTCTCTGAACTCATAGTTTAATAAACCCAAACGTATGATGTGTTAAGGTAAAAGAGTTTATTAAATAATTCATCATTTTTATCTTAGAAAGTCTCTTTTATTTCAGTAGCTCTGTGATCAGCATAAATATTAATTCCCTTGTTATCAAACACCACAATAATTAAATGCTTAAACATAAGAATCATAGTCATGCAATAATAAGGAAGGCTTTGAAGAGATGTTGAAAATATCTTTCACCCTACATGAACTCAGTCCTGAAATAGATAAGGAGTCTCATGAACAGTTTCCAAGTTAGAACACATGTCACACAAATGCCATTTATACCTAGGCTTCTCATGAGTGGCTCTATTACACACTAGAATTATTAAAGCTCATATGAATCTCTTCTCATATATGATCTAGTTTTTTCTTCCTGTTTGCTATGATATGTATATATTCAGACTGGACAATATTTAAAATGAACATGAACTTTGACTTTCCCTTCATATGAACCATAACTAAATCTAAGTCTTCAATGTGGCTCATTCATTCTTTCAGCTATAGAGAGTTACAGCTTACTGGTTGCTACAGAGGAGGCATAGGCACATTGCAGCACACATGGATGTGGCCACCAAGGGAAGTCATCATTCTTTATTAGAAAATGCTTCTTAGCAGATGAATCAAAGCCTATTAAGCAAGGCCTTTGATTCAGAGCCCGTTCAATGAAACTAACATCCAGATAAACACAGAAGTCTCCAGACTGTCCATCTGAAGTTTAACTATGTCACATGTGAAAAGGCAAGTCTATAAACACTGACACCACTACCGCAGGGGCCAGAGAGCAGCCAGATGTGTCTGGAATAGCATCCCACAGCTTCACATCTGGGTCTCATCGCTCACACCCACTTGCAGCTTTTCTTTTCTTTCTTTTTTTTTTTCCATCTAAAAATATTTTAACTTGCTTGGCTTTCAAGTTTCTTTAGCAAACAGACTGTGCGTTAGGGAAAACTCCAGGAAAATGCCTTTCACAAAGTTTTCTATAAGAGGAATTACAAGGTATAAAGGGACTGACTTATATCTTATCTAATGCAGACTGGTACGATTTCAAAGTGTCTTCTTGTACTTCTTTTAAAAAACTATTTGTTTGAGCATGTCTAGTCATATTTACTCATTATCAAGTTTCCAAGAAATTATGGCAATTTAAATGTTTAAAATTACACTTTTGAACAATTGTGAACTTTCTGGTCACCTAATTATACATAAGGACTAGATTATCCTATATTTAATTTAGACAAATTTTACCCCGAAATTCCTAACTTTGCTCTCAAGTCCAGTTAGATCTTCAGGAGAAATGAAATCTAATATTTCTTGGAGACAATAGAGCCAGCATGCTTTAAGTGGCCCTTGTCTTCCAGACTCTGAGCTGGACACTGTCACAACTCACTTGTTACTCAGGAATGTATAAAGAAGATAATGGTTTACTTATTTCTACAGGCAAAGATGAATCCTTAGGTAAGTGACATGTTCTAAGTCATGCTGCCCATGAATGACAGTGTGAGAAACCCTATGGAAATCAGTTGGGCTCAAAGGCTTACATCCCTGTATGTCTACTGTGGCATTGTGTCCACTGCATAAATAAAATGTGGCGTCAAGTACAGAATGGGACAAGAACATTCCTGTTAACTTTTCTGTTCTCTAGGCATTCACCATTGGCTAGTGGGAAACATGACACATGAAGAAATTACACCAGCTCAAGCATTAAAGCAAAACAAGGTGTGCTAGGGGGGGCATACCACAAGAGTCTGTAGAAGCATGCACATGTGCTAAAGGTAAAGATAGAAAAAAGTGACTCTCAGGAGGGATGGGTATTTCAGTGAGACAGCTGGGAAGGACATTTGAGAAGCAAAATTGGTGAGAAGTCTCAAAGAACTAAAAATAAATTTACCATATGATTAAGCTACACCACTCCTTGGCATATGCCTAAAGGAATGGACATCCTAGTCTATGGATACCTGCTCATTCGTGTTCACTGCTGCTCTATGCACAGCAGTTAGGAAGCAGAAACAATCTAGATATCCTTCTGCTGATGGAGGTATCATGAAAATGTTGCATATACACAACGGAATGCTATTCAGTTGTAAAAAAATCAAATCATAAATTTTTTCAGGTAAATGGATGGACCTAGGAAAGATTATATTGCATAAAGCAACCCCGAGGCAGAAAGATAAACACTGCATGTTCTTTCTCATCTGCAGCTCCTAGCTCCAAATCCTCAGTTGTGAGTATAAAACCTGGAGTAACTCCAGAAATAAGAAAAGTAAAAAGGGATCGTTGTGGGGTTGCGGAGAGTGGGATGACACGACACAAGAGAGACATGGGCAGGGAGTTAACTAGGGAGAGGGTAGAGAAGAAAATCAGAAGGAGGGAGATGGGGAGGGAAAGTAACACTAGCAATGTTGTAAAATCCAAGTGGAATTATATAGTTTATTAACCTGAAATTGCATTGAAAAAAATAAAGCCACTTGAGCTGACACTGATACCCATCCCTAAGAGCTGTAGACTAAACCCTCTAGTACTAGGCATGAAAACCCTCTTTGGAATGGCTGCTCAGCTGAGTCCAAGAGTTTCCCAAAGCAATAAGCTCTACTGCTGTTGCCCTTCGTTGTCTCCCAGAGGTTGAAGGTGACCGCCATTGCTAAAGACAGCAAACACTTCAGACACTAGACTTGGAAGAGTTGAGATAGATTTGACATGGACACCTCTTTGCTGAGGCCTAGCTTTTGCAGTATCAGAAGATATTATGCAAGCTGCTGGGGAAGGGGAACAGCCATAGTTTGGCCAAGCTGTGATGTCTATGAATCACAACAATGACCAGTAAAGTAAGATATCCCTAAAGTTCAGTAGTGACACTCATATCTCAGCTGTAACCAAAAGCTGTCTAATTGGACTTAAGGCACACATAAAGGAGGGAAATCATGCTTGGCATTAGAAACGTGATTCCCAGGGCTGGTGAGATCATGCATCTTAAAGAATACTCTACTGCCATGTTACTGATCCAACTTAATTCCCAACTTCATTCCAGATACTTATCTTTATATACCCACAAACAAATGTAGCTCTCACACCTCATCAAAGAAACCTCCCTTTACAGTGGACAGAACCATTATGAAAATACTTATGCCTGCTCAAAATACAACTGATCATGGGGTGCCTAGATCCAGGTGAAGCATCTACAACACAACTCCTGCATCTAAGGCTCAGGAGACCTTGAGGAAGAGGGGAAGAGAGACTGTAAGAATCAGAGGACCAGAAAGTGAGAATGTGTCTCCTAGAAATGACAGGAAAGCTGCACACATGATACTTCAACAATATGTCTTCCTAAGCAGGAGCTGAAAAATAATACCAATAGACTTGCTATCATGGAAGAAGAAAATCTTATGGGTTGGTACCTCTAGACAAAGAACTACAAGCAACTAAGAAGTGATGAGAAGGGAGAAACACTTGTCTCCAGGGATGAGGTCTCTAATTGATTATCCAATCCTTGAAATCATATAAATACAAACAACAATAAATTGGTTCAGCAGGTTCTATATGCATATATGTGTATATGTGCGTATGTGTATATATGTATATATGTATATATATGTTCACATATACACATGTGTATATGTGCATATATATTTATGTTTATATATGTTGTATATATGTTTATATATGTATGCATATGTGTATATATGTGTATGCGTATGTGTATATATGTATGTATATACATGTGTGTATGTGTGTATATGTATGTACATGTAGATGTACATATGTATAATCACATATACATATGTATATACATACACATATATATGTAATAATGATAAAGAAATGAGGACATGAATTTGAGAGGGAACAAGTTAGGGGGACACATGGAAGTGGTAAGGGGGAGGAAAGGGAAGGAGGAGATAGTACAAAAAATAAATTGGTCAATAATCTATAACTAATCTTTACAAGTGATAAAAATGCTTACTATGATTCTATATGCACTGGCTAGGTGTAGAGAGGCCAGCACGGACTCTGTTTTCTAAGCTAGGCAAGAAAGAGAACACAACAGGAAGTGTTCGTCAACTCCAGGTGTTAATGGCCTTGAATTAGTGCCAGCAATTCTCTTTTGTTTCTCTAAACCTGACTGAATTCATAACTAGACAAGGTTTTGAAGATTATTCAGGTTAGTGTCTCACGTGGCTAGAGGATTGAAGGATGTCTTTTATATAGGAGAGGGGCACATACATACTGTGTGACCAGTCTAAAAGTCGGATCTTATACACACTCTGACACATGGACTGTGGACAGGATTCTTGTGTTAAACATTGTTGACAAGAAGGAAGAGTTGCCAGGGTGTTGCGTGCCCAGATGTTTTTGTGAGAGTAGTGTTTATATGATAGTTTCCAAGTATTGCAAAATTAGAGTGTTATTGTTTGCTGAATTCAGAATATAAGCAGAATTATTTCTCACATTTCTTTCCTTTTCTCCCAGCAGTTCCATCTTGTTTCAAACAAGAAGCTGCAAGGCATGCCCCTGCCATTACACCATAGCCTGTGTCACACCCTTCTCTTTTGTCTTACTATGTCCAAGTTTGTCAACTCCAATTTAGAGTGTCTCTTCATCTCAGAAGCATGAAAAGCTGGTTCCTTGAACCCACACAAGTATTACAACACAGAATTTTAGGGATTCTGGGTTTTGTTTTTGTTTTTTACAAATTTTCTGTAAAATGCATGCCTTACAATTTCAAGGTAATTCCCACAGTGTAGACAGGAGAGAGAGAGAGAGAGAGAGAGAGAGAGAGAGAGAGAGAGAGAGAGAGAGAGAGAGAGAGAGAGAGAGGAAGAGAGAGAGGATTCCCTGGCAGAATTTCTATGCTTTCCAGTTTCCCTTCCTTTGACACAAATGTCACGAGGGAAGGAACTTTTGTGGAAACAAATCCATGCAACCACACGCGGGGCTCAGTGGGACGAGCCCCAACTGCTGGTAGCCCGACAGTCTCTTGAGGGAGCGTTAGCAGCTGACTTGGGAACCACTAACCGCTGCCTTGGTTGAGGTATGTGTCAGATAAAGCTCCTACGTGATTTCCAGACCATGAATAAATGAACACTCCAAGCTGAGTGTTTCCTAGGGCTTGGATCTGATTTCTCTGTACACCAGGGCATGCTCACAGACCACCCACACACTGCAGAGAGACGGGGCAAGCTTGGCTTTCTCAGTCTTTGTATGGTCATGCTCTCTGTGCTCTGTTGTTTGGATGTCAAAGAGGGTGCAAGAGCAGAGGACCCCCAGCCAATTGGTGGCTGCTGATCATACAGTTATGGGGATCACACTCTCCTCCAATTCCCAACTCCCAATGAGATTAAATGAGACTCTTGTTATTTCCCCATTTGCTTATCTGCCTACATCACCTTCTCCTTCCTTGCCTAGGTCAGTCTTTGGAGATGTGACCAGAGAGTGATCCCATCTTACACTCCACTCCTAAACAATACTTGCTGTCTGTCTGGATCACTCATCACCCTCATGCTCTTCTGGTTTCAGCTTCTTTGAAAGCAGTCCTTTGAGGGAAAAGCAGTTAAAACCTATGCAGTAGAGCATTGCAAGGCTTGAGATCGGCTCTCCTGTACCCCGAGTGAAAGTTAGCGAGTTACTGAGCATCTATCGAGCCTTAGTTTCTTCAGCTATAGCATGTAAATCTTGATAGTGACTGCTTTATATAATTCAGTTGATGGTGAAATAAGATGATTCTTTCAAGGCAGTTGCTATAGTGCTTGGCATTTAAGTTACACAGATTAAAACAAATGCATGAGCTCAAAACTCAGACCATACCCCTTCCAATCCCGATTTCACCACAACCGTGTATAACATTACTTAACTGCTCAGTGCTAGGCATAGTGAGTCATGTCTAGTCAACAGGTTGGGTTGTCCATTCATCAAGTGGGTCAGTAGGAAACCAACAGTGACTATGCTTTAAAAAACTTCCTGCACAGAATGGTTAACTGCTTGTTTATTTCCAGGAGCATAGTAATTAATAAATACAAATATCTGAATGAGTGGATAATTAACCCCCACACTTCTGAAAAATGTGAACAAAAACCAGTGGGCAGAAAGAAGAGAGTCATAGATTAATAAATATACCCAAATTAAAAAACAAATATCTTTTTTCCCCATACAAATGTCAAAAAACACATGTCAAGTTTGTCCCGTTAGTACTAATTCTTACCTGGAGAGACCAGTCCATACAAGTGACCACCCGATGCTTAGACCAATGCTCATCGTAGAACTGACGGTTGAAGGAAAGGTTGGCTCCAGCCTGTACATCCCTAAGGTGGGTTAAGTAGCAGAGGTAAAAGTGAGGTTCCTGAACAGAGTTGTGTCTAGACAGTAGCACATGATCATGAGTAAATGAATTAAAGATAGTCTCCTTAACGAAGAGCTCTTTCTACCGGCTCAGCGAGGTTTTCTGCCTTTGTTCTGAGCCTGTTGTAAAATGTCAAATTTGTTTCAGCTTATCTTAGTCAGTCTTGAAATATTTTCTTCCCTCTCATTGGCTCAAGTCTGAAGCAGGGCTATTAAAATTTTCCCTCAGCCAGCAAGAGTGCTCAGCAGATAAAAATACTTGTGCAGGTCTGATATCCCAAGTTCAGTTCACTGATCCTATGGTAGGAGGAGAACCTGACTCCCAAGGCTAGCCTCTCACTTCTACTTGAGTACCCACATTATACACACACTAAGATTAAACAGAAACATTGAAATCTCTCTGCTATTAAAGGAGCATAAAATAAAGGGAGTTTCTTGCTATCAATACCTTCTACAATATTAGACGCAAAATGATATCCATGTTTCTATTTGTGAATTGTGATTGGCCTTTGTGGTTGTCTCCTTGAGTCATAGTAGGTACTAATTTCTGCTGTGAGACAGGTATGGTGGAGATCTGGGGAATCACAAAAGTGTTCTAGGCATTAACTGTGTCAGTCATTGACCAAGGGAGGATTTGGTCTCAGAGGACTGATTGCAAGTTGGCCAGTGTGTATTTGGCTAATATTCAACTGACCTTGGTACTACCTTTGAAGAACTCTGCACTGGTCATTCAGTTCCTTTAATGGCCTGTGTGCTTAAACTGAGTAATGCCTGTTCTATGCCAGCAGCTACTGGATCTGCAAAAGCATCTGCCTAAACTGCTTTAGTTTCATGCAGTCCAGGAGTCTGTCTACAGTCGCTCTTCCTCCAATCACTTTATTCTGCTATGTTACATCAGCGCTATTCACCTCAGTAGCTCTTGTTCAGAATGAGTAGCCTGGCTTCAGAAAATATCTAAGTTCTGGTGAGCTGACATAGCATGATTTCTGTGTCCATCCCTTGGCTGTTAGACCCCCACTAATCCTAGGGCAGCTCTAGCACTACAGGTAAGGTGAATGCGACTCAGTCCTGGTAGAAAAGCAGTACAGTAGTGGGCCGTGTACTCAGATAGGAAGGGGAGACCATTAACAATCAACTGAATCACTAGAAATGGCATTTTTTTAAAAAAGAAGCCAAACATTGGTAGAGCATGCAGATTCAGGCTGCTTATCTTCTCTGTGCAAAAATGTTTTCAGAACACCCCATAAAATTAAATAATTACCATGTCTTTGCTACATATCCATATCGTTTTGTCCTTTAAGAATGCATTTGAATTTGAATTTTAGACATAGTTAAAAAAAAATCAGATCTGATGCAAAAAGCAGGTGACCCTACCTTCACACATTGTTCCCAGACAAAAGAAATCTATGGGAACAATCCAACTTTGTCTGTTTCTTACGAGTCTTAGAAAGTGGTACCCGATATCCTATGGTGATGGCTGGCAGCTCCTGTCCTTTCTAAGACACACATCATAGTCACAGAGAAAGTCATGTGGACTCCCCTTCCCCAACTTCTTTGAATAGGTTTTGTTTGCTTTATCTATAAATGACTCTTTGCCCTATGTGTTTCCTATAATGTACATATGCACACATAACACATACACAGCCTTATAGGACTAAAAGAGCGATGCGTGTTCCAGACCGTTTCTCACCTCTGCTGTTACCCTAGATAGCTCATGTTTATTTTCTCCAGCTTCCTGTTTGCTTAGCCAGCAAGAATCAATCTAGCAGATCTACTACAGATCTTCCCCAGCTGCACAGGAGAATGTTTTCTCAAAGGACAATGTGTATGACTCTGTTTGTCTCTATCACCTGGCCTGGACTGATAATATCAAGTTCAAAAGAATTTCGTAGGGACACATGATAATTACAGGGAAATGCTAAGCCAGAAGTTATAAGCAAAGCCCCCAGTCAAAGCTGTTTGGTAAGGTCAGTCCTGGGATTTCATCTTCCTCTCATTCTCTAGACTTGGGGTTTGCCTCATCAATGTATAAACGTATTTAACAGTCAGTGAGTTAAGCTGGATTAGCATCTGAACTAAGCACTGGAGAAGCTGAGCCTAGACCATCTTTTGAGTCCAGTACAGGACTAGCTTGGGCAGCAAAGAGAGATTGCATGTCCTAAAAAGAACACCAAGCAATAGAAGCAACAATTTATCACACTACAGTTTTCAAAATGTATATAAGCAACGAACCCATCTTTCTCCTCCAGCTCTCGACCGCTGTAGTCAAAAAAGATGTCAGAGTCCTCGGCTAGGGCTCTTTCGATCACTCGGATTGTTCGGTCAAAGAAGATGAGGAATTCCTCTGAATGCAGGATCTGCTGTTTTTCTTCCTCTGTCAGCTCTCTTGGAGGGGCTTTTTATGCAAGACAGATTGTTTGGAAGGAAAGGGGACAATTTAAAACTGTTACATAGAAATCCTGCCCTTGATAGAGCTCGCTTATCCAGGGAGAGCTAATACACGGGAAAGCAAACCATTGTTAAGTAGGATTATAAATCGTTCTCAAACTCACGCCAATGGCATTTGCAGCTATTCCCCTGAAAAGATTTCATATCTCATCTACTATTTGCTATTTTGAAGAAGTAAAAATTATTATAAGTAAAAATAGATTGGCATGTTTTAAGATATCAGTTCTAAATGTTATTTGCTTTCAGAATGAACTGAAAAAACTTAATAAGGCAGAAAAATACATGAATAAGATCGTACTCATTAGGGTCTATCTGTGACATCTGCAGATGTGTACTCTGCTATCCACTGGGTAATTCTACTTGACCTGGGATGTGTACCTGGGAAACTGACATCGTTAGGGAAGCTATGTCCTTCCTGGTCTGAAGTCACACAGGGCTTCTCTGAAACATCCCACAGTTTCTTTTGTTACTTAGAGTGGTTATTTTAATTCTAGCTGGTTAAATTTGAAGACACAAAATAAGAATGGAAGATGAAACAACCATCAGTGCTCCAAGGTGCCTGCAAGTCAGCTGATCTCAAAGTCTATAAGCAGATTCTGTAAGCAATTCCTCCAGGAACCCTTTTGCATAAAACTCCAGGGAAGAGAGACTGGGGAAGGCCTGTGGGCAGAAACTTTCAGCTGAACCTCTATGGTCCCTTGAAACCCTGCTTCTACCCCTGAACAGGCAGCCAGGGGACAGTGGAACCATTACTTTAAAGGAAACACCAGATATTTAGCTCATAGGACAGTAACCAATTAAAATCATAGCTAGTGTCCTGGATGAACTAGCTTTCCTCTGAGCATCACAAGACTCCTAAGAGCATATCCACAATCAGGACCAGGTTCTCCCTGGCCACATGATGAGAGGAATCTTTTAGGTACAGTCATCTGCTACATAACATTTTATAGAAGTTTTATTGGACTTGATTAATGATGTTTCAAGGCCATTGTTCTAAGAAATCTGAACGATAACGAAGCCCTTCTGTAGAATCACCAAGGCGAGTTTTCTCTCCCCTTTGGGCTTTCCCCTTCCTTACCTCAGACCATGCCACTGGGAGCTTGAAACAACTCAAGATTTCATTCATAATAGTAAAAAAAATGAGACCAGTTCTGATGGAGTTGATTCACAACTCAGAAATCCTGCCCAGTTAACAGTATGGCAAAATGTGATCTATCACTATAGCAGAAAACAACCCACTCATCATCTCTGGCAGTCCCAAACAGAATAAGAAACAGTTCTTACATCTCTAAGGTGCTAGAGACCTAAAATTGCTGGCTGTATTGAGACTTTCCAAAATTCCCATCAAGCTCCACTGCGTAGTCTTGCCCAGATACTAGTCTGCAAAATGAGGAAGCTGGTGATGTCTAGACTGAGAATTCAGAACGGGATTTGGTAGAGGCCATTTGAGAATGAGGAGAATGCTCCCAAACCACCATTTCACCAGCCACTTACTGGCTCTGACTCTTACTAATTTGAGCTAAAACTCTGAGCAGTGTCCAGTTTAAAAATAAAAAATTATACGTCCCAAAATAAATAAGCATCAAGAATAAGTGATCAAGAACTAATTTATTAGTGTATTTTCTTAGCCTCCTTGTGAAGCTTGTATTATGTCTTTGATGAGTACAGTAAAGCTATTAAATGTAAGCAGGTGAAACAAAGACCAAATCTATAAAATGCTAGGTCCAATTTGTTTGGTTAATATTGTTAATAAATGAATTCTCCTCACCAAACAAAGCTAGTATGGGCCAAGCAAAATGTCTTTTGAAAAGATTCAGCTTTGGTTACTTTTCATAGGGGACTCAAGATGTGCTTTGGATTAAACAAAGTAGCAGGAGCTGTCTGCCTTTACCCTCCCGCCTTTTCCTCTGAATATGAGACAAATCAAGCAAATCCACTCTCTGTTTATCTTTTTTGAACCACATCTATTTCACCCTGTATCTCTTCTCACAAGTCTATTACCTTGAATAAAAAATACTATCTGTGTAATTTTCCGTAATTTTTTTCTTCCCTACAGCTTATTGTCACTTTGATCTCAGCTTTCAGGACATAGAACCTCTTCTTTGGGAGGAACATAAATGGCTGATCAAAGTGACCTTGCAGAGGCTTGAGTCCAGGTAGGTGAACCAGCCGCCACTCCAGACAGCATCCTTAACAATGCAGTGTTTGGCCCGAAATCAAATTGCTACTGAACCAAAACAAAGGATACACTTTATGTTAAGCTTTGATGTCTAACAGGGATCAAATGACATGATTTGTTTGCACAAAATAATAACATGCATGTGCAGATGAACGCTTTCAAAAAGTCATAAACAATATTCAACTTACAAATTAAATAAAATCATACCTACGTTTGATTAAAACTAATCTCCCAATGCTTAAAAGATATTTAAATTGGTGTTGTTACAATGTAAATGAGAAACTAATGGAGTCCCCAGTTAAAAGAGGCACCAAGAAATAAAAACCTCTCAGACAGAAAAATAAAGTGTTAGTTAATGGAATCCACTCTGCTTTAAATACAGAGATGAAAAATCCCATCAGCAGTGTCTTTTTCCCAGATATACTCCCAAGTTCTCCTTGGAATATCTTTCTGCGGCTTTTTCCTGTCTCTTAAGTCCAATGAATTATATATCTCTATATAATATGCATGCACATATACATATATATTAAAATATGTTCAAGGTAGATGTAAAAAAGGTCATCAAAAGCCACATCCGAGCAAAATGTGGATACAGATTATATATTTTATTTGGTTTCATAATATAAAACATAAAGAATTCCTTTCAGGAGCCGATGGCTCACAATGCTTCATGCATTTAAAGTGTCCTTTAAAAAGAAGAATCTGTGTGAAAAGTAGACTATGTATATATGACTTACATAGTATCCGAAGAACAAGATAATCTATAAATTTTCTGAGTTACATTTAGCCTGAATAACATCTATGAAAGAGATGTATCATACTCATGAAATAAATATTTAGAAATTATATGAGTTTGTGACCTGAAAAATTAAAATCTAGTATAAATTTTATTCAGGATCTCCTTTTTATTATTTAATTATAGAGTGTTAATTTCTCTTAGCCTTATATATGAAGTATTACATTCTTCATACACCCTTTAAGATGGTTCTATCATGCTGACTGTGTTTTCTTTCTTTTTCTTGACTTTCTTATAAAATGTACTTAGCTTCTTTTTAATTGGTTCTGTTTATTATATCCTCTTTCTCTTGTTTCTAGGGTTCTTAGAACATTTGCCTCTACAAAGACAAGATGTCCATAATGAAGCTCACAATTTATACTGAATATTTTAATTTCATTGTGTGTGTGTGTGTGTGTGTGTGTGTGTGTGTGTGTTTATATATGTAGGTGTCCTGGTATGTGCTTGTGTGTGTGTGTGTGTGTGTGTGTGTGTGTGTGTGTGTGTGTCTGCAGGCCAGAAGTCAATGTCAGGTGTCTTTCTTAATCATTTTCCCATTTGCCTCTCCAATGCCTGAATTATTGTCAAGGCTGCTCCACCTGGCTTTGCACATGGGTGCTGGGAACACAGACTCAGGTCAAGCATGCATTGCATATAATTTATTGACTAAGTCACCTCCCCACCTTCTTAATCTCATTTTAAGTCTAGATTTATTCACAAAATACCCACTTTATAAATGGATTGCTTTGTTTTTACAATCAAGCATTATATTGGAGTATAAAAACATGGTGTTTAAAAGATGTTTTGCAAGACTATCTAAAAGATAAAAATAAGCAACCCATGCAGCCAGTGAAAACATGAGATGAAATTGGGGGAAATGGCCCTAATGGAAATTTTACAGTACAATCAGTTCATAAACAGCAGCAGGGAACCAAATGAAACTAACATAGACAGACATTCATCTCTGAAGCTAACGTGAGGCTTACAGCTTCATTTGAATTTATGGGAGTGGGGGCTCCAATCCTCTTACTCTGAATCCCTTAACCTGACACTGGCATGTGGTGAGTCCTGACCTACTGATGAACAGTTAAAAAGCTATCCTGCAAGTTTGTATATTCTTTGTGCAAGGAAGTGCACATGGCAAAATAGTGAATCAAAACTCTTTCCTTTATATTCAAGGCATCTTGGTGTCAGATGGAGAAATATGTAAAAATTAAGCAAATAAAAACCTAGTGCATATTGAATTTTCCATGTCTTACTATATTTTTCTTCATGAAGCAGGAAAAGGAGGAGCAGGAGGAGGATGAGAAAGAAGAGGAGGAAGTGGGGAAAAAGAGGGAAGGAAGGGAGGGAGGGAGGGAGGTAGTGGAGAGATAGATAGATTTTCCAAAAATGTTTTCCCTGGTTTGAGACTGTATGTCAAGTTTTAGCCCAGAGCAAATTTTTCTGGCTGAGTACTGCGTCCCCTAAAGGCAGGGTTCCCTCTGGAAGTGCTGACACAGCTCTACTTCAGCAGTCCTGTGAATGGCGCCACAATTAGATCTGCTACAGATTCTTTTAAAGGTTTGCAAAATACTGTCTTGCTTAAAGGGGGAAAAAAAGCCAGATAGTTTGATGCTAACATAAACATGCTTTTAACCCATTATGTGCTAATTTGCAGAAACGCCATTAATGGAGAGCAAGGCACACGGTGCTGCGGTAACAGGAAATGTTCTTTCAAACTTCTTTTTGACTTTTAGTATGGCTTTAATCAAGTCCATAAAGCACGGGGAGCAGTTAAAACTGAAGGGTGTTTTTGCTTGGAACTTAAGAAGGAGGTGCTTAGCTTTGCCAGGAAGAGGGTTTGGACATTGGGGTTGGGGGTGGCGTGGCAGTGGTGAATCCCTGCCAAAGCCTACCAAGAACTCGGAGGTTGTCTATCACTAGGCATGTTTTAAGCTGTTTTGCAAAAGGAAACAGAATGTGTTTCAATAGATCCTGGCTTATTTTGTTCCTGGCTTTACCTGTGATAAAGGCTTTCTCTTCATTGCTTTTTAAAAATAAGATGTTTTTAGTAGAGATTTAAATGTGAAATCGCTCCTATGGAATCTGTCTAGAGTCTCTCAGAAAAAAAGTAAACTCAATGCCTTCCGTGGATGCAACTGTTAAGACACTGAGTCTTTTTCTTGTTCTCAGTCACGCCTGGAACCTCACCTCCTAGGTGCCTGAAACCGGGCATGGTAATCGCCTTACCAATGACTCTCCAAAACAGAAAAAAAAAAACAAAAACCAAAACTGTTTGCATCTTTTGATTTCAAAGCTATGGGCTATAGGAAAACTGAGCTCAGGGGCTAGGGCACATGAGGCCATAACATCATGTGTAGGGTACAGTTACAGACCTGGTACTGTAAGGCAAGACAACTAATAATAATTTGGCTAACATTTCTACAGTGCTTATTTTGTGCCAAGTTGCTCCATACTAGCCCCTTTGAGTCTTACATTAAAAAACAAACTCATGAGGTAGGTATTATCTCTGCTTGCCAGATGAGGAAACTGGAACCAAAAGAAGGTAAGTCAGCCAAGTTAGTCATTATTGATCATGCAGCTAATGAGTGGCAGAGCCAAGATTGGATCTAGTCACCTTGGCTGCAGACCCCTTCTTTTACCTCACTACTTCATACCGGTTTTTCTATAACTGAGTTTGCATAAATATAATCAAGACAAAACCAAACACACATACAGAACTCAAATATGCCTTTGCAGGAGGCAATTTTTATTTTTTAATCTCTCCCCCTGTTTTAAAAGATTTACTTATTTTTATTTTATTTGTATGGGTGTTTTGCACGCATGTATGTCTATGCACTACTTGTGTGCCTGTTGCCAACAGAGGCCAGATGAAGGTTCTGGATCCTCTGTAACTGGAGTTACAAATGGCTGTGAGCTGCTATGTTGGTGCTGAGAATCCAACTCAAGTCCTCTGGAAGAGCAACAAGGGCTCTGAACTACTTAGTCTTTTTTCCAGCCTCAGAACACAATTTTTAAAAGTTAAGGAATGTCTCCACATCATATCTATACAAGCTTCTGCTAAGTGTGCATGGATACAAACTGCGGTAGCTATTCAGACCAAATGGATTTTTCTCATGAGAATGCAAGGAACTGGAGCAAGACACACACTCCCACAAAACTCTTGAATCAAGAACTTGACACGCACCAAGCCAGAGCCGTGGCCATTGTTTTAAAATTTAAATATGAACTGAGATGCTTATTAGGTTTACGATGATCTGTACTTGATAAGACTAATTAGATGTTTAGAAGAATCTTCTAAAGCCTGCTCCCAGTTTTTCAAGGACCACTTGCCATTTTTCAATAAGAATGACAACTCAAAATCTCTTTGAGAGTCTTAACATAGTAAACCAGAAAGAAAAATTTTTAAAGAAAAGTCATGAAGATGGCATTATGGTAGAGCATACAAGTTGTAGATCCAACCTGAGTCTTAGTCCATGCAAGCTTCAACCTATGTCTTGGCTAATGCACTTACCAAACTTTTAAAAATTGGGTTCTGAGGCTGGAAAGTTATGTATCCTGGGGCAGTTTTTAAATCTTTCTCTCTTTGTTCTCTGCCAGTATAATAATGATAATAATAGTATAAGCCTCCAAAGGACATTTTGGTTAGTAGACAGGGTTTTTTTCACCTGCTTGGAGGAGAGGCAAGTATATTGTAAGCCCTTAATCAATGCCAATTTTTATTTTATCTTCTTTTCTCTTCCAGTGCTGGGATCCAAACTCAGAGTCTTGCACTTACTACAAAAAAATGTTCTACCACTGAACTAAATCGCCAGTGTTGGTAACTATTATCACTGAAATTTGTGCTTATTTGTTCTTGCATGGGCAGAGCTGTGGAAGAACCTTTAATCAGTAGAGTAGTAATGATTTCCGTTACTGTTTCTATGTAGAACATTTGTAAAACTTTAACTAATTGATAAAATAATTGCAGATGCTCCTTTTCCTCATGATTATCTTGTCTGGTCTAACATGGCAACTGAGGGTTGTGTTATGTCATCTCTGTGTTTAGTAATCACTCAATGGAATTGTGATTAGCACTTAAGTTGCTTCCATTTTATTCACTTCAGTCAGCCTGAAAGCAACCAATTCTGGACCTGGCGATTCCAGTGTCTGTTTTCAATGGCAATGTATTGAGTCGTCATGCAAAATCTTATACAAAAGGGATGTAAGCTTCAGCTTTGTTTGCTTCTATCATCTCTTAGTCTGGTAAAAGAAAACAATAAAACCAAGTCATGACCCAGTGTAGCTGCCAACCATACCTATCCTCGTCTCCTTACCTTCCTTCATCTCCTGCTTTTTGTCTTGATTTTCCAGTTCAGAATCGTGACCAATTTTGGGTTCCACCATCTCCTCATCTTCCTCATCCTCTAGAAAAAAGAAAGAGAAAAACGCAATATTGTTTTTCATCTTGAAAATCAAAGTCTTTGGCTGATGGTGGGAGGTAGAGTGGAGGGCAAAGGTCCAGTCGTTTAGGGCAACTTCGAAGTAAATCACTTCACAGAAAATGCCAGACAAATGTTCATGAATACATGAATAAATTATCTTCCAAAGGGACCTCTGAGAAAGGTTCCCAGCCTGCTGGGAAAACTGCACCAGTGGACACCTGTTACGTTCCTCCCCAGACCCTGACCACATGGGATGTCTCGGAATTACCTTCCTGACCTCTGAAGCTTCTTTGGAGATGCCCCAGAAACAGGTCTGAAAATGCTTCCACCTGCAGTGCTTTCTGAGCAAGGGACACCTGCTGCACACATGACTCATTTCCAATTTCATTTTTGCCAAATCAATTTGGTTTTGACCTACAGGAAAGGGTTAAATACGGATCTAACCCCAGGTCAAATGCCACTGACAAGTAAACAAACAGGGATAGACCCCCAAAGTCAATGCCACTGGTCTGGGAGAAAACAACCTATAGCAAACGGGCATTTACAAATTCAGACTAGTTCATGAATACATGTGAATTTAATGAGCACTCACAAATGGGCCCAGGCAACTTCCATGGGCCAGATGTTACAGTGCCCTTTCTGCTCTATGCAAATGTGGGTCTCTCTCCACCTGCTTCCTTTAGAGGAGTGCTCCAGATCACTGACTGAAACATAGGAGATTTAGGGAACAAGCTATCAAAAGGAAAATCTAACTCACAAATACAAAGTGAGGAAAAAATACTGAAAGCTGCTCTCATGGATTTTGAATATAGTATTACATTTACACTAGTAATATAAGTAGGTAGCTTATTTCATTGGTTCTAATGGAGTTTAAAAGAAATCTCTCCCTCTCTTACCTTCTACACATTCATTTACTTAATTGGTACAGGTTTAGTATAAGGTCCCCAGCCCTGTGGTATCTCTATCCCAGCAGATGCTAAGGACATAGCATCACAGATTTTTCTGAAGCATGGAGAAAGTACATTATCAAGGAAAACATGAGCCAGTGTTCTGGTTTAGGGAGGCTGTCTCCCCACCAAAAAATGGTCACCAGGAAAAGGCCACATGGAGGTGACCCTTGAGAATTGAGGAACTGAGTTTGTGCAAAAGTCTAGAGGAAGTAAGATGATAGCCCCGCTTCTCTCATTCTGTGAACCAAAAGGTCAAGGTGTACATTCATTTATTTTGGTTTCAGTAGAAATGTCTCATCTATATGCCTGCATCTTCACGTTCTCAAAACTGGAGGCATTTCATCAAATGACGGCATTAGTCATGTTTAAATAGTAGCACATTTTTCGTCTTCCCAAATAGAAAGGTTTTTATTTTAAACATTAGTTCTGAGAATAGTTTAAAAGCCTACCACAATAGAAAGTCACGAAGAGTTTATTGGAAAAATATTATTCTGTGAGGTGCTTGGCCATAAAAAGGGCTGTGATACAATGCGTTAGTTTATGCATAGACATACACGGGAAAGTCACATTCTAATCCCTTAAATAGAAGAAAACCCTTCCCCAGAGAATATGCTTTCAATTTGTATTTTTTTAAAAGCACAAAAATGTGTAGTGTGTTTACAATATGCAAATTACCACGATAAAGAACTATAAACAACAGAAAAAAAATGTGAAGTGCCCACCTTTTTAAAGTGGTTATGAACCATTTGTAGGTATTAATTTTTAGTAGCCACAAAATTCCTTGTCTATCAGCCTTTTAAAGACATAAAGTAGGCATTTCAGTGAATTTGTTGAGGAAATAAAACCCAAGAGGCTGGTTTGTTTCTCCGAACACTGATATGTTTGCCTTGCTCAGCAAAGTAAGTCTATTTTTCTTTAAGACTCTGGTTTCCTTTCTGGTGCACTTGGAATAACTTCTGTTGAGACCATTTTCAAAACAGTTCAATAACTCTAAAGAAAAGGATTTATGTAGACCCTCTGCAGACTACTGATATATGACTTGGGCCTCTCATTCATTCCCAGTTACATTTCCTTGGAGATTGGAAGGGGGAAAAAAACCGTTACCACCCCTGTACAGTTTTCTGTAGCTGGATTCACACAAGAAATTAAAGTGAGGGGAAGAAGTTAGAAACCTGTGTCCTAGGGGCTCTCTTCATACAATGGCATCTTTTAGGCACATGATTTCATTTAGCACCCATGTTCTGCCACCACTGGTTGCCACAGTCATTTCCCTGGTCAGAAAACTCTTTGTCAGCTACTGTCCTCCTTCCTGGAGACTTTCTGAAAGGCTCAGGAGGTACAGGATTTATACAGCAACAACATGTGACATGCCCTGCCCGGGACTGCCTGTTCCATGTGTGAGCTCCGGAAGACTCAGTTTCCTCTGCTAATCCTTGATTCAGATAAGGGCAGGGCAGCCAATTTTCACATGCCATGACCTTTACCTGACTTACCCTTCTAGCCCTATGGAGTTGGACTATTGGAAAGTGAGTCTATTGGAAGGTTTATCACTGTTTGGGAATATAATAACACAATCTCCTGTCTAGAAGGTAGTACCCTGAGCAACTTTGTATTGGTGACAAGTGGGTCAGACTTTTCTTCCTTTGAAGCCAGAAGGGAGACAGGATAAAAGCATGCCCTTGGCAGACAGACTAGGTGTTCCCAACTCACACTTTGTCTTTGGGAGGTAGAATGAAGAGACAACTAGGATACATTTAGAGTATCAAGATGTGACAGCATTAATGGCCAACATCCTGGCTAGATTGTTCCTGAGGACCCTTGTCTGGATTCTCTTGGTCAATGGCTCTTTTATAGACTGTTCCTTCTGCCTCCTGTTGATTCTATAAGTACCAGATTTCCTTCTAATAAATTCCACCAGAGGTGGTGTCAGCACCAGACTTCCTTCTAGAAAATCCCACTGGACTTGGTGCCTGCTGCCTGCAACCAGAGCCCTGAGAACACAGGGAGGCCCTCTGTTTTACGAGGTCACTAGGTTGTTGCTTTCCCAGCTCTCCCAGGACCTGCAAAGCCTCAGGGTAAGAAGGGCTGAGGGCCTGGCCACAGCTTTTGCTGTTCAGTTGCTGCTTTTCACGAAAGGGCTATGGTTCCTTCATCTGCCATCTCAGGGAGACAGCTTGTCTGGGTCAGGTGGAAAATGGAGAAAGAGAGCACAGTAGGCCATGTCACTCCATCCTGTTCTCTAAAGGGCATCCGGCTGCTGTCCAAAGTGGGAGACCCAAAGCAATTACCACAGGACTTTGAATTGAAAGGTCAACGGCTGGAAGATCACTTTATACACCCCTAAGAAAACTGATTGCTATTTTGCTATTTAAACTGCATGACATCATCCATTCTACTGTGAAAAGTTGTGAATATTACAGTTAATAAAAGAGTTTGTGGCTCATAAAATTAGCAGAAACTGCTTCTTAAAGGGAAAGAAATGTCAAAGACACCAAGAAAACTCTAATCACTAAGGAGCTATTGATGGTAGATGGAGGGGTAGAAAGGAATGCTATTTTACTTTTCTTTTCACTGTTTTCTCTTTTTATTAAGCAACTTGTTCAGTTTCATATATATATATATATATATATATATATATATATATATATATATATATATATAAATAAAATTTAATAATTACATACTAGTGATTTGCACTTCCACCTCTCGTAACTCCTTTCCACGCATCTCAACTCCTTTTTTCCCTACAAATCTCTTTCCCACATTCCTGCCTATTTCTTTTGGTTTGTGACCTTCTGAGTCTGAATCAGGGCCCATGAGTTTGGAGCTATCCATTGGAGAGATGCTGGGCTTAGCAGTTGGTGCCTAATTGAAGACAATCACAATGACTGTGTGTCTCCCAGAGCCTATCAATAGCCTCTAGTTTAGAGTAAGGGGTAGGGACCCGTGAGTCTTCTCCTTATTCATCACTGACAATTGAGCCAAAGACCGAGTGAAAGTAATGGCAGTTGTTGAGAGTTCATGACTGCAATTTTTATGCCATGTCCGAAAGACACCATTTTGTAGTCCTTATCCTTTATCTTCCAGCTCTTTCATTATTCCTAGCCCCTTTTCAGCAGTGGTTCCTGAGCCTTAGAGATATATAGTATAAATGTCTTGCTTAGGGTCGGGTCATCCTTTAGCACCTTGAGCAGCTATGAGTCGCTCTATATTCTCCCTTGTTCACTGCAAAGAGAAATATTTTTGGTTAAAGTTGAGTGTAGCTTTTGTCTATATGCGTAAACGTAGATCTTTAGAAGACAGTTTAGTGCTATGTCAATTTAATTAATTATAATAGTAAGTTCCCTCACTGGGCCTATGGCCTTCCTATTATTGATGGGGCTTACAGTAGCAATAATGGATTTCCTCCTGTGAAGCCGACCTTGAAGCTAATCAGAGAGCAATTGATTGACTCTATGGGTCATGCCACTATCACACAGGTGAACATATATGTTGCTTGGCAGGTTGTTTTTATAGTTTACAGCTTTCACAGCAGGTATGCTAGTTCAGGATTTTCTGTATGTATACACTGAGTTGGAGCCATTTTTATTTCCCATTTCCTTTGCTTGTCCCCCCATCTGTCTCCCTGAAGTCTATCTTCCCAGCAATTCCCCTTTCTTCTCTGATGTCTTTTTGAAAAATAGACTTTTGATGAGAAAGGGGCCTCCTGAGTCCCTTCCCACATATGACAAAATGGTAATGGAGCCAGTCCTGTGCAGGGCTCAGGCAGATGGTCACAGCTGTAGGTAAGCTTATGGGGACAATGACTGGGTCACATTCAGAAGACACTGCTTCCTAGGAGTCTTCACCAAGTTCTGCCTCTTATAATCTCCCCTCCGGCTCATTTGTGATGAACCCTGAACCTTGAGGTTTGCTGTTGTTGATATATTCTCAACTAAAGTGGAAATGCTCTTGCCACTTTTACAGGATTCTGTATTGGAACATTTTAGGTGGTAGTTCTTCTTAGAAGATATTTAAAACTCTTTGATAGAAAAATAGACCTATTTTTAAAGCTTTTTTTTGTTAAAAATCATCTAAAGAAATATTTTAGTCTTTGGCATATCCTACATTCATTTTGAATAATATGCATATTTGTATCTTCTAATCACCCTCAAATTAATATCATGGGCTATAAATCCCTGCTAGGGTGCAGGATCTACTAAGCATTCTGGCTTCTCACCTAACTTCTGCTCAGACCTGTGCCCTTCCCTGAGTTCTCAAATTCTGACAACTGATAGCACAGTCACATGTGATCCCAGCTGTACTCAGGGGAACCAGCTCATTTCTGTTTTCAGTCAGGGCCTATGGAAGAGAACAACCAGTTCTACTTCCAAATTTGACTCAAGTCTACTTTCTCTTCCCGGTCTCTCTGGTGCTGCTTTAACTTTAGCAAATCTATATAATTGCTCTTTGTTTCTGACACTGCCCTGTTCACCTCTCTAAGAGATGTCTTAGAGGAAGCATTTTAAATGAGGTTTATGTATCTCTTTGTACAACCAAAAATGAATTCCTCAAAATTCTACCTGATGTTAGCATCATCAACACCCACTATGGAGACCAATACTATGAAGAAAAGAGATACTAATAATACTAAAGAATGAAAAATTTTCTGGATGTTAATCATACACTATACCATGTAGGGCCTTGAGTGACAAAAGTGTGGACTTTTTCTTACAGATTAATATCTTTCTTATAACAAGTATATCACACTCTGCTCATAAAAATTGCTTTGAATTTCAAAAGAAATACAAGGTATCAGATGCTAAATAAGACATTTGAAACAATATTGCTGTCCTTCCCAGGTATCTCTGACATGTCTTTCCGCCACAGCCTGACTCCCCATACATAAGTTTCTTTTTAGTCCTGGAGAATAACAAGATGTTTAAGAATAGGAAATACCTGCTGATTTTAAGATTATAGGGGCAAAACTGAAAACTGGAAGGCTGTAGGCAGGATTCAAGTCAGGGTACAACCAAAAGGTTGGCTGTAGCCAGAGTCAACCACAGAGGATGAGATTTTAACCATGGCTGACTAGGTGGCCAAGGGGAGTTCTGAGCGAGTTGTGAATTTCTCCATGTATTTGCACAACAGATAGTAAAGGCTCTTGTACAGAGCTCACTAGAGTCATCCTATCCTTGGACCAAGTCTGTATACAGCTTGCCAAATTCACCCAGAGTCTGAAGAGAGCCACCCTTCTAATACATGTAACACCAGCCAAAATAAAGTATAACATGTACTGCTGAATGCTTACACAAGCCAGGGTGAGCACCCGTGTGCTTTAAAAGTATGCGCAAAAGACATATTTTGTGGGATTTTCAGTAAGCACTTTGTTAAATATACTACATGCTAATATTTGAAAAACCTTCACTTTCTGGACTAGAAAAATTTGGCCAGAAGAAAGAAAACATACATTTCTCATCATACAGAGCACCCCTGTTAACACCCTTGGCCACATCACTTCTCTCCTAAGGTTCTAACATGACAGTCCTTGGAAAGTTCACTTCCTGGTGGGATGTCACCCAAGACATTGCAAATGAGAGGAAATGAAAGAAAACATTCAAATGAAAGATAGGCCAGCAACAAGTGCTTTAGTAGGTGTTTCTGAAATGTGTGATCATGCTGATAAATACTATGTGTAATTAATACCTAGTGAACAGAGTAGAAGGGACCAGTCAGCATGTGTGGTAAACAATGCGCTGCTCAGAAGCACTCAGTCAGGAGTCTATGAGGGACTTTTACGATGTTTTCAGATAAGAGGGGGCAACTGACTTGTGTTTCCATCAGTTTTCAACTTTAAACATTTTCAACAGTTCCCTACTAGCTTAAAATTTAAGGTCCATTGTTATAATATATGATTCCAATTGTCTCTCAAATCACAATTCTCAGTCCATTGCTGTGTAGAATAGGCCAAGTGTATTGTTGCAATACTCCACTCTTTTGCCTATCTTACCCATTCTATCTATCTATCTATCTATCTATCTATCTATCTATCTATCTATCTATCTATCTATCTATCTATCTATCTACTTACCTACTTACCTACCTACCTACCTAATTATTTATATTTTTGAGACAGTATCCAACTGTGTAGCCCTCATCTGGAACTTGCTATGCTAGAGCAGACATGCCTCAGATGCTCAGAGCCCCACCTGCCCTGTCTCAGTACCTCTATTAAAAGTGCACCCCATCACACCTACTTTCCCCATCTGTAGTCTTTCATGTTATCATGCATGTCTCCAAAGCTCTCTCAGAATGTCACGGATCCTTTGGCCACAGAAGAAGACAATTGCATGGGCTAGTTCACACTGTTGTATTAGGACATGGTAACCCAGATAAATTAACCTCTAATGGTAAGTATCAGCTTTTTCTGGACCTAAAGGGTGAGAGCAACTGAAAAGACAGAGCCCCTCTCCTTCTTCTTCCCTCCCCTCTCCTTCCCCTCCCCTCCATTTCCCTTCCCTCCTCTCCCTTCCCCTCCCCTCTTGTCCTCTTGTCTCCTCTCCTTTCCTTTATATTCAGTCAGTCTTCTCTTTATCCAAGTGGGCATAACTAGCCCAACTCCAGAAAGCATCATTGGCAATGTATTCTATGAGAAAAGGACCTGCTTCAACTGTGTAGAACATCATCTCTCTATGACTTTGTTTAGCAGTCCTGTTTACACACACACACACACACACACACACACACACACACACACACACACACACGACAAAAGCAACTAGAAATGTAATTCCCAGCTTCTTGGAGAGAAAGAAGGACACATGTGTTTGATCTCTAGATTTAAACTCCTTTGCCGCCTTTTGGACAACTTAATATTTTGATTAATCTATTGTTCTAAGACTTGGTTATGAGAAAGGAAGCTGGAGTAACAGGAGCAGAGGTACCACAATCTTTAACTATTAGCACTAACTGTAGTTATATCCCAAAGAAAGACAGATATCAAGACCTCCAGGTACTAATTATTTTGATGTTGTGTTAACTCATGAAATCAGAGTAAAGAAGCAGAAGGTGCTTATAAACATTATTTTGCCAGTAAAGATCTTGTGTCTAAGGAGAAATGGCATCTTTCATCCCTAAGAATCCTCATCTCCCTCTGGTCCCCAGTGCCAGCTCAGTTACCACGCCAATGCCACATGCAGGACATTACATTATCATGAGTTCTCCAGTATGCGTTGATTCAGTTATTTACTTAGTTATGTTACATAAACATTCTCTGTTCTTGCTAATTCTCTTCCATTGGATACTCTTCTATTGTAAATCCCTCTTAATTCTTGCAATGATGCCTCCTTCTTGCTATTTAAGGTCAGCATAGAGTCTGCATTTTGCTGTAATGGTTCTTTACCTGGGGTTCTTGCCTCTACCCTTTCTCCACACCAACTCCTGCAACGAACATCACTGCTGATAGCTCCTCTAGAAACAGAACTGTGTATCGCATTCATAGAACACATACGGTTTTTCTCATTCCAAGCAGAGGAAAACTGGGTTGTTTTCAAAGTGTACAAATGTGTTTTGTCTGTACAAATCCTCTCATGTTCACACTTCATACACATGCTCTAATCTACTTGTCAGGTACACAAATACATACTGTTTGTCCTTTGGTTCATGGCTTTCCCTCAGCCATACACTCCTTTCTATCCTTTTAGGGGCCAGGTAGTATTCTAGGGACTAGAGATATATCCGTGAACAGAACAGGCAAAAAAGTCCTACCCCTGTGTAGCTGGCATTTTATTGGAAGAAGTCACAATGCACAAGATAAACAATGGAGGGCATAGTGGGTTAAAGAACTGCAGACAGTAAAGATGAATAGAGGGGAAGCTTGTGAGAGCTACCATTTCATAAAGGAAGGAAGGGAAGTCCTTACTGAGAGCTAACACTGGAGACAAAAAGACTTAAGGAGCAGTGGAGCAAGTCTATGAGAGCAGAAGACACATAGGGTGGTGTACCTGGGGTATTCAGGGCTCCAGGGCTTTATGATATCCACATGTGTAGACAAATTGTCCTTCAGACCTGATTGTAATGACCTCCAGTTCCCTAAGTCTCATTTCACACTCTACCTTGACAATAGGGATTCCTTCTTCCTTAACCCCTCAGAGCATTTCCGCTGGGCATCTCTTACAATGTTTTTTTTCCCATACCTCCAAAATCTGCTACTTTAAAATGTCACCGATCGTTTTCTGATTTATCTAGTGCTCTGTTTTGTAGATGGCATGCCTCCGAATGGCCCATGTGTTGAAAGTTTGTTTTCTGGCTTGTGCTTAGGTTTTGGTGAGTTTCCTTTAAGAGGTCACTGGGTCTCTGGCACTTCCTCTTGCTCTTGTTTTCTAGCCACCATGACATGAACAGGTTCCTTCACTCTGTACTTTCCCACGCTACTCAGATCTGCCCCAGCTAGTGTTCTTTTGAACCATGAAAACCAGTGCCTATCAACTTATAGAGTGAAATATGTCACGTTTTGGGGACAAATGCCTTAAAATCCTTAGCCTATTTAATCTTCATAACTCACCCAAGCCGATATGATTAGCTTTCTGCATATATGAGAAAACTGGGTCTTAGAAAGACAAGATGATCCAACTGGGGTTAATAAGCTAGAGGAAGCAACAAAGCCAAGATTCAAACCCATGTTTTTCCAACACCCAGTCTCCTTCAATTTGCTAGTAAATTGTACCAAACATTATAAAGAGGAAAGGGGAACTGTAACTGACATTTGTGGCTTTGGCCACCCAGAAGCCACTACCCCTTTCCTTGGGATAACAGTCCCTCTATTCTTCAGTGGACACATGCCTCTTACTTTCAGCCATGTAAGCCCTCCTTAAGATTTCAGGGAAGGCTTTGGATCTGTAGTAGTAGCCAATGAGGCTGTCTCAGAATTGGACTTTTTTATACTATAGTGGAGGGAACCATAAATTGGAATACTTCTGAGACGGTTGGATATACAGTTAATAATTAAACTGTGGTAGCAAGTATGCTTGAAGACTGTCTGGACAAACTGAAACCTGTGGTGACTCCATCCACCAGGAAGGCAAATTCCTTTCTTGCCCCAGATTAATCAACTGCCTCAGGAAACTCAAGATGTGTTACTCCTGTGTCAAAGAAGTGGATTGTTCTTTTTATTGGACTGGGTGACTACTCTAGCTAAGCCAGTACTCCCAGTCACTCTAACCCCTAAGAAAACAGGCTCTTTTCCTTCCTTGGATTGATGCTGTGCTAATAGCAAAATCACATTGCTCTGGCCTTCCTAGGTGGAGCTTAAGGAAGAAAGAAGAAATAAAGCAGGGTCCAGGTATGTACAATGACAACAGTCTGGAACTCAACAGTGAGTGTTAATATTGGCTGTCACCTTGACAGCATCTAGAATCACCTAAGAGACAAACCTCTGGGCATGCCTATAAAGGAGGTTTCTAGAATTGATTAAGATGAGCAGACTCACCTTAAGTGCGAGTAGTACTTGCAAGGGTTGAGGTTATGGCCTCAATAAAAACAAGAAAGAGAACTTAACATCAGCGTTCATCTCCCTCTACTTCCTGACTGTGAAGTGTTCCCCTTTGCGTCTGGTTGTTGGTATCACTTCTGAATCATTATGGGACATACTCTCAAACTGTGAACCAAAATAAAACCTTGATTTTTTTTTTTTGGGGGGGGGGTTAGGTATTTTTGTCACATCAGTGAGGAAAAATGAGTAAAACACATGTGATGCATACTACCAATGAGAAATTTCCCCCTTCCGGCCTAAATGATACAGCAGCACAGTCCACTCCATTCTACCCGGAATGAGCACTGGTTTCTCTTCACCCTGTTTATGCATGTGTGCATATGTAATGTGTGAATGCATGCACACCACAGGACATACATAGCAGCCAGAGGACAAGGACTTGGAGTCAGAACTCTCTTTCTATTATGGATCCCATTGAATTCTTACCACTAGGCTTGAGTAGTACAAACTCTACTCATCAAAGCATCTCATCCACCCTGATTTTCTCTTCCTAAATGGATCCTGTAGCCAGTTAAGTCCCAGAGCCCGAATCCCAATTTTCCTCTCAATTTTCTGACATTATCACTCTCTGGCTTATGTACTTGTTTATAGTCTATTTCTTGTCTCTCCCACCCACGGAATAAGAATTCTACAATAGCAGAAACCATGTCTTATTTTTACTGAATTCACAGCATCTAAAAAGACCTAGGTCTGTGGCAGGTGTCAATAAATATTAGTTGGATGGCCAGATTACGGAAACCAAAGCTCCACAGATCCACAGATCTGGTTCTTCGAAAAAGGAATTACGTATGTCTTTTGCTTTTAAATTCTCTGTAAATAGAAAGGACCCAGAGATGTCGTTTGCTGGCTCTTACCTAAGAATTTCCAAATTTGGTTGCCTAATCCTTAGACTATGGAGAGCTGACATAATTCCCATCTGAGAATGCATCGTAATCTGCCACAGTCTGATTCTGAATGCAGATCATTAGCAGATTTGTTTGCTTTTATCCTTGCATTAGCGGCTTTATTTGGGGCTAAGTCATTTCCACCTAGTTTTAACTTCATGTTTTCCCATTGGCTCAAACATGAAGTCCCCTGTCTGTCAATGTAATAATTTTCTAATAATTATAAAAGAAGAAACTAGCCAGCTGAGAGTCTTAAGGAAGTATTTGATCCAAAAACACTGAGTTTCCAAGTTCCTTGGACTAAGTACAACTCTCAGTTGTGGTCAGATCCACAGGTTTCAAAGTGTTCTCTTGTTTTCATTTTCTGGTCAGTCTAGACATCCAGATACACAGTGCTGGGAAGATGTGGACAGCGAATGGCAGGAAGACCAGCAGAGGAAATAATTGATGGCCTTAATAACAGGATAAAGCCTGGGAAAAGCAAGCTGATGCACCTTTGCTATTTGATCTCCTTGGCTCCATTGAGAAGCAGCATAAAGCAGCGTTGCCTCAAGTGATGCTGAGAGAGTTTAAGGATCTCTAGGCAATCAGCATTACCACACCTTAGGACAGTTTTTATGTGGTAAAATAACTTCACTTCCTCACAGATAGCACAGGGAAGCAGGGTCTCATTCATTACCACTGTTGTGTGATACGCAACAGACAATGTTCCCAGCTTCTCCAGTGTCTGCTTTCTCATCCGAACATGAGGGATGCTAAGTTCTATGCTACTTACACAATGCAGCTGTCAAATAATAGATCTAGTAATGCTTTGTTGCTAGCAATGGGCAAAGTGGGTATTAAAAGTGAGGTGAGGGTGACCACCCTTGGTGGCCAGTGGCTCACCCAGCCACACAAAAGCTTGCATGGTATTAAGAAAGCTATGCAAAAGAAGTAAGAAGGCATTCTAGTTGGTAATCATCATAGAAACAAAGGACTGGATAGTTCCCCAGAGACTGCCCTGGTTGAATTGTTGCAGGTTTGAAGATTAGGAAAATAAAGTACGCAGCATAGACTGTGTCTGAACTAACCAATCTAATGAAGAGGGTCCATTCCACACCGAAATCCTTAACATGGCTCCAGCTTTTATCACCATCTTACGTCTTTACTTGGAATGGAGCAAATTCATTGACACTGAGTTTCTGTAACTTAGGAGAGGAACAAGCGAAGGGCAGGCTAGAGGGACATTGCCCCCTTCATGCAGGTTAAGATGTCATTTTCTGTTGACGTACTCATTCTAATA
Organism: Uromys caudimaculatus; assembly: GCA_028551405.1. Classification (NCBI taxonomy): domain Eukaryota; kingdom Metazoa; phylum Chordata; class Mammalia; order Rodentia; family Muridae; genus Uromys; species Uromys caudimaculatus. The sequence continues at coordinate 125,566,234 of CM052700.1, forward strand.
TGAAAGTTGGGACATGCTATCCCCCTGCTTAAACCACCAGTATTTTTTCATTTCTTACAGAGGAGAACAGCCACACTCCTGAGTCTGTCACATAAGGTGTTTTGTGATCAAAGTCTTGGCTAGTTTGTTAGTCATATGGTGCATAATTCCTCTTAATGCAAGGTGTAGTTAAACACTTCAATCTCACATGGTTCCCTCACAGAGGCACTGTATTAAAATGCTGATGAGTACTGGCTTTGAGGTGGATTGCCTGGCTTAAGGGTGACATGATGTTGAGAAAGTCCAGAGGAGCAGTCTACATGCTGTGGCTTACATGCATTGAGCATCTCACCAAGCACTGGCATTCACTTCTTCAATAAAGATCTTACAGAACCCTTATGATCATCTACCAAGTGTGTATTAATATGCCCATCCCTTTGTAGGTGAGAAGACCAGGGCTCAGAAAATGTCATGAATTCAAGAAAGTTCATGTAGTGCATACATAACAGAACTTGGATATAGATCCAGTTCTCCTTAGAAACTGAAAGGTTTGTAGCTACTCCAGCCTGCTGTCTTATATTTCTATGTCCCAAACTGATCTTCCCCCTGGATTCTTTTATCTGTAAAAGTGAGAATAAACCACCGAGTCACTGTAATTTGAAGTCTGAGATCCATCAGGAAGGTCCCCTTTATGTCCAGTACTCCACAGTCTAGTAGGTTAGATTTCTTAATCTATGAAAGAACTCCTTTACCCTCTCCGGCCTTCCCTGTCTTTCACCATGCACACTGGAACATCCTTCTGATCATGCTTTCTTGTCTAAGCTCTTCCAATAAAGTGCAGAAGAGCTGCCAAGAGGTTCTTTTCTGACCTCGATGCAATTCTGCAGTGTTTCTTCATCACGGCTTCGAGCTCAGCACACAAAGCCTGCATGCTGTGGCTCTAAGTCTCACCTCAGTTTATACCCTTGCCCCACGTGGTCCTTTCACTCTAATACCCATCATTCTTCTTGATCTTGACACAGGCTGCTTCATCCTTCTGTGTCTTTACACAATTTGCCTTCCCAGTGTGCTCTTGCTCACCTTTGTATCCTGCTAACATATTCATCCTTCAAAACATAGTTCCATGACTTTCATTTAGTCTCCCCTGGGTCATTTTCCTTACAACTTCAGTTTGATGTAGTTGCCTTTCTGCTAGGTAGAGAAGTGTTCCTTCATTATTGATAATTAGCAATCCATAGCCACAATGCTCTAAACTCCTAAAGGTGTGTGTGTGTGTGTGTGTGTGTGTGTGTGTGTGTGTGTGTGTCCCAAATACATGGAGCGTAGATAGTCAATTATTGTTTACATTAACAGGAAGATACTCTAAGAGACATGGCACAGAGTCTAGGTCATTCATCAGTCTATCTTGAATATGGTTTCTCTTCAGATTCTCTATGTGAGTCTCTGACTTGACTGGCTTAGAAAATGACTAAATATGTTTGTATTCAAGTCACACAAGAGGACCCTCATACTAACTTCTTGGTTGTGACACATGAAGTACAGGCTTCCTAATCATTTCCCCAGAGATTCCAAGAGGAAAGCTACTCGGATTTTCTCAGAAGTGGCAGCACATTTGGAATCCTCAGAGAATGCCTTTATGGTACAGATTTTCAATACGGAGAAAATTTTATTTCATCTAAGCAAATTCTGGATAATTGGGTTGTATCTGTGGGTGTTTTCATTTGTGACACATGGAGTGGTCACTACTGGAATAAGTAGATAGAAGCATCAAGGGAGCACCAGACTTGACGACCATGAAATACCCACAATGCTAAGAGTCAGAGCTCTCATCCCTCAGTCTCTGGCCTGGATATCCCTCAACCAGTCTTTCCGTGGCCTGATGAAGGTTCTTTTGTTGATGGTTTTCTCTGGGCATAAATGTGGTATAAAAATCAAGACAAAAAAGATATACTCTGTATTCGTAAGGATTGGCCCCTTGACTCATCTCCAAGTATGTGTAATTTCTTATAAATCCTGTAATCAGCAAAAACATTTTACTGCTCCCCATGAACTCTCTGGATCCTGGCTGCTGCCTCTCAGTAATGGCTGCAGGTTGTAGACATCAGTTACTCTACTTCTGATAGCTCAGCTTGGATGTGATAACAGTCAGGAGAGTACCCATAGGTCTGCAGGGCCAGATCTTTCTTCCCGAGATAAATAGGCCTCCAACCATGAAGTCTACATTCAAGAAGATAAATGACTAAAGTCCTAAGGCAGCAAATAAGCAGTAATTTCAGCAGAGGCTGAAGAGCTTGGGTAGCTTTCTGTCTTGTCTGAGGAGTTACTAGCTTTAGGGACAGTTATATGATGCGAAGAAATGTAAGTGTGGGCTGGGGCAAGAAGACAGTCTTTGGAATTTGCTTCCTAAAATTCCAGGCTTTACAAGGATGCTACTGACTCTGAAACTCTAAGCTTCAGTTCACAACTTCCTCTGATGTGCAAGATATATTCCAGAACACTGAGATTTCATTTGTGGATACTTTAGCCTTTTGTAGTAGTCTTTTGTTATCATCTATACACTGTCTGACCTCTAATACAAACCAGTGGTATCTTTCTTAGGCTAAGGACTGGCAGTACCTAGAAATAAGAATTTCCATGTCACAAAATAAGTCACAGATCAAGCTTGAGTTTCAACAACATACTAAAGACTCCACAACAATCACCAGATGAAAAATATGTCATCAAAGTTATGATTGGGTATCATATCAGTGGAACAGAATGGCTGACTTCTATGTTAAACATAACTGTTTTTATTGTACCCTGTAGCTCCCATAGCTAGTTAAATGAAGTTGTTTGAGTATGTATTGTGCAAGTTGGGGTAGATAATAACAAAGCTCCTACTTTACCTGGAAGCCAGCAAATGATCACTGAACACTACAGAACATTGACTTATCAGCTGTACAAGTCTGGGCTGCATAGACTGGTCCCCAGGATGGAGTGCACAGAAACAGCTAGCCACCATGGGATGAAACTGGACTGAAGCCGTGCATAGTCCTGTTACAGACTGTCAGTCACATCAGAGGGAAGCCCGTCCTTTGTGCTGGGAGTCAGGAGAGCATGTCTTCTATCGATTCAAATACAGCAATACTCTTCAAACAGTCACTGCCTTTATTTGCTGAAAGACAAATCTTCCAACCTTGGCCAGAGGACAAAAGCAGGCATTACAGGTCCCTCAGTCACATACATGCTCCTTCTGCTCCAAGATAGAGAATGTCCTATAGGAGTAGAGGTTGATTTAAAAGGCAAACCATCCAGCATCGACTTTCATATATATTAAGACTGAAAAGGGAAGAGTGTGTTCATAGTCATGTCCCTATGTAATTATAAATTTCATAGAATTCCTTTTACTAAATTAAGCTCTGTTCCTTTCACATAATCTGGTCCTGTCTCGATGTCTTAGGAGAGAGGGCTAATGTTTCCATGGTGAACCTTTCATCCATCTTTGCTTTTGAAATCTGTGATGAGACACCCATTTATTTATATTTTCTAATCTCCCCAAACTGGCTAATTAAAATACCTTTTAAATGGACAAATGACAAGTTGTGTATTTTGATGATTGACTGTGTGACATTTTGATGTCTGCACACATAATGGAACAATTAAAGCAAGTTAACTCGTATGTCTATAGACTTACAACAATCAGCATGAATGAGCAGAAAACACAATACTGAACCCCTAAAATATTGCCAAGTTCTCAAACCCCAGTGTTTTGCTCAAATCATTATAGATGAGTTTATGGATGAGATCCAATCTTGGGAAGACAGGCTATGTAGTAGTTACTAATAGGAAGAAACATTTTACAAGAATGCAAAGAAAATAATCACCCATCTATCTTTACATTCTTCTTACATTATTTATTTATTATTTACCTATTGTATATGATGTGTGCATGCATGTACGGTGGGAAACATGTACAGAGGTCAGAGGACAACTTACTGAAGGTAGCCCTGTCCTTCTACCGTGAAGATATCTGAAGTCGAACTCTGGTTATCAGGCTTCTTGGGAAGTGCCCTTACTCGATGAGCCATCCCAGCAGTCTCAACTTGTCTATCTTGAGTGAGAAGACAATTCTTTTCAAAGTCAGAGTCTTAAGGATGGAAATAGTGTTATATTATTCAGTTCTCATTTCTCAACACTTTAGCTGCCCGATCAACATGAGAGTGCCAAGGAGCCAAAGACCAAGAGAACTTCCGCAAACCCAGAACTGCACAGTCCAACAGAATTTTCTAAGATGGCAGAAATGTGCCTTCTGTGTTGCCTGATAAGCCACACACAGCTCCTGAGCACTGAAAATCAGGCTAGAGCAAGCCCAATAAGAGATCTGAAATGTTAGTTTAAATAAAAACAGTGGGCTGGAGAGATGGCTCAGCTGGAAAGAGCAGTAGTGCTCTTGTGGTTGACTTGAGTTTTCCTCCCAATGCTCATGCCTGCCTGTAACTCTGGTATTAGGACTTGAATACCTGTGGCTCCCATGGGCACTTACATCTGTGTGACACACAAGAACACACTTAAAAATAACAAAAATTAGAAACCTCCAATCTTAATAGTTCTTGTGGCTGGTAATCCCTTGTTGCATCACTCAGATTTACCTCATGATTGCAGAAACCAGATAAAGTTTAAAGAGCTTTTAAAAAGATGTGGCATGGAAATATTTTAAAAGCAAAATTGTATTGTTTGTCCAAAAGGACAATGCTTTTGTGTACACAAACTCCCTCTACTAGAACCAAGAGCACCCATCCTGCCTTCCAGGCTCTAGCCCCAAGGCCCCTTAAATTCCTGTTGGCTTTCAGAGTCCACTGGGTTGTTGTTGCCAGCACAGTGGATGAATGATGGCTGGGGGATGGGAACCCCTTTCCTTCCTAACACCCCATGTTAATAAGATCTCACTCTCGCTTTTGAGATAGTCAAGGCCCTGTGGCCAAAGTGTTGAACCAAGGTATTTGTGCCTGCATAGAATTAAGTCACAAGTAAAGCACTTATTTCTGACAGCAGATTTATAATGGGAAAATCTCAGTGGGAATGAGGAGTTGGAGACCCCAGCCACAGGCTTTTCATAAACTTGGCCTTGATTTAGTGACTCAAGCAAGCAGCAAGCAAAGCAAACTGCAGAGGTAATCCGGTCATCCTTTCCCTAAGCAGCACAACTCCACCTCCTTGGCTTCCTCATGCTGCTAACATGAATTCAAATCATCTGTGTTTAAAGTTAAAGTCTGTGATTGACAGTTCTTTAAAGTCAGTCCACAGTGAAGATTACTCTAGATATCTATCAGTTATTACTACAAGCACAGTATGATATTCAATACCTACAGTGAAAATTGTTTTTAACGGTGTAATGTCTGATCTGTTTTGAAAGAGATTTTAAAATAAAGAACTAACCATAACCAGGTGGTGAATATCCAAACTTGCCCACTCTCTCTCATAGGTGAAAAAGAAATTGGGACGAGAAAGTAAAAGATCCTGTGGAAGGCTCCTCCATTCCCATAAAAAAGAAGGTTAAGGTTAACATTTAACTTTTGTAGCCAAAAAAGAAAAAGAAAGAAAAAAGAAAAACAAAAACAAACAAACAAAACCCAAAACCAAAAAAACCCCAAAACCAAAAAACCAAACCAAAACAACAAAAACCCCCAAACTCAAAACCAACAACATCAAAACAAAAAAGGACTTATGAAAAAGGAAGAAATTTTATTTCTAAAAGATGCAAGAACCTCTTGCAAAAATTACAGCTGGCTAAGAGATAAGTGTGAAGAAAGAATTGTCTGTCTTATTTGTATGACCTCCTCTGAGTAACGGTTAGCCACACAGGAAACTCATAGCAAGTGTTTGCTGAGTAGACACGCAGACTTCTTAATTACTACTGTAATTGTTTGCCACATGTAATGTAGGGCTTTTGCTATTTTGTCCAGCCAGACCCTGTTTGGGGGAGCCCCCAGAAATCTCGAAGTCTGGATGAAGCTGAGTTGGTTGGACATGCACACCCAGAGGATGTGACATGACCCATAGGTCTCCAAGTGCCACTCTGAACTCAACAGCACTATGCCACATCAAGTCCAGAAATGAAGACAAGAGGGGACAAAGGACAAGGGAAAACATGAAAAACCAACCAAACAAAAGGACAGAGAAAGGACATAAGAATGCTTTTTTCTCTTAAGCATATTGTATACCACTTACAAGTTTTATGTCTCCACTAACACAGAAAGAGTTTTTTTCTTTTCTTTTCTTTTTTTTTTTTCTTTCATTCTGGCCAGGTACAGTAATAACATAGTGATGTTTTCAAAATACTGTGTGTGTGAGGGCAGTGTAAAAGCACTGGGCAGGGTCAGTGCCCTTGTGGGCTTGCTGAGGATTTCACTTAGAACTTTCTGGTGAGGAAGGAGGAGGTGACTTAGGTTTCTCCAGTAAAGGGGAGTAAAAGAAAGGGGAAGGGTCCCTGGGGATGGGATTTGAATGTATTTCTTAGTCTTGCTGAGGCTCTTCTGGTAGCTGAGTTCCCAGTGGCATTTTCAAGATTTCTGTAATCACCAGTTGTCACTCTCTGCCATTAGTGAAGAGAGCTGCAAAGGAGAGGGAAATCTAAGCTAAGAGAAATCCATCACCTTATGTCAGATGTGATAAGTGCATTAACAGTGGCTTGGGACAAATATGAGTCCAAAGGACAGAGAGATTTCCTCATAGGGACTAGTGGGTATTCTCGGGGAAAAACACACCCGAAAATACAAAGAACAAAGAAGAGGGGAAGGAGAAAAGATGGGGGGAGGAGAAGGAAGAAAATAATCTAGAGGGGATGGAAAGGCAAGTCTTACTTTCTATTCTCAGACTCAATCTCCCAGAGCACAGAACGCACATTTCAAAATCATGCGGGCAGTCAAAACTTATTAAATGAAAGGATCCTTTCTTGTTTGTCAATTTGGGTTATTTCTCATCTGCAATTAATGAAATGTTGAAAGGGATCTGTCCCATGAGGCTGTGGAGAACCACTGAGGAGCATACACAGAGAAGCATCAGGATGGGGGTTTCTGCCCTTGACGTGGCCAAGCGTCCCTGTGAAGGCATCACAGGAGAAGCAAGAAAGTGCCTGTCAAAGAAGCCATTCTGTCATGTGCGTCTTGCTGTGGGAACGCCACAGCGGAGGGATGCTTCTGCTAGGCACATGGCCTCCACTTCCAAAGGATGGAGAGACCATGGACTCTTAGATTCTCTTTCTCTTTTTCTGCAGGATGTCTTTCAAATGTGGACAAAATCTTTCTTAGCATTGTTCCCTAAGAAGACATATATTCATTTTGATCTCTAATAAAAAGGTGATGCTTCCTATATTGTTTAAAGCTATAACCAATGACGGCAGGTTTTTAGAAACCCTATTATCTGTCATTCTTATTCAGAGAAGCCGTGACCAACCTGCAGGAGACCCTCAGCAGGACTGGCCTGTGGATGGTCCCTAAGTGAAGTGCCATTAGACTGTCGCCAGAGAGTCCAGTCACTCTTTCTCCTGAAACTTCCTCTCCCCTCGTTCTGTGGCATTTTACTGCTTCTGTATGTAGTCGTAGGGAAAGACATATATGTGTGCGGATGGTTAATTGAAGGAGGTTTTCCATCTATGTAGTTGTGTGGAAGTCGCCATCCATTCATGGGTGAGCTGTTTCAAGGTAACTCATGCTTTTGTAAATATCCCCCACTTCATCATGAACCTGTAAGTAATCCCAATGAACTCAGGGATACACCACCATGTATTTGATCTCTCTCTGCTGGCCTCTCTGGGGGTGAATAGACATTTGCTTATTTTCCATTGCCTCTGGGAGCATATCCATAACTTCATAAATAGGGTGCTTGACCTTCAAGTCAAGGTTTTGTAAACGGGAATGGGAGGGGTATGTTAAGGAGCAGGGTGGGGGGAGGTTCTGCATGAGGAAGTATTAGGAGGAGGGGGGCTGATTTTGGGATATAAAGTGAATAAAAAAGTTATCTTCAGTAGACAATTTGAATATACATATGTGTATCTATAAATATCATTTGATAAGACTTTAACTGATGAAACTCAACACACATGTCTACTTATCGAAGATAGAGAGCCATGACAGACCAAAAGAAAGATACCACCAAGTTCAACTTGGTGAACAATGAAAAAAAGAATGAGACTTGAGGGCTCCAGAGGATAGATAGTTTAGTCGTTAAGAACACTGAGTTTTGCAGAAGACCTGGATTCAGAACCTAGCACCCACATGAAGTGTCTCAAAAGCACCCCTAACTACAGTTCTGGGCCATCTGATACCCTCTTTTGCCCCCAACAAACACCTGCCTGCATATGAGGCACATACACAAGTATAGAACATATACATAAGAATAAAAAACCCTTTTTGTTTTAAAAGAATGAGATGAAGTGAGGTTTTTTTTCCTTTTCTTTTTACCATTGCATTGGAGCCTAGGGGAAAAGCTGCTAGTACCTTAAAGGAATGCCAACTGTGTTCCCTTGGGAAAAAAATCAATTCCAATTATGTCTCCAAACTTCTAGAATTGGTCCTGTCTACTGAGCAGAAATAATGAGAATAGTAAAGTTGTATTTATCGAAACGTTAAAAGGTATAATCATTGTCGTCCAAATACACCAGTCTGTTTTAGTCAACCTTGTTCATTCTTGGCTCACTACAATTGTTTATTTTGACAAGTTCTATGACTAGTCATAGGGAGACAAAGACCAACGGAAACAGAGGGATGTCCTACCGAGGGTGATTCACAACCCTGTGTCGTGATAATCCCACCTTTGGCCAGTATCAGAGATCTTCAAGGCTGCCTTTTACCCATGGGCTGTTTGTTGGTGGTGTTTCTGAGCTGAATTTGATCCTGGGTGTCTCTCCAGCTCATGACTGGTTACAGTTCATTTTTCCCAGTTGTCTGTGGTATTACTTCTCACATTTCTCTTTACTCTTGTTCTTGAATTAGATCCTAATTCCTGGCTTTCTGTTCAGGATTAAGTCAATTTTGTAAAGGTCTGCCCGGGAACTACAGGTGTAAAGCCAAGACAATGCCGAAGGATTCCTGATTGCTCAGGAGTTCCTGATTGCTTATGGGTAACATCAGCTGTCCTGTACAGGTTCAATGGCTCCTATTGATCAGACACACTGATAAACTTTGCTCTTCAGTTGTTCTACAGGGAGACACATTTCAGCTAGAAGACAAAGGAGCAGATACAGTGGGAGTCAACGTACACCAGTTAGTCTCCATAGGGAAAGTGAACAAAAAGTTTCTCCCCTTTGCTCCTCCCCAAACAAATCTAAATTCAAGTCGAACCTTGAAGCTGTGCCCAGAGAATAGGGAGCTGGGGCATCTTCGTGTCTAGTGTTTATTAGTATGATATGTCCCTAGTGCTTCCTCTATCTGAATCCTTTTAGAGACACAAAAATCTAACAGAGCCCTTAGATTGTCTAAGCAACCATTTTCCTTATTTCTTTTTTGGTGCTACATTTTTTTTAATAAAAAAAAAAAAGGGGGTGGTGGTGGAGGTGGTGGTGGTGGTTAAACTGCCTGACTGTGGTAAGCATTTTTAAAGGGGGGAAATGTAGAGAGGAGTTTAGAGCAAATACACTGGATATCAGAGCTCATTAGCACTAGCGCAACACAGGAAGGATTCTTACTACTAGCTAACTAGATGGAAGGAAAAGGAGTAATGGATGAACTACTAATGGCAAGCTAGTCTAAGGCCCCTGGTTAACAGTTATGCTAAAAGAAAATCTAACAGGTATAGTGCTTTGTTGCATTTGCTGAAGCCTCCTGCACTGAAGTAATCAATAGTTCCTACAGATGCTGGAGTTCAGAGGAGAAGAAGGAGTATTATGTCAGCTGAAAACAGCCTGTTTCTATGGTAGTTGCAGTTCCTGGCCATGGTGCAGAACAAAAACAAAACCCTCTTAACACTGCCTTGAGAACGCCAGATGCATGGCTTCCATCTGAGCATTTAAAGGGAACCCAGCGAGGGGACAACCGGGCTCATGTGCCAGTTCTAGTGATCTCTCCGAATTTCTTACAGGAATTTTATCCCCAGAAAAGCAATTCTTCATTAAAAATCAAGTATCTTGAGGAGCCAGGCTTAGATCTGTGGCCACCGAGAGCCACCTCTTCAATGTTCAGAAAACTGACTTTTCCCAAATCTCTCTTTTCCACCTCTAACTGATTCTTCCCACAATAGTCACTGGAAGTTTGGTGGGGCAAGGAGGCAAGGATTCTTGCCCTTGCATGGGCTGAAGGTGTGAATTCCAGAAGGAATTCTTGTGCGTAGGACTAGAACCTGAAATGGCTCCCCAGAGCTGCGCTTTCTGACCACATGTGAGCCTAGCAGCGCATGCGGGGGCACAGGCATGGTCACCACGCCCACATTCTTCTTATCGTATATGTGTCTTTGATCTTCACTCCCCTTCCTCCATTTCCCTACAAAGTTCTTGTTTTCTCCAGCTCACATATCTTTTTCAGGCCTTGAGTCACATCCCCTCCCACACAGAATCAACTTACAGACAGGAGGAAGACCCAGGACTTAGGAAGAACTAACAGGAGAGACTTTATGGTTAAAAGTGCAAATGACGTTATCTCATCATCTCCTAAGGCTGATGGATGAGGACACTGGGCTTCTGTATAAAGCCATCCAGCATTAAAACATTGCTGACCCAGCAAGCTGCTGCAGAGCCGTGAGCTAGCATGCAGCAGGCTGAAGCAAGAGCGTTACAATGTCAAGGGCAGCCTGAGCTACACTGTGAACCACTCTCCCAGTATATAAGTGCCTTTCCTTTAATTTATCTCTTCATGTTTACTCCCAAATGCACCTCCCTCTCACGTTCTTGATTCCTATAAAAATATCACAGACAAAACGGTATTGTTTGGTTGGTTGGTTTTTGGTTGTTGTTACTCAGTTTCTTGCTATGTAGCCTAGTCTGCCCTACAACTCACAACCCTCCTGCTTTAGCCATTTGAGTGCTGGAATAACAGACACACATCACTGCATAAAACCCTGCTTTTCACTTGTATTAGAAGTCTCTTGGGTTGCAAATTGCTCACTGTTTAAGGTTAAGAAAGTAAATGACTATAATTTAACCTTTAGAAATATGTCCATTTTACTTTTCTTTTTTTAAAGAAAGGGGGGAAATCAAAAGATGGGATTCTGAAGTGAATTTATTTGAGATAGCTCATCTTACAGCTATTTCATGCCACTTATTTATAGAGTACTTTTCTCTATGGTAATCAAGACAAGAGTGACAGAAAAAAATGAATTCAAATTGGAGAAATACTTGTGCAAAATTAGTACTACTGAAAAAATTGGAGATCTGTACATTTAGTAGAAATACCTTCTTTAGAAGACTCAGGCCTTACTATTAAACTGTTATGATTTATAGTAGAATGGGACCTTTCCTAGAAAGACTGAACTGTAAAATAAATATTGATTCTCATAATTGAATTCTAGGGGCAAATTATACACCTCTTCCCCCACTTCATGTATATAAAATTTAGTTTACAATGGTTTGTACAGTCCCTAAAAGTACATTATCATGAATGCATTGGGTTGAGACCAGGGTTTCCTCAGGAAATTTATCCCTGAAATAAATATCTCAGCGAGTTACTTATTATCAATGTTTCGTTTCCTTTTATTATTCTTTCTGTTATTGCTATATTCTACCAAGCACCACTGCCTTAGGTCCCATCACTATCACTACCACCAACTCTTTACAGTTTACAAAAAGTTTCCTATGCATGCTCTCATTGAATATTTATAACATCCCTATGAGATTTTGATACATATTTCATAGTCCATATAAGCTCCCCGAAGTTGAAAAGTAGTCGAACCATCATTTGAATATGCGAGTGTTTTTTATGTCAAGTTACCAAATGCAAAATGATATTACAATCAAAAGTATCTACATTCCAAAAGCACAAGTCAGCGTGTGTGTGAATTCTGTATTTTTCTAACTTAGTAACATTTCCCCCCTACTTTCAAATAACATTGATCCTATCAACATGAGAATAATTTTTTATTGCATTAGCTCGATGTAATGTAGCTGCAAGCAATCAACTCCTGTCTTTGGAGACCCAGAGACTTTATCAAGGTCACCACTACCATGAATGTTATTATAACTTGAGAAAGTAGGTAGCTTATCAGATTAGTCTGCTAAATAAAGTATTGGCGGGCAAAGTGATACACAACCAATTTGCTACGTGTAAGCTATATACATCTAGATAAAAATGTTCTTCTGAGCTAATGCAAATGAGAGAAAGTTTCCCTGATAGACTGACTAAGAAAACATAACAAACAGCTAAGGTCTCACCGGGAGGGAATTTAGAAGCACAATAAGTTATACACACTTAAGAAATGCCTCAGACACGGAGGGAGGTGGAGCAGAGTAATAATAAGCTTTCACTGGAGGAGATAGTATAATAAATTAGAGTTCATGCAGGCAAGGCTACTATTCAACCATTAAAATAACACTATAACTAAATGTACTATCTTGATAATAGCAAAAATTATGTCATGTGTGAGTTTATTGTGTGTATATATATATATATATATATATATATATATATATGTATATATATATATATATATATATATATGTAAGAATCTAACATTTTTACAAACGTATGATGTATATATTAAATACTCACTCAAGGACCCTGGGGTGTTGATACTTTCTAGGGCACAGCTGCCTTTATGCTTGCTGAAGTGATTTTCATTTTTTGTTTTTCTGAATATCCATTATGAAACAGAAAGAAAAAAGTAACATGTGATGGAATTGGTGTATGTTTTGCTTTAATATTTTGAAGCATCATTTATAATGTTTCAGAAACCATGTCATTTCTTCCATAGTAACTTCAAAGAGTATTGCATTAAACAGGAACTAAGAAATCATTACCATGCCAACAAAACTAACAACAATACCCAATATTTCCAGATATCTGCTCTCTATCACATAGCTTCAGTAGTTCCCTAAAATACGTTTTATAGCTGCTTTTCTTTAGAGCTACACTCACACCAAAGATCACCCTTGTAGCTCATTAACCCATTTAAAAAAGTTAAAATAGACAGTTGCACATTGTGTTGGTTTTGTTGTCACAGAATGCCTGACTTCAATATCTTAAAGGAGGGAAGGTTTAGATTGACTCATGTTCAGGCTCTGGCTATTTGCTCCAATGTACTTGAACGGAACATCATTCTGATATTGTCATAAGAAAGTGCATATCTTTTACCATCTGTGGTGGGAGACCTGTGCCTGGGCCACCAGAGTTCCATAGCCAAGTAGCGCCAGGAGAAAGCTACCCTCCCAGGAGTGTGGAAAAGCCATGAGTGGGGTTAAGACGAGCACCACTGCTCACCTGGAACCACCTGGAACCTGCGGGACAAAGGGGCTGAGGTACAGTCAGACATAGGAACCTTCTGGTTTCCATCTGTGGCAGGAGACCTCTGCCTGGGCCACAGGGCTCCAAGGAGAGAGCTGGTATCCCAGGAATGCTGACACACCTTTGAACATAGGCAAAACCACCACTTCTGTTCAAACTCACTGGATCAAGAGGGACCCTTGCAGAGCCATCAGGACACAGGAACCAAGGGACCACTGGGGACAAGATGCTTCTGGTTTCTGTCTGCACCCCAGGGTTGACCCTGTGTCACAGCATTCCAAACCCAAAGACCTCTCAGAGAGAGCTGGTCTTCAAGGAGTATTGATACAGAGGCCTGCAGGAGGGACAAGCCACAGCCAGACAGAGTAAGATCAGCTAACATCAGAGTTAACAAGATGGCAAAAGGCAAGAGCAACAACATAAAGAACAGAAAGCAAGGCTAGTTGGCATCATCAGAACCCAGCTCTCCCACCACAGCAAGCCCTGGATATCCCAACACACCAGAAAAGCAAGACTCAGATTTAAAATCAGTTCTCATGATAATGATAGAAGACATTAAGAAGGACATAAATAACTCCCTTAAAGAAATACAAGAGAACACAGGTAAACAGCTAGAAGCCCTTAAAGTGAAAACACAAAAATCCATTAAAGAATTACAGGAAAACACAATCAAAAAGGCAGAATTACAGGAAAACACAATCAAACAGACAAAGGAAATGCACAAAACCAGCCAGCAAGTAAAAATAGAAATAGAAACAATAAAGAAATCACAAAGGGAGACAACCCTGGAGTTAGAAAACCTAGGAAAGAGATCAGGAGTCATAGATGCAAGCATAACCAACAGAATACAAGAGATAGAAGAGAGAATCTCAGAAGATACCATAAACAACATTGACACAACAGTGAAAGAACATACAAAATTCAAAAAGCTCCTAACCCAAAACATCCATGAAATCCAGGACACAATGAGAAGACAGAACCTAAGGATAATAGGTATCGAAGAGAGTGAAGATTCCTTACTTAAAGGACCAGTAAATATCTTCACCAAATTATAGAAGAAAACTTCCCTAACTTAAAGAAAGACATGAACATAAATATACAAGAAGCTTACAGAACTCCAAATAGATTGGACCAGAAAAGAAATTCATCCTGTCACATTAAAGTGAAAATACCAAATATACAAAACAAGGAAAGAATATTAAAAGCAGTGAGGGAAAAAGGTCAAGTAACATATAAAGGCAGACCTATCAGAATTACGCCAGACTTCTCACCAGAGACTATGAAAGCTAGAAGATCTTGGGCAGAACTCATACAGACCTTAAGAGAACACAACTGCCAGCCCAGGATACAATACCCAGCAAAACCCTCAATTAACATAGATGGTGAAATCAAAATATTCTATGATGAAACCAAATTTACACAAAATGTTTCCACAAACCCTGCCCTACAAAGGATAATAGATGGTAAACGTCAACTCAAGGAGGGAAACCACACCCTAGAAAAAGCAAGAAAGTAATCTTTCAACAAACTGAAAAGAAGATAGTCACACAAACCTAAAAGTAACATTGAAAATAACAGGAACCAACAATCACTATTCCTTAATATCTCTTAATAGCAATGGACTCAATTCCCCAATAAGAAGACATGGAATGACAGACTGGATCCATAAAGAGGACCCAGCATTTTGCTGCATTCAGGAAACACACCTCCGTGATAAAGACAAACACTACCTCAGAGTAAAGGGCTGGAAAACAAGTTTCCAGGCAAATGGTCCCAAGAAACAGGCTGGAGTAGTCATTCTAATATCGGATAAAATCGACTTTCACCCAAAAGTTATCAAAAAAGATAAGGAAGGACACTTCATACTCATCAAAGGAAAAATCTGCCAAAAAGAACTCTCAATTCTGAACATTTATGCTCCAAATGCAAGGGCACCCACATTCATAAAAGAAACTTTACTAAAGCTCAAAGCACACATTGCACCTCACACAAGAATAGTAGGAGACTTCAACACCCCATTATCATCAATGGACAGAGCTTGGAATCACAAACTAAACAGAAACACAGTGAAACTAACACATGTTATGAACCAAATGGATTTTACAGATATCTATAGAACATTCCATCCTAAATCAAAAGAATATACCTTCTTCTTAGGACCTCATGGTACCTTCTCGAAAATTGACCATATAATCAGTCACAAAACAAACCTCCACAGATACAAGAAGATTGAAATAATCCCATGCCTCCTATCAGATCACTACGGATTCAGGCTGGTCTTCAATGGCAACGATAACAACAGAAAGCCCACACACACATGGAAGCTGAACAATGCTCTACTCTACGATAACTTGGTCAAGGAAGAAATAAAGAAAGAAATTAACGACTTCCTTGAATTTAATGAAAATGAAAGTACAACATACCCAAACTTATGGAAAACATTGAAAGCAGTGTTAAGAGGAAAACTCATAGCTTTGAGGGCCTCCAAAAAGAAACTGGAGAGAGCATAAACTAGCAGCTTAACAGCACACCTGAATGCTCTAGAACAAAAAGAAGCTAATGCACCCAAGAGGAGTAGAAGGCAGGAAATAATCAAACTCAGGGCTGAAATCAACCAAGTAGAAACAAAAAGAACTACACACAGAATCAACAAAACCAGGAGTTGGTTCTTTGAGAAATCAACAAGATAGATAAACCCTTAGCCAGACT